>JASVEL010001971.1:0-134951 GCA_032618575.1 Nicotiana noctiflora | reverse complement strand
GCGGAAAATACAAGCTTATGCACATTTAATAATAATTAGCGGGAAATGAGATAAAAGGAATGTAATCCGTGCCGCTTGGCACATACACTCGTCAAACACACTGTAAAAAAAAATACCACCAAGACCCGGAATCCCACGGGCAACAGAGACTAAAGAGTACAACTGTGGATCTATACATCAAGAATGTCTATACAACGGAACCAAGGGAAATAACCGATATCACTAATGAGAATAGAAGGGGACTCTCCGGATCCGCGGACGTAGCAGATCATACCTCAAGTCTCCTCACAGTGCTCCTAAATCACCTGTAATGTGCCCGATCTGATGTACCTGGATCTGCACAACAAAAGTGTGCAGAAGAGTAGCATGAGTACACCACGGCGGTACTCGGTAAGTGCCAAGCCTAACCTCGATGGAGTAGTGACGAGGAAGGTCAGGGCCCTACTGAGAGAAAACAGTTACAAAAATGATAATAACAATAATAAGCTGCTTAACGATAATAATACCGAAATAATAACAATAAAATGATTACTGCAACCGTCTACAATTAACTAACAACAATTAACAAACTCAATTAATAAGTCCAGGACCTGTGGGAATTGAACCCACAGTCCCATTAACAGTACCCCTGGGTCTCCGGGAATCGAACCCGCAGCCCATGTCTCAGTAAATCTCAGGATCTCCGGGAATCGAACCCGCAGTCCATATCTCAATAAATCTCAGGATCTCCGGGAATCGAACCCGCAGTCCACATCTCAATAAATCTCAGGATCTGCGGGAATCGAACCCGCAGTCCACATCTCAATAAATCTCAGGATCTCCGGGAATCGAACCCGCAGTCCACATCTCAATAAATCTCAGGATCTGCGGGAATCGAACCCGCAGTCCACATCTCAATAAATCTCAGGATCTCCGGGAATCGAACCCGCAGTCCACATCTCAATAAATCTCAGGATCTGCGGGAATCGAACCCGCAGTCCACATCTCAATAAATCTCAGGATCTCCGGGAATCGAACCCGCAGTCCACATCTCAATAAATCTCAGGATCTGCGGGAATCGAACCCGCAGTCCACATCTCAATAAATCTCAGGATCTCCGGGAATCGAACCCGCAATCCACATCTAAATAAATCTCGGGATCTCCGGAATCGAACCGCGGTCCATATCTTAATAACTCGGGATCTGCGGGAATCGAACCCGCGATCCACAACAATATCACTCCGGTCTCCGGGAATCGAACCCACGGCCACAGGATCTCCGGGAATTGAACCCGCAGTCCACCAACACAACAAATAAAGAAAACGCACACGGAAAATATAATATGCTTAACTACAACTTCACCGAGGACCAGTGCCAACAATTATCAAGAAGTTCAGTAGGACAATTAGGCAATTAGACAGATAAATCCTACCTAATCATGCTTCCCTAACGAATACCAGGTAAATGTCACAATTTAATAAATTAAGAACGGGAATATCACGAATTGAACAATTCAAGTAAAGTGAGTTACAACAACCAGCGCATGTACACGCCCGTCACCTCGCGTACAAGGCATTTAAACTATCACATAATATCCTAAGGGTAAAGGTTCCCCCACACGAGGTTAGACAAGCCACTTACCTCGATTCCGGTACAAAACCGCTAAGAGACAACCCTCTTGCCGCGAATATCCGACTCCGAGTGGCCCGAATCTAGTCAAACCAATTACACAGTATAAATAACATCGCAAATAACTAATTACAATGATAAATTACAGCTATAGCGCGAAAGTGGGTAAAATGACAAAAATACCCATGAATCCATCGGCTCGGAATTGAAATATTTTTACGTTTTCAGAACCCTCATACTCTCACGAGTCTAACCATATAAAAATCTCCCAAATTGGACCACAAATGGCCCTTCAAATCCCAAATTTAAAGTTTTTGCTCCAAGCCCTAATTTCTTACAAGTTTGCTATGTTTTCATAAATTTCAAGAATGATTCTTCAATAAAATCATGTATTTAGTTCATAGGACTTACCTCTAATCACTTCTTGTCAAAACCCCTTCAATTCTCGTCCAAAAGCTCTCAAGAATGACAAAAAATGGTGGAAAAATGGGTTTGGTTCGCGGATGAAATGTTTTAAAACTTTCTGTCCAGGTATTTTGTTCACTGCGACTGCGGGAAATGCTTCGCAATCGCGGAGAACAAATTCTAGCCCAAAAATTACCCTTCGCGATCGCGGGAAATGCCTCGCGATCGCGGTGAACAAATTCCAGTTCGTCCGGACAGGCTTCAGTAAAATGGTCATAACATTTTACACACAACTCCAAATGACGAATGGTTTGATGTTCTGGAAACTAGACACATAGGACTATAACTTTCATTTGTTGATCATTTCCTGAATCCTTATATATTTCGAGATACAAGCTTCCAAATCCATTTATGTGTTTTAGATATCCTTCTCGGACATCATAGAGTGTAACGTACATAACTTTCGCTACCTATCTCCAAATGTGGATATCTTTATCTTACTGAAAACTACACACGATGATCTACAACTTTCGTTTTTGAATCACCTCAAAATACCTTTTAGATAAAAAGATATGATCTTCCAAAGTAGGGCCTGCGCGACAGAAATTTCCTCTTCGCGATCGCGAAGCCATCTACGCGATCGCGATTCATTAGTTCTTTTCTCAGATTTTACTCACCGCGATCGCGACCAATACCCCGCGATCGCGTAGAGCACTGCTGTAGCCAAAAACCAGCAGTGAAAAATGGCCTAGAAATGGTCCGAAACCACCCCGAAACTCACCCGAGGCCCCGGGACCTCAACCAAAAACACCAACAATTCCTATAACCTTATTCAAACTTGTTCCAATCATCCAAACACGTCCATAAACACAAAAATTATCAATTTACAACGGATTCGAGCCTAAATTTCTTAAAACTTTCCGAATTGCACATTCGATCTAAAACCCAACCAAACGACGTCCGAATGACCTGAAAATTTGCGGACATATCCAAAATCACATAACGAAGCTACAGAAATTGTCGGAATTCCATTCCGACCCCCGGATCAAAATCTCACCTATCGTTCGGATTCGCCAAAATTTCAAACTTCGGCATTTCAAGCCTAATTGAGCTACGAACCTCCAAAATACTTTCCGAACATGCTCCCAACCCCAAAATCACCTAACGAAGCTAATGGAACCATCGGATTTCCGTTCCGAGGTCGTCTTAACACTGTTCCGGCTACAGGCCATTTTCTAACTTTAAAGCTCTCATTTAGGGACTAAGTGTCCCAAAATACTCCAAATTTCAGAACCGACTCTCCCGGCAAACCACAATAGCAGAAATGAAATTAGGGGAACCGTCTTTCCCTAATTTGGATTTCCAAAGGATCGACGTGGGCGTTGCCTGGATAAGGTAGCATCGAAGCTAACGTGGCAAGTGCATCACCTAGTTTGTTGTGACACCACGGGATGTACCTGAACTCTATTGATATAAATCGCATTCCAAGATCATCCATATGCTGTCAATAAAGAATGAGCTTGACATCTCGGGTCTCCCTTTCTCATTGGGCTTGTCTAATAATCAAGTTAGAATCTCCCATGATCAGTAAGTCTTCGACATCTTGGTCAATTGCCATATTCATGCCCATGAGGCAGGACTCATACTCAGCTGTATTGTTTGTGCAAAAGACACGGAGCCTGCCGTGGCTGAGTAGTGCTGACAGGTAGGAGAGATCAAAATTGCCCCAAACCCTACACCTTTGGCGTTTACTGCTCCATCGAAGAACATTTTCCAAGCATGGGCGTCTTCAAGGACTACTTCTGTTGTGTTTACCTCCTCATCTAGAAAATAGGTATTCAATGGTTGGTACTCATCATCAATCGAGTTTTCGGCCAAGTAATCTGCCAATTCTTGGGCTTTCATTGATGTGCGGGTGACATAGACTATGTCGAATTCAGTAAGCAGAATTTGCCATGTTGCCAATCTTCTGGTGGGCATCGGTTTCTGGAATATGTACTTCAAAAGATCCAACCTAGTAATGAGGTGAGTGGTGTGAGCCTAGAGATAGTGTCTTAACTTCTGAGCAGCCCATGTCAAAGCACAACACGTTCTTTCCAACAAAGTGTACTTGACTTCATAACTAGTGAACGTCTTGCTCAAGTAGTAGATCACGTGCTCTTTCTTCCCTGTTGCATCATGATGCCCGATGATGCAGCCAAAAGAGTTTTCTAAGACTGTTTGATACAAAAACAGAGGTCTCCCTTGTTCTGGAAGGACCAAAATCAGAGGATTCGACAGATATTCTTTGATCTTGTCAAAAGTCTCTTGACAGTCAACTATCCATTTAATTGCGGCATCTTTAGTTAGCAATTTGAATATGGTCTCACACGTGGAAGTAAATTGAGCGATGAACTGTTTGATGTAGTTTAATCTGCGAAAGAGACTCATTACGTCTTTCTTTGTCCTTGGAGGAGGTAAGTCCCGGATAGCCTTTATCTTTGTTGGATCCAACTCAATACCTCTGCTGCTGACTATGAAACCTAGAAGTTTTCCTTAGGGGACTCCGAAGGCACATTTAATCGGATTTAACTTTAAATCGTACTTTCACAGCCTCTCAAAAAACTTCATCAAGTCTCGAACATGATCGTCTTGAGTTCTGGAATTGACGATCACGTCGTCCACATATACCTCTATTTCTTGAAGCATTATATCATGGAAAATAGTAGTCATGGCCCTCATGTATGTTGTTCCGGTGTTCTTCAAACCGAATAGCATAACTCTATAATAATAAGTGCCCCAAGGTGTCGTGAAAGCGGTTTTCTTAGTGTCTTCCTCATCCATCAACACCTGGTGATATCCCGCATAACAATTGCAAAAGATATCTCATGTTTCTAACAGTTGTCCACAAGGATGTGGATGTTGGGCAAGGGTAAGTTATCTTTGGGACTTGCTCTATTCAAATCTCGGTAGTCCACGCACACTCGAGTTTTTCCATCATTCTTCGGCACATGAACAACATTAGCTAACCACGTGGTGTACTGGAACACGTGAATTACCCATGTTTTTAGCTGCTTTGTGATCTCTTTTTTGATCTTATCACTGACACCAGTCTTGAATTTCCTCTACTTCTATTTAACTGGGGACAATCAAGGTAGATTGGCAATTTGTGCACCACTATATCAGCCCCTAGTCACGGCGTGTCATCGTACAACCAAGCAAACACATCTTTAAACTTGAACAAGAGTTGAATTATTAAATCTAGAGTTTTCTCATCTGTGTGAATGCTTATTTTGGTCTCTCGGATCTCTTCAGAGGTTCCCAAGTTAACTGGCTCGGTTCATTCAAATTTGGCTTAGGTTTATTCTCAAAGTGTTCCAGTTCTCGATTTACTTCCCTAAAGCCTCTTCTCATCATATTCCAGTTCTTGGTTCATTATTCCATAATTAGATAGCATGTTTGAGTCTGGGGGTGAAGTCCGCAAGCATGTCATGTTATTTAAATCCGCATTTTTATAGCTGAAAAGAAAAGAGAAAAGAAAAATAGCAAAAATCAGAAAAAAGGAAAATATGATGATGAACACTGATTTTATTCCTTGGAATTGGGAAGAAAAAAAAAGGTTTACATTTCAAGAAACAAAAAATAGGAATACTTAAGGAAAACATCCAATTTACACCCTGGGATAACTCGTGATGTAGGAAAGGTGGCAGGATAAGTCTACCCAGACTCCCGCTTGACTGGGAACGGTGTAACCTCCCTATTCTGAAGCTTAGCATTTGCCCCCATTTATAGCACCTCAGCGGTGCTTGTGCCTTCTCCTAGCTGAACCATGTGTGTCTCATAAAGCTTTTTCCTCATGGCCCCACATATATCTTCTATTTCCTCTATCGTGAACACCTCATCATCTGCTTCAACATATTTAGGCTTGGCAAAGGTCTTGTGAAAATGGGGCACTGGCTGTGGCATAACCCAACCTTATTTCTTCCTTTCCTTAGCCCATGTTTCAACTTCTGGAGTAGGGTGGAATCCTATCCCGAAGAACTTCTTAGTGGAGGACAAAGTGATAGGTTCTGCTATCCCTGCAATGATTTCCCAAGTCCCTTTTCTGGTTTCAAACCTCGTCGGATCATTTCTTTGGCCACCATAATCGACGCATTAGAAAGGAAGGGTTGGGGACAAGGTGATAGCAACACGATAGGGGATTCAATACTTACTAAAAAAACAAGAAACCTGTGGAAGCTTAAAGAAAATAAAGAAACAAAAAAGGCAGAAATTAAAGATAGATTGAATTCAAGAAAGAGTTTCTTCAATTCAAGAAGTCTATTCTTAAAGTTGAATCCTAACAACAACAATTAGCTAACAAAGAACTAATCACCTTTGGTAGAAATTAAAAACAAGAAATAGATTGTTAAACCCGACCCTTTAGAATAACAAGAAGAACAATAAGCCTAAACCTCTCACCTTTCTTGAATACCTAGAAGTGATCTAAAATTTCGAAAAGGTTTAATTCTTACCACCTTAAGTTGAGTCTTGAAGGTTGAAGAATAAATCCAAGAGTAGCCACATAAGAGTACAAGAAAATCTCACAAGTTTTATGATAATAATATGAATTATCTACCTAAAAACAAAGAAGATACCCCTTTATATAGAGGATGATCACGAAATTATCCTAAAATATTATGAAATAAAGTCCTAAACAACTTTGGACAACTAGTCTAACTAAAATAGGAAAAGGTAAAACTCTAGGAAACCAAAACCAAGTCAATCTTGGAAAGTAATTCTACCAATCTTAGGAAAAGGAAACTATTAACCTTAACTTACTAGGAAAGCAATAAATATGTCCTAACAAACTAGGAAAATTTAGGTGCCTAATTCAGGTGCCTTTATGGCTGGTGCTTGGACCCCAATCAACCTCCTCTTGGACTTCGACTTGGACCACGCAATGAGTGTAGCACTAAGCTAAATCGTCTACATAATTTTGTAGATCTTGTTCCACCATTAGTGCCTTCTTGATCTCCCATTGAAGCCCAACAATCTTGTCTTGCTTCTCCTTAGCTTGAGACATCGTGAATGGCCTTTGTGGAGCTTCTACAGCTTTATCCTTGTCCATGAAGCTATCATTCCCCTCCTTTTGAAAAGAATTCGTCCTCGAATTTGAACCTACATCGAACAAGGATAAGTCAGCAACATTAAAAGTAGTACTTACTTGAAACTCACCTGGAAGGTCCAATTTGTAAGCATTATCTCCAATTCGTTCAAGTACTTTAAATGGTTTATCTACTCTCGGGTGCAATTTTGTCTTCCTTTTTGAAGGAAATATCTCCTTCCTCATATGAACCCAAACCAAATCACCAGGTTCAAAGATAACTGATTATCGACCTTTATTCCTTCTTTTAGCTATTTGCTCATTCCTCCTCTCAATTGCAAGTATCGTATGCTTATGAATAGTGTTCATCAAATTAGCTTTCTTCTTTCCATTAAGACTAACTATCTCATTTGTAGGCAAGGGCAGTAAGTCAAGGGATATAAGGGTGTTAAAACCATAAACAACTTCAAAAGGAGAATAACCAGTAGATGAATGAACAGTTCGATTGTAAGCAAATTCTACCATAGGCAAGTGCTCCTCCCAAGAAGTTAACTTTCCTTTTAGAACATCCCTTAACATATTTCCTAAAGTTCTATTTACTACCTCAGTTTGCCCATCAGTTTGTGGATGACATGAATTAGAAAACAACAACTTTGTGCCCAATTATCCCCAAAGCACACGCCAAAAGTGTCTTAGAAACTTAGCATCAGTATCGCTAACAATAGTTTGAGGTATACCATAAAATTTTACAACTTCTCTAACAAATAAATCAGTAACATGAGAAGCATCATTAGTCTTTAAACAAGGAATAAAACGAGCCATTTTTGAGAACCTATCTACCACAACAAAGATGCTATCCTTACCATACCTTGTTCTAGGTAGTCCTTACACAAAGTCAATAGAAATATCAATCCAAGGTGAAATAGGCACATGTAATGGCGTGTATAAACCATGTGGCAACACTCTGGATTTAGCTTGTTTGCATTCAAGACATTGAGCACAAAATTTTTCGACATCTTTTCTCATATTAGGCCAAAAGAAATTTTCAGCAAGGATGTCAAGTGTTTTAGGCACACCAAAGTGGCCCATAAGTCCCCCACAATGTGCTTCCCTCACAAAAACTTCTCGCAAAGAACAATTAGGAACACAAAGCTTATTCTCTTTAAAACGAAACCCATCTTTCATATTATACTTCTCAAAAGGACCATTTAAACATGCTAAAAATGCGACACTAAAATTAGAATCATCAACATATAATTCCTTAATATGATCAAATCCCATCAATTTAGAATTAAGAGTAGAAACAAGAGCGTACCTTCTTGAAAGCGCATCAGCAACTATATTGTCTTTAACTTGCTTATAGGTAATCACATAAGGAAATGTCTCAATGAATTCAACCCATTTGGCATGTCTTCTACTCAATTTCCCTTGGCTTTTCAAGTTTCTTAAAGACTCATGGTCAGTTTTTTTCACAAACTCCTTTGGCCACAAATAATGCTGACATGTAGCAAGAGCCCTTACCAAGGCATACAATGCTTTATCATAAGTAGAATAATTCAATGCAGCCCCATTCAGCTTCTCACTAAAATAAGCGATTGGTTTCGAATATTTCATTAAAACAACCCCAATACCTCTAGCAGATGCATCACATTCAATTTCAAAAGAGTTATTAAAATCGGGTAATTGTAACAAGGAAGCAGAACACAATTTATCCTTAAATATTAAATGCAAGCTCTTGTTCTTTTCCCCAATTAAAGACATTGTCCTTCTTAATGACTTCAGTTAAAGGTGCAGCAATTTAACTAAAATCTCTAACAAATCTCACTACTAGAAAATGAACCTATTGCATCGGTTATTTAGAAACGGTTATATAACCCTTGCAATAGATAGTCTATTGCAAGGGTTACAACCGTCGCAATAGCCACTTAAGCCTGTTAAGACAGAATTAAAATAAAACCATCACATGAGTATTACAACCGTTGCCAAATACCTCTCTATAGAGACAGTTTTGTAAATATACTCTACGGGGACGGTTCTGTGAGGATTTCATTTCCCTCCACTATTTCACAAAACCCGCGAATGCTTTTTTTTATAATTAAAAAATATATAAAATTATATCAATAACTAAAAGAGAGTACTGTGTCTTCTTTTATTTATTATACCAAATATTAAATTAAAGAAAAGAGATGAGTGTCTTCTTCAAGAGCAAAATCGACCACAACAAAAAACCCAGCTTCTTCAAGAGTGAAAATCGGCTCCACAAATTCGATAGTCAATGTAAAAGCTTTTCTATTCAGTTCATTGATAAAAGCCCTACATTGAAGCTTCTTCAAGAGCAGAAAAAACAGCTCCAAATCCAGCGAGATTTTGACCAGCAACGGATTTTGACTAGCAATGGCTTCGACCGGTAATTCTCTCTACCCCAATAGGTCTGCATGCACTCCTCCGTGGCTTATAAGTTCCCTATCTCTAGATTTTCTATTCAAGTGTTTTTAAGATTACAAAATACACAAATGGGTTTCTATGAAGTTACTATCTGTTGTTCTAATTTATGTTTGGTTTTTAATTTTGGTGTGGTTTGAATTTTGTATCTCATATTTGGTGAAGATTTGTGTTTTCTGGGGAAAACATTGATGAAAAAAATTTGGGTTTTAGTAAAATTGGAGTTTGAGAAATTGGGTTTCAATTCTTTGAGCCAAAAGTTTATTTTGTACTTAATATTGAGTTTACTGTTGTTTGGGAGGAATTAAAGTGACAAATACCCTTCAAAACTCCATTGTTGAGGTCGACAGAATTCTAAAACATAAATAGAAAAATTTAAAGTTGGTAGAGTTGGAGAAAATTGCTGTATATATATATATATGGGGATTTTAATTTTTGTGTTTGTTTTCTGTTTCGTTGGATCTTGTGTTCTAAAATGGGTGTTCTGGATATACATTAGGATACAATTAGCTAAGGAATTTAAGAAAATCAATATGTGCTGTTTTACCGTTGTTGCATATCCATTTCGCATTAATTCTCTCTAAGATACATGACATTCGTTTTGGCATTACCTGTATGTGTATGGCTTATAATTCGTTAATTTGTTTGTGTATGGCTTATAATTCATTTTGCATTTGGATTCTTCTAACCTCGCCTTCATTTGTTTATGTTCCTCATTCAACTGCCTGCATTTGTTTATGGTCCTCATTCAACTTGTTAATAGTATCTTCATAAAAGTACAAATAATGGGGACAAATAGCACCGGTATAGCAACTTTTGGAATTGGAAAATGCAGTGTTGGTATAGTTTCTGCTGTATTTTACATAGCAACAACATTTTCAGTGTGCACGATAGAAAAAGTAGAAGCTGCTTGTTCAGCTATTTCATGTGCTGCCATAGGTCGAATGAGCATGCTCGAACTTCTCTCTTGCAAAGCTGACTAATCAGCCTTATCAGATATCCGGTGTACAGAATTTTTCAATGTAACAGTAGGATTCACATTTTCTATTTTTGTCTGCTTCGTTACAGTTGAAACTTGGGGTTGTTTCAGTATGCTAGCATACTAAATTCTTGGTCCTTAAATTCTCTCAGTATGCATTGTATGTTTTGGAAATTAACATTTACTTCTAACTTTTTTTTGATGAAGTAATTGGTTTCATTACCGTCATCAAGAAGATGCATAAATTACAAAAGTATAGTAATTGTTAGCTCCTTACAAATTTTTATACTAGTACCAGACAGTCTAAAAATTCCTCTTGGCTAAGTTGTCTTGTGTCAGACAAGCCTCATAAAGTGCAGTCCAGTTGAAGCAGATGACTTTGGGTGGCAACTTGATTTTCCATATTAGCTTCCAAGGCCAATGGTTAGTTATTACATTGTGAGTTCCTGCCAGCTTGTAGGCTACTTTGACCGAGTACTGTTGAGTCTGGATCACTAACCATTTGAAAGAGAGCAGGGTAGTTATTCCTTAGGGTGGTGTTTCCTAGCCATTTGTCCTTCCAAAATTTTATTTGATGTCCATCTCCTTATTAGAATTTCTCTATTTGCTTTACTGTGGATCGCATTTTCAGCCTGCCAGGGCCTCCATGCTATACAATCCTTTTATTTTTCAAGGCTTAATTGCAAATAGAATGTGCTTGTCAATGTAAAGTTTCTAATAACAATGTTACAATAACTCATCTAGGTATAGGCGAATTTTTGCTCAATAGAAGCGTACTATTCAAGATTAAGAATAGTGGTTAACACTTAACACTATAGTCTATAGGCGACAATAGTTGCTCTTTCAAGAAGCTACTATATTTGTTAAATAGAGCATAAGATTAGTTTCAAATTTCCTTTTAAAGCTCCAAATATAGATTCACAACCGTGGAAATATGAGGTTTTCAACAGTCACAATAAACAATGGTCCTTTGCAGAATATTCTCTATTTAGGAAGTGATACTAACATAGTCAGACAACCAATTTCTTGAAGATCACTACCATTTCTCACTTGAACTTTGAGCAGGCACGACAAAAGACTACTGAAAATGTAACACTAGGGGATTAACTAATTTCAACTCAAACAAATCTATCAGGAGATGTATAGTTGAGTTTCAATCCAGTTTTACGGCACTTGAAGGTCACAGAGATGGACAACTCTATGTCTTCACATTTTTCTCTTTTCCCTTTTTCCGACCTGAAACCGCAGATTCTGGCGTGAGCATTCTCTCCAAGCGATGTGGGATAGTCGCTATAAGGTCGTATATTGATTATTGAAATAGTAATGTAAAACTAAGGGATGTAAAGATAGGATGAGAAAAAGAAAACTAAGTATAACTAATCTTTCCAAACATAGAGAAAGGGTCACAAATCTCGGAACAAATCCGTTGTAGCTGAAAGCATCAACGGATGAGGCATATCTGCAACATAAGTAAAAAGTAATGATTACATTCTTTCCTATTCAGTTGTTCATATTACAATCAGTAGTCACTCCTGAGTTTTATGTTTACAGAAAAGGAGGTCCACAAGCTACAAAAAAATTAGTTTTCCTGAAAAAATGAAGTAAAACAGTACATTTGTGAATGAATTGAGAAACTAGATTTTTTGGTTCATTCTGAATCCGCTAGTAAACTGCAGAATTAGGCCTCTGCTGATATTTCAACGGATCAAGAGGATGCAAATATTTGTAGTTGCTTAACTTTCTTTGCACTTTCTTCCGGAAAAAGTTCTTTACACTTCAAATTATTGATCTCCTGAAAGAACAAAGTTAACTGATATATGTATTCTCAAATTTTTGCAGGAAGCTGAAAATGGTATTATCGAGCGCCTCTGCCTCTCTATAGCGTGTGGCGAGCTGTAGCGTCATTTTTTTGCAAAAAGGAAAAAAAGGATATAGCAGCGGCGATCTGTTAAAACAAATATTAGGGAACGCTATTTCTTTACTCTTTCTCCTTCTAGTCGACAGCAGGCCAGCCATTTCCTTTCTTTTTCAAGTTTCTTCATCGGGTATGCTTCTCTTCATCTCTTTTCTTCTTTCTTCTTGTTCATTCATCTCCTTTCTTCTTTCTTCGAGTTTTTTTTTGTGACTTCATCGAATTTTTCTCTTTTTTCTTTCTTCTTCTTCTTCTTCTCTTCTTCTTTCTGTTTTTTTGGGCTTTGTTGACTGTCGTTGCTGCTGCAATAGAACAGAGGTTGCGTTGCACTGGTTTTTCTTCCATAAAAGGTGTGCATGTTTCTCTCTCCTCCATGGATTAATAGTTCTCTCTCTCTAGATTTATCAGGTTTTTGGAAAAGCTTACAAAATACACAAATGTGTTTCTTTGAAGTCATTATGTTTTGTTCTAATTTTTGTTTGATGTTTAAATTTAGTGTGGTTTAAAGCTTTTATCTCCAGAAGAATACTATATGCAACTACAGCTATTTGACATTTTATAGATACTATCTTATGCCTTGTTACCTTTTTTCCCCAGGGTCTTTCAAATTAGTTACGTGAAGAGAATATTGTCGTCCTTGAACTTGCCGGTATAGCTGAGAAAGATTGGAGGTCAGAGTAGTTTTCCCTTTCTTTCTTTTTTTGTTTGTAAAACCGCTAGTCTTGGTTGCCTGCCAAGAGAGCTCTTCAGTTGCAAAAAAATTACTGTATCTATGTTGTTATGATGAAACTTAATGCCTTGATGTTGTATTGCCATTGTTTGTAAAACTCTATCCAGATATCCGTTCTAAATGCTTTGTACCCTCTGCATATGAACTTACAGATTAATTGATGCTCACACACTGTCATATTGCTTTCTGTCACCTCTTTTTTGCCTTCAAATTTGCACGATGTTTGGATGCTTCTTATTAAGATCCTTATGTGAATCCCTTCCTGATGTGTCAGTGACCCTTGTTGTGCTGATATGTATGCCTAGTTTAACTCAAAATTGTTCGCTTTTTGAAGACTAAGATGCATTGTTAGCTGCCATTTCCAGAACAGCTGCCAATTACCCAAAAAAGATTGCCTAAACTTGTTAGTTGCTATGGATATGTCCACGATGCCTCCCCATAGTGAACCTCTCATTTCCATGCTCTTCTCCATATGGATTATAACATGGTAAATGAGTGACTAAACTCCTGCATAATAGAGTTCTCCTTCTACATTATCCATTAAGCAGTAGATTTATTGTTTGAAATCTAAGTTGTTATGTGCACAGCTTGTCATCTTGCACATAGGAATGGAAAGTTTTTGGTACAACTCTAAGTCTTCCTTATTTTGAAAAACGAAAATGTTAACTTACAGCTGATCTAGCTTGCCTTAGTACCTTGCTTGTGATAGGAAATATGTGTAGCATAATATCCTGTTTCACCTTTATGTTTATGACTATATGTGACTTTCTTTCTATAGATCTTCTTCAGAACATAATATATTGTCTTCTTTTATATTTCAAGATATAAGCACACAAACTACACAGTAATCTTGAGAATACGATGGAATAGAAGTTGAAGGATACTACCTTGTTTGCCTAGATTACACTAACATCCAGTGAAAAAAATGGTTTTGGAATTGCCATCTGAATGCATTCCTCATTTTATAGTTTTGCTATGTGAAATTATTGGTGAAAGGTATATGTGTACAGGTTGTAAAGAGTGTTGTAAATAGCGCTCGCCTCAGCGCTAATAGCGTGAGGTGAGGCAATGCGAGCTGCCATCACTATTTTACAGTGTGGCGTGGCATTTTAAAAAAGGCAAGCGCCTCTGCCTTTGTTGCGTGAGGTGACCTGTAGCGTCGTTTTTTGCAAAAAAGAAAAGAAAAAGGCAGTAGCAGCGATCTGTTAAAACAAAAAATTAGGGCTCGCAATTTCTTTACTCTTTCTCTTTCAAGTCGACAGCAAACCTATGATCAGACCAGCGATTTCCTTTCTTCTTTCTTCATCAGGTATTCTTGTCTTCATCTCTTTTCTTCTTCTCCTTTCTTCTTTCTTCGAGTTTCTGTTCTGTGACTCTATCCAGAAAACAAATTTCCTTCTTTCTTCTTTCTTTTTCTTTCTTCTCTGTTCTTTCTTTGTTTTGGGCTATGTTTTTAATCGCTGCTGCTGCAACAGAACAGAGCAACATTGTGTTACTCTGTTTTTTCTTCCTTTTTCCTTTTCTTCTTCTTCTCTTCTTCTTTCTTTTGGGCTCTGTTTTTTATCGCTGCTGCTGCAACATAACAGAGTATGTGTTGCTCTATTTTTTCTTCCTTTTTATTCTTCTTCTTCTACTTTTTTTTGCTCTGTTTTTTTATCACTGTTGCTGCACTCAACAGATTAGTCTGAGAAAAGCTGTCTTTTTTTCATTCCATAGAGCTTCTTCAGTTCTTCTCCTCTTCTTTTTTTTTTTCTTTTTTCTGCTCTGAAATTTCCTCCTTTTTTTTGGTTAAAGAGTTAGAATTAATTGCATATTGACTGGATAATCATTTCCTATAAAACAATATTGAAATGGCGTCATTCGATGGTAATAAAAGAAATGATATAGTTTGGGATTAGAAACGAGTTACAATTGTTTTTATTTTTATAAGTTGTTTGTTATTTTTTATGAAATCTTCCTATTGAGAGGTCCTTTTTAGATGCCTGTGGTCGAGTGTATGCCCCCAAAATTACTAGTATGGGTCCCTATTGAATACTACAATTATGTCTTATTGGAATAGAAACTACTAATTGTTTATTTATTATTGTATCTTATAGGATATTCAATGAGTAATGGAGATAAAAGTTGGATGGGTCTTCGAAGATCCACTAATGAGTATATCTGTGGAGTGAATAATTTTCTTGATAAGGCATTTGAACGAGCTTCCCAAGGAAATGAAATATTATGTCCTTGTAAAAAGTGCGCTAATTGTAGTTGGCATTATAGCAATGTGGTGGAGGATCATCTGGTTGCTTATGGGTTTGTTCAAGGATACACCAAATGGATTTTTCATGGAGAAGGGTTTTTGAGAAATAATCCACATCGAGGTAGTGATGATGAAGGTGATATGCATGATGATATTGATGGACTACTTCATGATACTTTTAGAAATGTTGAGGGTGACTTCAGACACGATGAAGGAGTGATGGAGGGACCATCTGAAGATGCAAAGAAATTTTTCAAATTAGTGGAGGAAGGGAAACAAGAGTTATATCTGGGGTGTAAGAATTTCTCCAAATAGAGTTTTACCATTCGGTTGTACTTGTTAAAGTGTATTCATGGGTTGAGTAATGTGGCCTTCACAGATATTCTAGACTTACTGAAAGAGGCATTCCCATTTGCTTAGTTACTCGAGTCTTTCTATAAGGCGAAAACTATGATAAAAGATTTGGGTCTTCATTATGAAAAAATACATGCATGTCCTAATGATTGCATGTTATATTGGAATGACAACGAGAAGGCAAAGAATTGTTCTGTGTGTGGGTCTTCGAGATGGAAGAATGTTATTGATCCCTTGACTAATGCAAGCTCTAAAGTCCCTGCAAAGGTTTTAAGATACTTTCCCTTAAAACCTAGGCTTAAGAGGATATTCATGTGTTCTGAAACAGCTGCAGCTATAAGATGGCATGCCACTGAACGACCTAATTATGGAAATTTAAGACATCCTGCTGATGGTGAAGCTTGGAAAG
The DNA here is from genome assembly GCA_032618575.1 of Nicotiana noctiflora. Lineage (NCBI taxonomy): Eukaryota > Viridiplantae > Streptophyta > Magnoliopsida > Solanales > Solanaceae > Nicotiana > Nicotiana noctiflora. The sequence continues at coordinate 118,802 of JASVEL010001971.1, read as the reverse complement.
ATTTTGATACCTTGCATGAAGACTTCGCTAGAGATCCTCGTAATGTTAGATTGGGTCTTTCAAGTGATGGTCAACCCATTTCGAACCATGATCATTTCTCATAGCACATGGCCTGTTATGTTAATGAACTATAATTTATCACCATGGATTTGCATGAAGCCAGAGTATATAATATTGTCTATGATCATTACTGGTCCATCATCTCCAGGAAAGGATATAGATGTGTACCTACAACCACTAATTGTTGAATTGAAGGAACTTTGGGAAATCGCGATGGAAACATATGATGCTGATTCTAACGAAACATTTCAAATGTGTGCAGCCTTATTGTGGACCGTTAGTGATTTTCCAGCACTAGCAATGCTTTCTGGATGGAGCACCAAGGGGAGATGGGCATGCCCAACTTGTAATCATGCCACATGTTCTCAATATCTCAAACATAGTCGTAAGATGTGTTACATGGGTCATCGAGCATTTTTGCCTCCCGATCATCCATCTCGAAGAGATAAGAAATCATTTGATGGTGAGGAGAATCATAGAACACCACCTACTCCATTATCGGGTATAGAAGCTTTGGAAGAGCTGCGTGAATTCAATAATATGTTTGGAAAAGGCCAAAAGAAGAGGCGTCGAGATAGTGAGGGTCCATGGAAGAAGAAATCTATTTTTTTTAATTGCCATATTGGGCACATAATAAATTGAGACACAATCTTGATGTGATGCACATCGAAAAAAATATTTGTGATAGTTTACTTGGGACTTTATTGGATATACTTGGAAAAACAAAGGATCATGTAAATTCTCGTTATGACTTGCAAGAGATGGGAATACGGAAGGAGCTTCAACCAATAAAAGATAATAATGGAAAAGTTTATTTGGCCAAAGCTTGTTTCTCCATGAAGCCAGAAGAGAAGAAGTTGTTTTGTAGTGTTTTAAAAAATGCCAAACTACCAAAAGGATATGCCTCAAATATATCACGATGTGTGCAAGTGGATGAGATGAAAATATTCGGGTACAAGAGCCATGATGCTCATTTTATAATGCATTACTTGCTCCAGGTTGCCGTCAGAAAAGTGTTGCCCAAGAATGTTTCTTTGGCCTTAATTAGGTTGGGGAACTTTTTTAGAGCCATATGTAGCAAAGTTATACGGCGAAGAGATCTTGATACGATGCAGTCTGAAATCAATGAAATTGAATGTGACCGTGAAAAGATTTTTCCTCCAACCCTTTTTGATATAATGGTACATTTGCCCATCCATTTAGTAGATGAGATAAAGCCTGGTGGTCCAGCACATCTTCGTTGGATGTATTCCACTGAGAGAAACATGTGTAAGTATAAGGCATTTGTTCGTAATCGGGCTCATCCAGAAGCATCAATTGCGGAGGGATTTTTAGCCGAAGAATGCTTGAACTTTTGTTCGAGATACCTACATGATTGGGTAAAAACAAGATTCAGTAGGTACCAATATGAGGATGATGAGGAAATTGAAACAGAGGGAGATAACTTGTCACCTATATTCCCTGAGATAGGCCATCCAATTGGAGGTAAGAAGAAAAGGAAAGGCAAGGCTTTTTCTATGGATTTACAATTATGTTTTGAAGCACATCGATATGTTCTGTTCAATACTGGAGATGAACAGGTGGAGAACTTTATCAAGTAAGATAAGATATTTAATTATCGCTTGATTGTTAAACTTTATTAATTTACTTATATGTGATAGAAATATTTTGAACGTCGTTCACAAAATTTAATTTGAAACATTTCACACTTGCAGGGAACATAAGAGTTTAATTGATAATCATACGAGATCAAATGCATGGGTACGTGCACGGAATCACAGCCAGGAATTTAGTAATTGGTTTAAAGAGAAAGTCAAAACTATTGAAGTGCCAAATCATTTGCGATGGCTAGCTAAAGGGCCTAATATGGCGGCAAAAAGATATACTAGATATTTCATCAATGGATACCAATTTCATACGATGGAAAGGGATACCCGATTAAAGACTCAAAACTATGGTGTGACTGTATCAGCAACGACCGATAGTTTTGCTAGTTCTAGGGACCAAAATCCTATCAATGGAGAGGTTACCTATTATGGAGCTATTCAGGATATTATAGAGATTGATTATTCGGGTTGTTTTAGTGTTGTATTGTTTAGATGTGATTGGTTTCATAATGAAATAGATGGATATGGGTTAACTCGAGTGAATTTTAAAAGATTATGCAGTACCGATGACCCTTTTGTATTGGCATCTCAAGTGCATCAAGTTTTTTATGTGGAGGACCCAAATGAGGAAAATATTTATTATGCAAGGACCAAAATCCCCGTTGATTTGTATGATTTGGAGGAAGAAAATTGTCCAAATATTGGAGATACATTTTGGAGTGAGATCGACAACGATATTGGTTCATCAAATAAATTACCCGATGGTGACGTCGTATGGTCGAGAGAAGATGTACCTGGTGATGTTGTTGATGTGCCATTTCATGCACACAATTAACAAGATATGGAAAAATCAGAAGAGGAAGATGACTTTGATGACACTGATTGGGATTGGATGGTTCCTGATTATTGAATATGGTAACATTATAAGATTAATCTTTTGTATTTTATTGTTTTCTTCTTTGTACCATTGCTTTGAAAGAGAATGGAAAAGAATGATACTTGATCTGATCTCGTTTTTTGGTTATTCTGTAATTCAATTTTTTTGGGTTGTAAATCAATTATTTTTTTCCATGTCAATCATGATTAAATTCTGAAAAGTGTGAAATGTTAATTGGAAACCTATGTTGGTGCCTTTACTTGTCATTGGTTACAATGGTTCGCATGTCTCCGCTCCTCTCTTAGACCATCGTAATAACTTTTTATGCTTTCTTACCTTTTTTCCCAGGGTGCTGCAAATTAGTTACGTGAAGAGAATATTACCGTCATTGAATTTGTTGGTATAGCTGAGAAAGATTGGAGGTAAGAGTACATCCATCCTATTACCAAAATTAAGTACTGATTCTTATCTTTGGTATCACAAAATGTAGTGCCATTATTTCTAATAGTCTATCCAAAATATCCATTGTGATTGCTTTGTACTCTCTGCATATGAACTGACAAATTAACTGATGCTCACATCCTATCGTATTGCTTTCTGTCACCTCTTTTCTTCCTTCAAATTTGCACGATGTTTGCTTGTTTCTTGTTAATATCCTTATGTGAATACTTTCCTGATGATGAACCTTGTTGTGATGATACCTAGAAACAGTAGGAACTACTGTAGGTACGACCAGTAGAAATAGTAGTAACTACTGCAGCCTAGAAATAGTAGAAATAATAGGAACTACTGCAGCCTAGAAACAGTAGAAATAGTAGGAACTACTGCAAAGGTATAATTAAGTTTCAAAGGTATTAAATGAAATGTATAATGCTCGTAAAGTGTTGGACAGTAGGAACTACTGTATTATCTCCGGCCTAGAAATAGTAGGAATTACTGCAGGTACATTTCCGTTGGAATTCAAATGGACTGCTTTGAAGCAGCTTTGTTCTTCTTCTGTACGCCTTCACTCATAATCTTTTTCTCAGATTCAACTTGCCATGAAGCATCAGTAATAGCTTCAGTTACTCCAGCATGCTTAAGTTCACATTTAGTAGTATTCAGTTACTCTAACTGCCCTTTTCCATCTAAACCATAAACTAATGACTGCTCGTGTTTAAAAGCTGTTTAAAACTAATGACTGCTCGTGTTTAAAAGCTGTTTAAAACCTTTTCACAACTCGATTACTAGGAACACTCAATGGAACAATAGTTTCCTGTTTCACCTTTGTGTTTATGACTATCAGTAACTTCCTTTGTGTTTCTGATCTTGATAATTTTCATTACCACTGCTACTGATGTCTTTATCTGCTTCTAAATTGTAGTCATGATTCAAGAAGATACAAGACAAAAGAAAAAAGTGAAAATTTCGACATTCGTTCAAGCTGGAACACTTACATCTTTGGCAAATCAGAAAAGGTTGATGCGGATCAGAAAAATGAATAATCCAGCCAGCTCTATACGGTTAAATAAATAGTGCCAGGTTCTGAATAATTTAATGGATGAACATCAGCTACCAATGTCACAACATCAGAGTGCAGGAGCCTATTTACAAAGTGATTCAACAACCCCTACAATACAATAACCAGAGCAAGAAGTGCAATTGGATGCTAATGTTCCAATAGTAGATGAACAAGGTAAGAAATTTTAGATTTTACATTAAAGTATTGACATCCTATATCTAGTTTACTAAATTGGAGGATAATTTTGATTTGTATTATTGTAGGATCTTGTACTGAAAAAAGAAAAAGAGGTAAAACAAGGATGCTAAGTGTACATGGAAGGAGTGAACGTAAGTTAATTGTGGTCAATGAGTTTGGTCAACCTGTTGGTCCTACTAAAGATGTTGTGATGGAGTTTGGTAGCTTCCTCGGTACATTGGCAAGGAATTCGACCCTTTGTCCTCTTGATATATTTGATTGGAGAAAAATTGACACAAAAGAGGATTTGTGGGAACATACAAAGGTTCTCAATTCTCAATTTTATTTTTGTTTGAACATGCTTAATATTTTTGCACTAACCCATTGAAACAATTTGTAGGAAAAATATAATATTTCTGAAATTGCAAAAAAATGGACTCTGGATGCAATTCAAGGTGGTTGGAGAAGGTATAAGAGTCAATTGAAAAAAGATCACTTTAAAGCATATCAAAATGATGAAATTCGAATGGAAAAAAGCCTGAAAATATTCCAGCATATCAATTTAAAGAACTTCTCAAATATTGGAACTCTGATAAACACAAGGTATGTTTTTGAGAATTAGTTTCATTTATGTTAAGCTTTGTCAAGAAATATTCATGAAGGAAAAACAATTATTTTCCTTATATGACAGTTTCGAACTGAAATTTATAATTTTACTTGCAGAAAATGTCGGTAACTAATATTGAGAATCGGAAAAAAGCTAAAGGATCCACATACTGCTGGCAAAAAAAGCTTTGCTATAGTCCGTAATGATTTGGTATCTGCTCTTATTTGTCATTAAATATGAACTTGTTATCATTTTTAAGAAGATATTTTATACTATTTTTAATGTGTCCAGGAAAAAGAGAAAGAAACTTCCGATCCACTATCACTTAAGGATATCTTTGTCGCTACAAGACAAAGAAAACCCGGTCGAACATACAAGGAATCGAATGAAGATACAACTAGAAAAATTGTGCGAATTCTTTATGTTTCTATGTTTCTATTTTGTTTGGATGAAAAATATATTCATACTGATTTTTTCTTACTGAAATTCTCTCTTTTTTTATTTGTATAATAGGTTGAAATGGAGAGTATGGAAGCGCAACAAAGTTAAAATGGTGATGAGTCAATTAATGCATTTGCATCAATCATGGGACCCGAACATTCGGGACGTTTGAGATTGTATGGGCGGGGGGTTACAAAAAGCTCTTTGAAAGGGAAAGTGGGACATTTTGAACCCTCTTCAAAAGCAACAAATGATCACATACAAAAGATGGAAGAGAGGATGATAAGATTGGAGGAAAAAATGGAGGAACAGAAGGAACAATATGAGGAACAAAAGACAATAATGAGACAAGAAATTGTAGAAGATATCATAGCAAAACTTCAACGTGCTGGATTACCAATTGATGCTAATATTGTAGCAACATTGTATTCTCGTCCATTGGGTGAAGCTTCCTCAACACAAGCAGCAGCTGTTCACCTAATTCATCGACCATCTCTTTGTAGCAACAATCAGGTTAGAATCCTCACAATCGTGTAATTAATGCTTCTAATTTTTAGATTGTATAGTTAGAAAATAACTAGTTAGACCATATGAGTGAGTTACATCAAAACGAACTCCTCCATCTTAAATAGCACTTGAGGAGGTGGTGGTGCACCACCAGTCATCACTGCTACTTTCCTTGGAAGTGACCTCCGAACACTAGGTTTCCCGGTCATTAGAAATGACTCGTATTCCAGATCTCCCGGTATCAATATCCTATTATGAACAGTAGGTAGCTATTTATTAGCTATTCCAGTAGGTAGCTATCTATTATGAACAGTAGGTAGCTATTCCAGATCTCCAGATCTCCATCTTATGTTATTATTTCTAAATCAGCACTTGAAATCCTAACAAAGATGTAGCCTGTTCTCGTTTTATCGTTAAGATCACATCTGGCTAGTTAACAAAGTTGTAGCATGTTCTCAGTATCTATTCTTGGGCTGAAGCTGTAGCCTCTAATTTTTTTTTCTTTTTCATTTGGTACACACCCTGGAAAAGTCATAACTTGCAGTTAGCACAAGCATAATAGACTAAGGATAAAGTATACTATAATGTTGCGGCTCATTAGAGATAATGCTGAAAGGATTAAAGATTGTGAGATTAGCTAAAGCGTTGGAAAAGATGAGATTAGCTAAAGCCGTCCAATACATGAACCACACATTTGCTTATTTTATTTTCAGCTATTTTCTTTACTCTTGCTGAACCACTTGTTGCTATTGCTTGCTGAAGCTGTGTTAGTTGTTGGATGTACATTCTCTTAAAATTTTACTGGATATGTGTCACAATGAATCTCTTAAAATTGTACTGGCTGAAGCTGTGTTAGTTGCTGAATCTCTTGTTGAAATTTTCTTTGATATGCGAATATTGCCTTTTAAGTACCAACACAAAAATTGGTTCTAAGTACCAACAGTAACAAAGAAAAATGAGGCAGTGATGGTTTGGTTAAGGACATTAGTGCTCGACAACATGCTAATATGAACAACTTGGCAGAGGGGTTAACGGGCTGTCAAGCACTTAGCGCCGGCACTCCTAAACTGCATTTTTCCAGTCCACATGTGAAAACAATATCAAGGATACTCAGTCTGCCCCTCTCACAATAAAGCTGTGTAGTTGCTGAATCTCTTGAAATGTGCATTTGGAGGGCAGGACAATTTGTCTCCTTATCTAGTAGAAATAGGAGTGCCTTTGGCTGCGAAAACCTTGGGAAGGTTGTTGTATATGAAAGACAAGAATGAATGGTTGCAGATAAGAGGTAATGAGAAATGGTAGATTCAACAGAAGAAATCCGAAATTTTACCAATATTGAGATTGAGCTATGAATAAATGCCATTACATTTAAGACAGATAAATGTGATTGAATATCTATCACTGTTAAGACAACATTTAGGAATATATATGCTATGAATAGATGAATATTGAGATTGTACAGTGCTTTGCTTTTGCCTCAATTTATCACTTGATAGACGAAGTGTTAGTTGAAGATAATCTCAATTTTATTACTTGTTGAAATGCTTATTTTTTTCCTTACCCTCTAAATATTGTTATGTCTTGAATTTGTAGGTGAAGAAAATAAACAAATGGGAGATGAAAGCAGTGAAGACCTTACTTAAGGAGTATTGATTGATCTACATCTTCGGATGTTTTGGGACTTTACTTATTTTTGAATATTTTGCAACTTATATGTAATCTAACTCTTGAATTGTTAGTCAATATTCTCTTACATTTGTATATACTAGTTGGATATTTTTGATGATGATTTTTGTGGATGAATATAGTTTCCTTTAATAGTTTGTATAAATTCCATCGTATTATAATTTACTCCGTTATAATAGCTCGTAAAAATTATTGCAATAGCTTGAAAAATTGTTGTAATAGCTGAAATAACCGTTGCAATAAATAATAATATCAATGCAATAAATAAGCAAAACTATATGAACAAACTGTTCCAGTAGGTCTATTCCATCGGTTTTGCACCGTTACAATAGTTGTATTGCAACGGTTCATACTTGTTGCGATATCTTTTAATAATTGTTGTATTAGGCTACTATAAAACCGTTACGATAGATAGAGCTATGACCACGGCATCGAAACCGTCGCAAAAAACCGTTACAGCAGACCAATTGCAACGCCTTACCATGCAACGAAGCCAAATCCGTCGCGTTACGAATATTGCAACGGTTTTACTAGTTTTGGCAAAACGGTTTTATCAGTGTTGCCATAGGCCATTTTTCTTGTAGTGTCTCCTATAAAAGCTAGCAAGTCCATGGAAACTTCGGACTTCAGTAATGCTATTAGGTGTAGGCCAATCTTTAGTTGCTTTGATTTTATCTTCATCTACTTCAACACCTCTAGAACTCATAACAAAACCCCGAAAAACTACCTTATCTACACAAAACATGCACTTGGATAGATTTGCATACAGTTGTTGCTCCCTAAGCACATTACAAACTTGTTACAAATGTTCGACGTGTTCTTCTAAAGATTTAGAAAAGATCAGAATATCATCAAAATAAATGACTACAAATTTCCATGAAAATCCTTAAAGATATGGTTCATTTACCTCATGAATGTAATAGGTGCATTAGTTAACCCGAACGACATCACTAACCATTAATACAATCCATATTTAGTTTTAAAGGCAGTTTTCCAGTCATCTCCAGGATTCATTCTAATTTGGTGATATTCACTCTTCAAATCAATTTTAGGAAATATTTGTGAACCATGCAATTGGTCAAGCATATCATCTAAACGAGGGATAGGATGGCGATACTTTACCGTTATTTTATTGATGGCGCGGCAGTCCACACACATCCTCTAAGTTCCATCCTTCTTTGGCACCAAAAGTACGGGTACAGAACATGGTCTCATACTTTCTCTAACAAATCCCTTAACAAGTAGCTCATCTACTTGTTTTTGCAATTCCTTTGTTTCTTTAGGATTGCTCCTATAAGCAGGCCTATTAGGAATTTGTGATACGGGCACAATGTCAATTTGATGCTCTATTCCCCTTAAGGGTGGTAAATCTTTAGGAAGATCCTCAGGGAAAACATCTTCAAAATCATGCAAAATGTTAGAAATAACACTAGGCAAAGAGGATATTAATGAATCATTATTAAGCAGAACTTCCTTATAAGTGAGCAAGATAATAGGCAGCCCCTCTTTTTTTCGCAATTAAACAATCTTTGGCTTTTGCAAGGCTCGCCTTTTTTTCAATCTTAGCCTCTTTCCTCTCACCAATGCTTTCTTTTAATCACTCTTCCCCACCTTTTCTTTTCTCTCATTGCTTCCCTCTCTTTCGTCATACCTTATTTCAAATTTACCCTTTTTTTCTTTCCCTTTAGTCTCTTGTTATGATCCCTCCCCATGTTTCCCCATTGATTCTTTCATCTTTTTTTGATCATCATACACTTGGGATGGAGTTAAAGGTGCAAGAATGTATTTCTTGCCATTATGCTCAAGAGATGTGACGACCTGGCCCGTCGTCACGGGAATTTCCTCCCCGTTATGTTGTAATTGCATATTTCCTGCTTTTATATCAGTGTTAGAGTCTATCGGGGAAGTTAGGAGTGAATTGGATTGAAAATGAGGCATATAGCCTTTTTGAAGGAAACTTGAATAAGAAAGTCAACCCGGAGTTGACTATTTAGTTAAAGAGCTCGGAATCGAATTCTGATGATTTGGTTAGTTCCGGGAAGTGATTTGTGACTTAGGGGAAGAATCAGAATTTAATTTGGAGGTCCGGTGTAGAAATAGGCTTGAATTGGCTAAGGTTGAATTTTGGCGAAATCCAAACGGTAGGTGAGATTTTGATCTGGGAGTCGTAATGGAATTCCGACAGTTGCAGAAGCTCCGTTAGGTGATTTTGGATGTGCCTGCAAAATTTCAGGTAATTCGGAGGTCGTTTGGTCGGGTTTTTGATCGAATGTCGGTTTCGGAAGTTTTGAAGAAACTTAGGCTTAAATCCGTGTGTAATTGGTGATTTTGATGTTTAGGATGGCGTTTTTATGCTTGGAACAAGTTCGAATAAGGTATTTGTCACGACCCCAAATCCGGTCGTGATGGCGCCCAGCACATTGCTAAGCCAGCCTGACCAATCAATATTAACCACGGAGCTAGAAGCTCACTTTAACCCATTTAGGCATATTAATTCACGAAATAACAGCGATACATATAACGAAAACGGGGAACCAAGTCCCATAATACATCAACTCCCATAGACCAAGGGTCAAGAGTCATGAGCCTCTAAAGAACATAAGTGTAATAAAGTTTTTAACAACTCAGTGCGGAAAGGAAAGACAACAAAATAAGAAATGACAGCTAGAAGGGGAGTCAGGTCCTGCGGACGCTGCAGCTACCTCGACTATCCCGCACAATGCCTCCAAGTAGCTACCGAATCAAGTCTGCCGAGAGGTACCTGGATCTGCACACAAGGTGCAGGGAGTAAAATGAGTACTGCCAGACTCAGTGGTAATAAACAAGGGTAAGACAGCGCAGATAAGAAATCCGCAATAAAGCACTATGTAAAGCTATAATCGGCTACCCTGTCATAGAATCAATATTCATTGTACATGTACCAACAAAAATACCAATAAATAGCATAACAACTAGCAGATGTAGCTAAATGCAATGCAATGCATGATATGACCGCTACGACGCGTAGCCCGACTCCAATTTTGGGTACCCGTGCTCACTGTGGGGGTTCAGACTCCGGAGGGGCTCCTACAGCCCAAGCACATCTCATAGAGATATTCCTGCGGCGTGCAGTCCGATCCAACATATATCTTGCTGCGGCGCGCAGCCCGATCCACTACTAGTCAGCTAATATGCAGATACAGCCTCGCGGGCTCAAAAATAGTTTTTGAAAACTCTTTTATCATTTTTCAGTTGGAAAACAGTAATACCAAGTTCCAGAGATTGGAATTAGCATAATAACAAAAATATCTGCGGACTAGTAGTAAACTAGCATGTCTATATGATAAGACAATGATAACGATCCTCGCGGGATCCAATAACTGGCTCACGGCCCACATGTATACTCAACCGCCCAAGAAGGGGGTTCCTCGGCTCAAGAATGGCCATTATCACAATATATATATATGCAACCATCCGAGAAGGAGGTTCGACGGCTCGAGAATAGCCAATAATACAGTATCAATAGGTCGGACTAATATATAGTCTCCAGTTCATGATCGACCCCGCACTCTCAAGAGTGTGCGTGTCTCGCCGCTATACGGCGTCACAAAGTGGTATACCGGGGTTTCGAACCCGCTGGTCATCACCCACATCTATTACTCACCTCAATACAGCGCGACGACTATTCCGCAATGCCTTTGCCACGAGAATCAAGCTCCGCACGCGTAGAATCTGCTCAAATACAGTAGAAATACAACAAATTAGGCCAATGGGACTACACCCAATCAATACAACTCAATTTACATCCAAATTCCCAAAGTTGTCAAAACCCAACTTTCGGTACGCTTATCGAAAAATCATGAAAGTCACATATTCGGAACCCTCATCTCAATATGAGTCTAAGCATATCAATTTTACCAAATTCGGACTCCATTTGCCCATTCAAAACCTTGATTTTCTAAAGTCCAAGCCTAGGGCTAAATCCTCCATAAATTACCCCAAATTCCTCCATTTTCATGATATAATTGCATAATATTACCAATACTAATCATAGTTTAAGTCCATAGATGATTACCTGATGATTTCCTTGAATTTCTCTTTAAAATCGCCCAAATCGCCTCTAAAGCCGAGACCTAAAATTTGTGAAATGTTTTGAAATTTTTCTTCTGCGGAATATTTTCCGCTCCTACGAGCCCGTATCCGCGACCAAAGGGTCGCTTCAGCGGTTCCAGGCCTGGCCGGCCATTTTTGCTTCTGCGAGCAAAGGGCCGCTTAAGCAGGCCCGCTTCTGCGAAGGAAGTTCCGCTTGCGAAACATCCGCCTCTGCGCACCATTGACTGCTTCTGCGGTCTCGCCCAAGCGGTCGAGTGTCCGCTTCTGCGGACCATGCCCATTTTCTTCCCCTTCGCTTCTGCGATCACTGGCTCGCACCAGCGATGCCGCTTCAGCGGAATTACTTCCGCTTCTGCGTAACCAGCCGCTCCTGCGCATCTCGTCCGCTTCCGCGGACACGCTCCTGCGTTCAAAATTCCGCAGGAGCGGAAACAACAGAAGCAGGATCCCAACCTGCAATTTTTCCACAATTTTCTCCCGTTTAACCATCCGAAAACACCCCGAGGCCCCCGGGACCCCAAAGAAAACCACCAACATACTCCAAAACACGATACGAACTTGTTCCAATCATAAAAACACCATCCTAAACATTAAAATCACCAATTACACACGGATTCAAGCCTAAATTCTTTAAAACATTCCGAATTACACCATCAATCAAAAACCCGACTAAACGACGTCCGAATGACCTGAATTTTTTTGCAGGCACATCCAAAATCACCTAACAAAGCTACTGCAACTGTCGGAATTCCATTCCGAGCCCCGGATCAAAATCTCACCTACCGTTCGGATTTCGCCAAAATTCAACCTTAGCCAATTCAAGCCTATTTCACTCCTAAGTCACCCGATAGACTCTAACACTGATATAAAAGTATGAAACATGTAATTGCAATATGACGGAGTGGTAAATTCCCGTAACGACGGGCCGGGTCGTTACATTCTCCCCAACTTAAACAAACGCTCGTCCTCGAGCGGACTCAGAGTTGTACCAGAAGCAACCCAATAGCTGAATGACCTTACCAAGCATATATTCGGGCGATCATACGTCACCCTATCTCACGCAAGTCCGAAAACACCATATAGTCAAAATTTCACAGCCCATCTGAACCATAAATCACATTGTACTTTCTGAAATCATATGCCAAATGCTAATCCCATGCCTATACTCAGGATACACTCGAATCCACTGCAATAACCCATATTCACTACTCCGGGTGAGATCATATGATGTATCAACAACCCAATCACTCGAGACGATAGTCTCTAATATCAACAACTAGCCACAATCACCAAATACTAGCTGAAAACCTCTGTCATTAGATAGGGTCTTATTCCAACACCTCCATATCCTGCCCACGGCAGCTGAAGCACGCAATATATCGAACCCATCTCTCAGGTCAACCATTCATGAATCCATTTAACTTTTAACTGATACCACAACAGATTTCGGAGCCAAACCTCGATTTTTACCTTTCTAACAAGCTAAGATCCAATATGCTCGTATTCATTAATAACTCCAACGGTCATTTCGATTATAACACACCGCACTGGTGATATGACAGCAACACCGACCTAAGCCACGACGAGCACAACATAGGCTCCAATAGAAACGTCTGCACACACTCGAATCATGACAGCTCAAATCATGACAACTGTCTCCAGCAAATAGAGCTGCAATTCAATTCCTCTGTGCCATCATAACATAGAACTGAGATCGCGTCTCGCATTATAGAAATACAGTACCTGAATCCTCCTCGAGAGGTCATAACATCATGTGGCCTTACCACGATTCATGATTCTATCCAAACATTATTACTCAAGAAGCACCCCAATTTACCAAGCTCAAACGATCAGCCACACACATATTTAGGTCTGAACCCAAGCAATCAAACTCACCCACGGTGAAACAATTAACGTATGCTATCAAATCCTGAAAGAACACAACCGATGTGCCATTCGCCAAGCGATACTCAATACAGACTCTTCCTCAGAAGCCAAGAGGTATTGTATACCAGGTAACATATAACTAACTATATTTTCACAATATTCTGTTGCGGCGTGCAACCCGCTCCAATGACATACCCGTGGCGGCGTGCCACCCGATCCAGATACCATACCCTTGCAAAAGAAATGCACATCGAGTCGAATTGCTCATTACAGTAAACATATATATAGCCTCAAGCTCGGACACAAGAAACACATCCGACAAAGTTCCTCACTACCGGAACTAAATCAATGGTAGATACCTCTACACTGACATCCGCCACTAAGGTCCAACTGACAAAGCAATGCCTACCAGCCGTCCGCTGGTCCTGGGTACAACTACTCTGTTGGAGCATACTCGGATGCTCTCTGCTACGCAATTTGTGCCATTTTCCGACATAGTCCATATCACATTAGTCTAGACGACCCGACTTATGTCAACCAGTCTGAAATAAGGTATCATAACCCAAATTCATCATATCAAGTAATAAGAGAGCCATTAGGGCTTCCAATTTTTCCATTAACCGCTAAACGGTGCTGATACACACGATATACAACCACTGCATAGGCGGATTACGAGAACTTCCAGTCTCCAACACATATATAACGCCTGAATCACTATACCTGTTTCCACACTCCACCCTACGAATACATAACGCACATCAAACGCCCATTCGTACCACGAAAGCCATTTAAGAAATTTCCCTATGCCATCAACAATTCGATCATCACAGTCGATCCGACAAGCGAACACCACTATACCCCTAGATATTATCAGTTTACATTACCTTGTCCCTTTGCACCATATACCCTGCCAAATTACTAGAATAGCAGTACCATTTCCTTAGATCACCAGAAAGATCGATTCTTAAATCACCTGCAGCTGTCCGCGCTGCTCAATAAGTTTAATGACTCCCCATATATTATGAACTGATCTCAAAACCTTGAATATGCCATTATCAGCTTTCCATAACGTATCGCATATACCATACCACACTAAGATAACATGGAAATTCATATTCCTTTCCTACGCCGCAAACATCGGCGCACTCAACTAGTCAAGGGCTTTCATGATCCCATATAGAGAAAACTCATTACACATTCCAAGCCTTGCATACCAACAGGAAAAATTACACTCATTTTCAAACCACGGTAAAACACATCATAAACCCTTTCTCTCCAATTACATTGCATAAGTTAACTGCCCGGACTAAATCCTTATACCCATATCGAGTTGTACAACTGCCAGCACTCAAGAGCTTTGCTGCACAAGGTCTGCAAGACTCATTACTTCAACCGCATACCAGGAATTAATCGTATTCCTTTTTATACCATTCTGGTTTATTAACAAGTTGTTCCATTTACCCAGTTTCCTTTCTGATTCATCTCTAATTTCATATCAGTCTTTACTGTAGCACGACAATGCCTCAACCCTTTTTAACCACACAAGACTCGTACACAAGACCACACGGTCTAAGACCCATAGGCCACTGAATACTCTCTCAGTGTTCCCAGAAGTACCACATTCCACCACACTTTATTTGAAGAACTTCATGCGATTCCTTTAAATTTGTTATCATTACTTCCCAATACGGATACACAAAATTCCATCATTCACATGATATAACACAAGCCTTGATCTTTTCTAACGAAACCACCGCCTTTTACCACATACACAATTCTTAGGGCACCTGACTGTTACAAGCAAAATCTTGAACACTGCAAACCATTCTCGGGCGTCATTCACCCTTATTCAATTATAATTCAACTGTCTTATTGAACAGAACCACTCGTGCCTTATTAGAACTCTGACACTGCAGATCATGATTACATACGGATACAATTAGCTATCTTTCTTTTCTATACACCGAACATTCTTTACCAATATAAGTTCACAACATCCTAGTATTTCTTCATATCTACGAAACACCATAACCTTTATCAAAATTTCCCAACATACTTAGAGACAGAATCAACATAGCACACAATAGTGCAATCAGTTAATCAATAGCAACCTCCCCAACTTAGCTCGAAGCCATTCATCAAAGCACTTTCAACCACTCATATCGGTATTACTCAAGTGATGCCGAAATGTTAGTATGATATTAAACTCAAGTCATTTACAAGCTTCGGCGGAGATTCGAATCATCGGAAATATTAACTCTTTTGCAATTCTTGCATTCATTCACACACAACAGTTACGCCCCCCCCCCCTTTAGGTGACAAAATCTTTTCTAAGTCCCGAATTTTCAAAAAAATTTCGACAGAGTTTCCTTTGTAAATTGGCCTATCCACCTGCCAGAGAATCACCAAACCATCCTAGCTATACTTCCCCAACTCAACAAGATATCACAATGTATTTCAACAACATTAAATCTCAATACTACACGAATTATATCATCACAATTTATACTTGAACCTGCGATGTATCTGCTCAAATCATAACATATATCGAATACCATTCAATTACACATCAGAATCAACCCACCTATTTTTCCTCAATCCAGTATTTCAGTACAACACCTTCTACCCGGATATACATAGCATAATCATTTTAGTCTTCCTGAGTTTAAACTTGTTCCACTACAAATAAGGTATTTTACCTTCCAATTACGAGATATGATAAATATTCACCACGCCCATAGCTCGGGGCTACACAACAGTTTAGATAAGAGTCGAACAATTAACAACTCATCCATTAGTAAGCCTCCATAATACTCTACAGATCGGCACAAGGCCCCAAACATGGCTACATAGCCCAAGTACATAGATATAAGCCCAGTCTTAGTCACTTTACACAGTAATTTATCAATTGGGAAGGATCAAGTCCAAATCCCCGGTCACAATACCACCACGCTCGTCACATGACGCGTATTCCCTCTCAGCACAGCACTGTATAGTGCAAAAATACGGAATTTCAAACCCTCAGTACATTATCTATTGCCACCACTCACAAAATCAGCACCTCAATGCTTAAGTCATAAAGAAGGTCCAGCCTCAAGTCATCCTGACTGGCCCAACATGAACTCACCGGGATTGTATCTTGCCCCTCGTTCGAGGAAATCATAAGCCATAAGGCAATTAAATTACTGAGCGCTCGATGCGTACACATACGTGTAGAAGGAATTTCAAAAATTATATCTCAAGCTGAATCAAGTACGCACGATAAGAATTCCAAGAAATGTGAAGTGTTTCCTAAAGGTTCGCAGCCTCCCGAGGATAAGTACGGGCGTCCCCGTACCGATCCACAAGACTCTACTAACCGGCTCAAGACTCATGAGGCCTAGTAAACCTAGGCTCTGATACCAACTTGTCACGACCCCAAATCCGGTCGTGATGGCGCCCAACACATTGCTAAGCCAGCCTGACCAATCAATATTAACAACGGAGCTAGAAGCTCTCTGTAGCCCATTTAAGCATATTAATTCACGAAATAACAGCGATACATATAACGAAAACGGGGAACCAAGTCCCATAATACATCAACTCCCATAGACCAAGGGTCAAGAGTCATGAGCCTCTAAAGAACATAAGTGTAATAAAGTTTTTACAAAAATACCAAGTGCGGAAAGGAAAGACAACAAGATAAGAAATGACAGCTAGAAGGGGAGTCAGGTCCTGCGGACGCTGCACCTACCTCGACTATCCCGCACAATGCCTCCAAGTAGCTACCGAATCAAGTCTGCTCAGAGGTACCTGGATCTGCACACAAGGTGCAGGGGGTAAAATGAGTACTGCCAGACTCAGTGGTAATAAACAAGGGTAAGACAGCGCAGATAAGAAATCCGCAATAAAGCACTATGTAAAGCTATAATCAGCTACCCTGTCATAGAATCAATATTCACCGTACCTGTACCAACAAAATACCAATAAATAGCATAACAACTAGCAGGATGTAGCTAAATGCAATGCAATGCATGATATGACCGCTACGACGCGTAGCCCGACTCCAATTTTGGGTACCCGTGCTCACCGTGGGGGTTCAGACTCCGGAGGGGCTCCTACAGCCCAAGCACATCTCATAGAGATATTCCTGCGGCGTGCGGTCCGATCCAACATATATCTCGCTGCGGCGCGCAGCCCGATCCACTACTAGTCAGCTAATATGCAGATACAGCCTCGCAGGCTCAAAAGTAGTTTTTGAAAACTCTTTTATCATTTTTCAGTTGGAAAACAGTAATATCAAGTTCCGGAGATTGGAATTAGCATAATAACAAAAATAGCTGCGGACTAGTAGTAAACTAGCATGTCTATATGATAAGACAATGATAACGATCCTCGCGGGATCCAATAACTGGCTCACAGCCCACAATATACTCAACCGCCCAAGAAGGGGGTTCCTCGGCTCAAGAGTGGCCATTACCACAAGTATACTCAACCACCCAAGAAGGGGGTTCAACGGCTCGAGAATAGCCAATAATACAGTATCAACAGGTCGGACTAATATATAGTCTCCAGTTCATGATCGACCCCGCACTCTCGAGAGTGTGCGTGTCTCGCCGCTATACAGCGTCACAAAGTGGTATACCGGGGTTTCGAACCCGCTGGTCATCACCCACATCTATTACTCACCTCAATACGACGCGACGACTATTCCGCAATGCCCTTGCCACGAGAATCAAGCTCCGCACGCGTAGAATCTGATCAAATACAGGTAGAAATACAACAAATTAGGCCAATGGGACTACACCCAATCAATACAACTCAATTTACATCCAAATTCCAAAAGTTGTCTAAACCCGACTTTCGGTACACTTATCGAAAAATCACGAAAGTCACATATTCGGAACCCTCATCTCAATATGAGTCTAAGCATATCAAGTTTACCAAATTCGGACTCCATTTGCCCATTCAAAACCTTGATTTTCTAAAGTCCAAGCCTAGGGCTAAATCCTCCATAAATTACCCCAAATTCCTCCATTTTCATGATATAATTGCATAATATTACCAATACTAATCATAGTTTAAGTCCATAGATGATTACTTGATGATTTCCCTTGAATTTCTCTTCAAAATCGCCCAAATCGCCTCTAAAGCCGAGACCCAAAATGTGTGAAATGTTCTAAAATTTTTCTAACTTCTGATACACTTACTTACAGCGATTTTCGCTTCTGCGGAATATTTTCCGCTCCTATGCACCCGTATCCGCGGCCAAAGGGTCGCTTCAGCGGTTCCAGGCCTAGCCGGCCATTTCCGCTTCTGCGGGCAAAGGGTCGCTTAAGCGCACCCGCTTCTGCGAAGAAGCTTCCGCTTCTACGGAAACATCCGCCTCTGCGCACCATTGTCCGCTTCTGCGGTCCCGCCCAAGCGGTCAAATGTCCGCTTCTGCGGACCATGCCCATTTTCTTAACCTTCGCTTCTGCGATCAGTGGCTCGCACCAGCGATGCCGCTTCAGCGGAATTACTTCCGCTTCTACGTAACCAGCCGCTCCTGCGCATCTCGTCCGCTTCTGCGGACACGCTCCTGCGTTCAAAATTCCGCAGGAGCGGAAACAACAGAAGCAGGATCCCAACCTACAATTTCCATGTTTTTCTTCCGTTTAACCATCCGAAAACACCCCGAGGCCCCGGGACCCCAACGAAAACCACCAACATACTCCAAAACACGATACGAACTTGTTCCAATCATAAAAACACCATCCTAAACATTAAAATCACCAATTACACACGGATTCAAGCCTAAATTCTTTAAAACATTCGAATTACACCATCAATCAAAAACCCGACTAAACGACGTCCGAATGACCTGAATTTTTTTGCAGGCACATCCAAAATCACCTAACGAAGCTACTGCAACTGTCAGAATTCCATTCTGACCCCCAGATCAAAATCTCACCTACCGTTCGGATTTCGCCAAAATTCAACCTTAGCCAATTCAAGCCTATTTCACTTCTAAATCACCCGATAGACTCTAACACTGATATAAAAGTATGAAACATGTAATTGCAATATGACGGAGTGGTAAATTCCCGTAACGACGGGCCGGGTCGTTACAGTATTAGGATTTGTTGGTGTATTTGGATGAGGTCCCGGGGGCCTCGGGGTGTTTTCGGATGGCTAAACGGGAGAAAATGTGAAAAATTGCAGGTTTGTGATTCTGTTCTGTTGCTTTCGCTCCTGCGGAAAGGGGAGCGCAGGAGCGAGTCCGCAGGAGTGGACAAGAAGGCGCAGAAGTGGAGGTGACCACTGAAGCGAAGCCTGGCCCACAGGGGCGGCTTCGCTGGTGCGAGAAGGCGATCGCAGAAGCGGGAAAAAGGCGTGATGGAGGAGTCTGCAGAAGCGGATAGTTGATCGCATAGGCGAGTCCGCAGGAGCGGACTCTTGTCCGCAGAGGCGGAAAGGACCATAGGGGCGGAGGTGATTCCGCAGGAGCGGACCCGCAGGAGCGGTCAATGGGATCGCAGGTGCGGAAATGGCCAAGTAGGCCTGGGTTCGCAGAAGCGACCATTTGGTCGCAGAAGTGGTTTCGCAGGGGCGGAAAATGGTCCACAAAAGCGAAAATCGCAGTGAGTTAAGTGTATCAGAAGTTAGAAAATTTTAGAAACATTTCACACATTTGGGTCTCGGCTTTAGAGGCGATTTGGGCGATTTTGAAGAGAAACTCATGGGAGATCATCAGGTAATCAACTATGGACTTAAACTATGATTAGTATTGATAATATTATGCAATTATATCATGAAAATAGAGGAATTTGGGGTAATTTATGGAGGATTTAGCCCTAGGCTTGAACTTTAGAAAATCAAGGTTTTGAATGGGCAAATGGAGTCCGAATTTGGTAAAATTGATATGCTTAGACTCGTATTGAGACAAGGGTTCCGAATATGTAACTTTTATTATTTCTCGAGAAGCGCACTAAAAGTCGGGTTTTGACAACTTGTGGGTTTTGATATAATTTGGGTTATTCCGAATGAATTGCGTGAAATTAGCATATATTGATGCATTCTCTATGATTTTGAGCAGATTTGGCGTCCGAGGAGATTGATTTGCGAGGCAAGCGCAAGGCGGATTGAAGCTTCTACCAGTTCAAGGTGAGTGGTAGTAGTAAACAATGTACTGAGGGTTTGAAACCCCATACTAGCACTTCACAGTGCTATATTGAGATGAGACACGCGTTCTCCGACGGGCGTAGTGACATTGTGATTGAGGGTTCGGACTTGGTCCTTCCCGGCTAATAGAATACTGTGTTTTATGACTGTTAATGAGATTATAGCTGTACAATTGGGCTAATAGCCATGTTTGGGGCCTCGTGCCGATCTGTAGAGTATTTGGGAACCTATAGAGCTAGGTGACCCTTATATCGTGTTGGAAACATACACTCAGCCGGTAGCTCTAGCTGTATAGCATAATATGAGCCGTACTAGATGTGTACTTAGAAAGATACTGCCTAGGGTGAAATTCCCTATTCTAGCTGAGTGAGCCTGAGAGGCCGGGTCTATATTGACTGAGTTAGGGTCGAGGACCCACTGAGATATATTATATTGGGCCTGAGAGGACAAGCATATACTGACTGGGATAGGGTCGAGGACCCATTATAAGGTATTATATATATATATACCTATATTGGATCGGGCTGCATGCCGCAACAATATATATATTGTATCGGACTGCACGCTGCAGTAATATACATGAAATATACATGTGGGACGGACTGCACGCCGCAGTATTATTGCGCTTGGGCTGTAGGAGCCCCTTTGGGGTCTGAGTCTGCACACATTCTCAGTGAGCACTGGTGTATATTATGGGATCGGGCTGCGCGCTGCAGCAGTATAAATATATAAATATATATATTGGGTCGGACTGCACGCCGCAGTAACATATGTGTGGATCGGGCTGCAAGCCGCAGTATTATAGTGCTTGGGCCTAGGGAGCCCCTCCGAAGTCTGTATACACCCCAGTGAGCGCCGTCAACGTTAAAAGGAGCGGGCTGCGCGCCGCAGCGGTATATGTATTGAAGCGGGCTGCACGCCGCAGCATTAAACTTATTCATATCCTACTACCTACTTAAATACTTATACATTATAGACATAGGTATGTGTCTTATATAACGAGATGGCCGTACTCAGTAGGGGTACGAGTGAGGGTTGGATCAGTGTGGAATCTTGTAGAGATAAATGTGGATTGGAGATTAGAGTACCACCATAGTGATGACGTACCTGTGAGGGTTGCCTTAGAACTGCTAAGTGATAGCACAGGAGTTCTTACTTTCAGTTATTATTTATTATTGCTACTCACTCAGTTGAAATATACTCACCCCACTCCCCTGCACTTTTTGTGCAGATTCACAGGTACCCGAGAGCGGTTGAGTTGTTGTTGCTGCCTGCTCACATCTACTTCTTGCGGAGACTACGAGGTAGCTGCCAGCGTCCGCAGAGCCTGTTTTCTCCTTCTTTATCATCTTGTTGATTTCCTATTTGCCTAGACTTGTTTGTATTAGGATGCTATTCTGTAGAGGCTCAGTCTCGTGACACCACGATATGGTTGGGACCGTATTTTGTATGTTTTACATTTCGCTTATCACCCGATATGATCATTTGCTGTTTAAGTTTAATTTGATTAATAACTGGCTGGTTTAAGGGATAATATGGTCGGGTTTGCCTAGCATTGTGATGGGCGCCATCACGACCAGGGTTTGGGTCGTGACAAGTTGGTATCAGAGCCTAGGTTAACAGGTCTCGCGAGTTATGAGCCGGTTGGTAGAGTCTCGTGGATTGGTACGGGGAAGCTTGTACTTATCCTCGGGAGGCTGCAAACCTTTTAGGAAAAGTTTCAAATTCTTGGAATTCTTGTCGTGCGATTACTTTTGACTTGAACTGAACTTTGACATTCTATTCTCTCGCAGATGGCAAGTACTCGATCATCCGGACGTGGAGAACGACCACCACTACCACCTGCTAGAGGCCGAGGATGTGGCCACGGTCGTGGTGGAGTTAGGGCAGCTGAGGCAGTGCCAGCTGACCCACAGCCCCCAGTTGCAGAGGTGCCAGCAGCACCAGATCAGGCACCAGCTGTGCCCATTGTCATACCGGGTCTACAGGAGACCTTGGCTCAGATACTAGCAGTCTGCACTGGCCTAGCACAGGCGGTTTCAGTTACTACTGCAGCAGCTACATCGGGGATCGGGGGTGGTCATCAGACCCCCGCAATACGCACTCCAAGGCCAGGAGTGCAGGGTTTACAAACACCAGAGGCTCCTCCAGTTCAGCCTATAGTACTGGTTCAGCCAGCAGATCGAGGTTTAGGGGGACAGGGTCCCGGCTATGACGGAC
This sequence comes from Nicotiana noctiflora, assembly GCA_032618575.1. Taxonomy (NCBI): domain Eukaryota; kingdom Viridiplantae; phylum Streptophyta; class Magnoliopsida; order Solanales; family Solanaceae; genus Nicotiana; species Nicotiana noctiflora. The sequence continues at coordinate 95,997 of JASVEL010001971.1, read as the reverse complement.
GATGAGCAAGCGCCGTCTCGAGAGGTTCACCAGGTTATCTCCTCCGGTGTTCACTGGTGCTCCGGCGAGGACGCCCAAGGTTTTCCGGATAAGTGCCGTCGGATGCTTCGTACGGCAGGGATCTTGGAGTCCAGTGGGGTATCATTCACTACCTTTCAGTTTCAGGGGCCAGCCTTCGCTTGGTGGGAGGCTTATGAGCGCCGCAGGCCAGCTGGGGCAGCACCACTATCATGGCCGGAGTTCTCCACTATGTTCTTGGAGAAATGGGTGCCTCGATCTCAGAGAGAGGAGATGCGTAGGCAGTTTGAGGGTCTCCGTCAGGGGGACATGTCAGTGTCAGAGTATGAGATCAGGTTTACAGAGTTGTCCAGATATGCACCGTGGTTGGTTCATTCTAACAGAGAGAGGATTGGGCGCTTCGTGGACGACCTCATTTATCCTATTCGTATTCCGATGACTCGGGAGAGGGTTTTGAGTCGTACATTCGAGGATGTTGTGGATATTGCTCGCGACATAGAGACAGATCGTCGCAGGGAGTGGGATGAGAGGGAGGCCAAGAGGCCTCGAGGAGCAGCTAGTTCCAGTGGCACTCAGACTAGAGGCCAGAGTCAGTAGAGCCAAGGTCGTTCCTCCAGATCTTCGTAGTCGAGTCGCTCAGATCGTCGCAGATGGTCTTCTGGGCAGGGTTATCATGGTTCACACCAGAGCCAGCCATCTCTTAGTGCCATGCCAGCTTAGAGTTCTTCACAGGCCCCATCTGCTCAGGGTTCATCTCGGCCTAGTTCATCAGCTGGCCACTCCAGCGCCAGAGGTCATTATCAGTCTTAGTCCCCAGCACCGGGGAGTTGCTACGAGTGCGGAGAGTTTGGGCACCACCGTAGAGAGTGTCCCCGTCTTGTTTCCAGATCTTATCAGGAGAGGGGGCAGCCCTCGTCATCTGATCCTTCTACTTCAGCACCCGCCCCGCCAGCTAGGGGTGAGGGTCAGGCAGCTAGTGGTCGCCCTCGAGGGGGAGACCGATCAGGTGGACAGGCTAGATGCTATGCTTTTTAGGGCCGATCTGAGGCCGTTGCTTCTGATGCTGTCATCACAGGTATTATCTCAGTCTGCCACAGAGATGCCTCAGTATTGTTTGATCCCGGTTCTACTTATTCTTATGTGTCTACATATTTTGCTCCTCATTTGGGCACGACCCGAGGGAGTCTTGAGCTGCCAGTGCAGGTATCTACCCCGATAGGGGATACTATTGTTGTGGACCACGTATACCGGTCCTGTTTGGTCACTATTGGGGGTCTAGAGACCCGAGTGGACCTGTTGCTTCTCAGCATGATTGATTTTGATGTTATATTGGGCATGGACTGGCTATCTCCATGTCATGCTATTCTGGACTGTCATGCTAAGACAGTCACTTTGGCTATGCCGGGCATTCAGAGGATCGAGTGGCGAGGCACGACTGAGTATGTACCTAGCAGGGTAACATCTTTCCTCAAGGCCCAACGAATGGTTGGGAAGGGATGTCTCTCTTATTTAGCATTTGTGCGGGAGGTCGAGGCCCGGACTCCCAGTATTGATTCTGTTCCCATTGTGCGAGACTTTCCTGATGTGTTTCCCTCAGACCTGCCGGGCATGCCGCCGGACAGGGATATTGATTTTGGTATCGATTTGGTGCCAGGCACTCAGCCTATTTCTATTCCTCCGTATCGGATGGCACCAGCTGAGTTGAAGGAATTGAAGGAGCAACTCCAGGAACTCCTAGATAAGGGGTTCATTCGGCCGAGTGTGTCGTCGTGGGGTGCACCGGTCCTGTTTGTTAAGAAGAAGGATGGATCCATGAGGATGTGTATTGACTACAGGCAGCTGAACAAAGTAACAGTGAAGAATAAGTATCCTCTGCCTCGTATTGATGATTTATTTGATCAGCTCCAGGGAGCTAGGGTGTTCTCGAAGATTGATCTTCGTTCAAGCTACCATCGGCTGAAGATTAGAGAGTCCGACATTATAAAGACTGCATTCAGGACCAGATATGGTCACTATGAGTTCCTTGTGATGTCTTTTGGGCTGACCAATGCCCCAGCAGCATTTATGCATCTGATGAACAGTGTATTCAGGCCGTATCTTGATTCATTTGTGATCGTATTCATTGATGACATACTAGTCTACTCTCGTAGCCAGGAGGAGCATGCTCGGCACTTGAGTATTGTGTTGCAGAGATTGAGAGAGGAGAAGTTGTATGCCAAGTTCTCCAAATGTGAGTTATGGCTTGAGTCCGTGGCATTCTTAGGGCACGTGGTGTCCTGTGATGGTATTCAGGTAGATCCGAGGAAGGTCGAGGCAGTGCAGAGTTGGCCCAGACCGACCTCAATTACTGAGATCCGTAGCTTTCTGGGATTGGCAAGGTATTATCGCCGATTCGTTTAGGGATTCTCATCTATTGCTTCACCCTTGACCAGATTGACTCAGAAGGGTGTCCCTTTCTTATGGTCCGAGGAGTGCAAGGAGAGCTTTTAGAAGCTCAAGGCAACACTGACCACATCACCAGTTTTGAGATTTTGCCGTCAGCTTCAGACCCTTATACTGTGTATTGTGATGCCTCGGGAGTTGGCATTGGTTGTGTGTTAATGCAGGAGGGTAGGGTCATTGCTTATGCTTCTCGTCAGTTGAAGCCCCACGAAAAGAACTACCCTGTTCATGATTTGGAGCTAGCAGCTATAGTTCATGCTCTGAAGATTTGGAGGCATTACGTGTATGGTGTCTCATGTGAGGTGTTCACGGATCATCGCAGCCTTCAGCACTTATTCAGACAGAAGGACCTTAATTTGAGACAGCGGAGGTGGTTGGAGTTGCTTAAGGATTATGACATCACTATTTTGTATCATCCGGGAAGGCAAATGTTGTGGCCGATGCTTTGAGTCGGAAGGCAGTTAGTATGGGCAGCCTAGCTTTCATCCCAGTTGGGGAGAGGCCATTTGCTTATGATGTTCAGGCCCTAGCCAATCGGCTAGTGAGATTAGATATTTCGGAGCCGAGTCGAGTGTTGGCTTGTGTTGTTTCTCGATCTTCCTTATATGATCGCATCAGGGAGCGACAGTATGATGACCCACATTTGCTTGTCCTTAAGGACATAGTGCAGCATAATGATGCTAGAGATGTGACTATCGACAGTGATGGTGTTCTGAGGATGCAGGGCCGAATATGCGTGCCCAATGTTGATGGTTTGCGGGAGTTGATACTTGAGGAGGCACACAGTTCGCGGTACTCTATTCACCCAGGTGCCGCAAAGATGTACCAAGACTTGAGACAGCACTACTAGTGGAGGAGAATGAAGATGGATATTGTTAGGCATGTAGCTAAGTGCTACAATTGCCAGCATGTCAAGTATGAGCATCAGAGACCAGGCGGTGTTCTTCAGCGTATGGTTATTCCCGAGTGGAAATGGGAGAGGATCACCATGGATTTTGTTACTGGACTTCCTCGGACAGCGAGGATGTTTGATTCTGTATGGGTGATTGTTGATCGGCTGACTAAGTCCGCATATTTCATCCCAGTTACCACTACTTACTCATCGGAGCGGTTGGCAGCGATCTTTATTCGGGAGATTGTCAGGTTGCATGGGGTCCCGGTGTCTATTATATCTGACCGAGGCACTCAGTTTACTTCTCAGTTTTGGAGAGCATTTCAACGAGAGATGGGTACGCGGGTTGAGTTGAGCACCGCATTTCACCTCAGACAGACGGGCAGTCGGAGCGCACTATTCAGATCCTGGAGGATATGTTGCGGGCGTGTGTGATTGACTTTGGTGGTTCATGGGATGAGTTCTTGCCACTTGCTGAGTTTTCCTACAACAACAGTTACCAGTCGAGTATTCAGATGGCCCCGTACGAGGCATTGTATGGCAGACGGTGTAGATCTCCCGTCGGATGGTTTGAGCCTGGTGAGGATAGATTGATAGGGACTGAGTTAGTCCAGGATGCTCTGGATAGAGCAAAGTTGATCCAGGAGAGGCTTCGCGCAGCACAGTCTCGCCAGAAGAGTTATGCGGACTGTAGAGTTTGAGAGTTGTCTTTCATGGTTGGTGATAGGGTGTTGCTGAAGGTTTCGCCCATGAAGGGTGTCATGAGGTTTGGGAAGAAAGGGAAGCTGAGTCCCAGGTACATTGGTCCTTTTGAGATACTCAGGAGGGTTGGAGAGGTGGCATATGAGTTGGCCTTGCCACCCAGTTTATCTAGCGTTCATCCGGTATTCCATGTGTCTATGCTCCGAAAGTATATCGGGGATCCGTCTCATGTATTAGACTTCAGTACCATTCAGCTTGATGGTGATCTATCATATGATGTGGAGCCTATTGCTATTTTGGGTCGCCGGGTAAGAAAATTGAGGTCGAAGGAGATTGCAGTAGTTAAGGTGCAGTGGAGAGGTCGGCCCGTGGAGGAGGCTACTTGGGAGGTTGAGCAGGAGATGCGGAGCCGATATCCTCACTTGTTTGAGACTTCAGGTATGTTTCTTGACCCGCTCGAGGACGAGCGTTTGCTTAAAAAGGGGAGAATGTGACGACCCGGCCCGTCGTCACGGGAATTTCCACCCCGTTATGTTGTAATTGCATATTTCCTGCTTTTATATCAGTGTTAGAGACTATCGGGGAAGTTAGGAGTGAATTGGATTGAAAATGAGGCATATAGCCTTTTTGAAGGAAACTTGAAGAAGGAAAGTCAACCTGGAGTTGACTATTTAGTTAGAGAGCTCGAAATCAAATTCTGATGATTCGGTTAGTTTCGGGAAGTGATTTGTGACTTAGGGGAAGAATCGGAATTTACTTTGGAGGTCCGGTGTAGAAATAGGCTTGAATTGGCTAAGGTTGAATTTTGGCAAAATCCGAACGGTAGGTGAGATTTTGATCCGGGAGTCGGAATGGAATTCCGACAGTTGCAGAAGCTCCGTTAGGTGATTTTGGATGTGCCTGCAAAATTTCAGGTCAATCGGAGGTCGTTTGGTCGGGTTTTTGATCGAATGTCGATTTCGGAAGTTTTGAAGAAACTTAGGCTTGAATCCGTGTGTAATTGGTGATTTTGATGTTTAGGATGGCGTTTTTATGGTTGGAACAAGTTCGAATAAGGTATTAGGATGTGTTGGTGTGTTTGGATGAGGTCCCGGGGGCCTCGGGGTGTTTTCGGATGGCTAAACGGGAGAAAATGTGAAAAATTGCAGGTTTGTGATTTTGTTCTGTTGCTTTCGCTCCTGCGGAAAGGGGAGCGCAGGAGCGAGTCCGCAGGAGCGGACAAGAAGGCGCAGAAGCGGAGGTGACCGCTGAAGCGGAGCCTGGCCCGTAGGGGCGGCTTCGTTGGTGCGAGAGGGCGATCGCAGAAGCGGGAAAAAGGCATGATGGAGGAGTCCGCAGAAGCGGATAGTTGATCGCATAGGCGAGTCCGCAGGAGCGGACTCTTGTCCGCAGAGGCGGAAAGGACCGCAGGGGCGGAGGTGATTCCGCAGGAGCGGACCCGCAGGAGCGGTCAATGGGATCGCAGGTGCGGAAACGACCAAGTAGGCCTGGGTTCGCAGAAGCGACCATTTGGTCGCAAAAACGGTTTCGCAGGGGCGGAAAATGGTCCGCAGAAGCGAAAATCGTAGTGAGTTAAGTGTATCAGAAGTTAGAAAATTTCAGAAACATTTCACACATTAGGGTCTCGGCTTTAGAGGCGATTTGGACGATTTTGAAGAGAAACGCAAGGGAGATCATCAGGTAATCAACTACGGACTTAAACTATGATTAGTATTGATAATATTATGCAATTATATCATGAAAATGGAGGAATTTGGGGTAATTTATGGAGGATTTAGACCTAGGCTTGATCTTTAGAAAATCAAGGTTTTGAATGGGCAAATGGAGTCCGAATTTGGTAAAATTGATATGCTTAGACTCGTATTGAGACAAGGGTTCCGAATATGTAACTTTTATAATTTCTCGAGAAGCACACCAAAAGTCGAGTTTTGACAACTTGTGGGTTTTGATATAATTTGGGTTATTCCGAATGAATTGCGTGTAAGTAGCATATATTGATGCATTCTCTATGATTTTGAGCAGAATTGGCATCCGAGAAGATTGATTTGTGAGGCAAGCGCAAGGCGGATTGAAGCTTCTACCGGTTCAAGGTGAGTGGTAGTAGTAAACAATGTACTGAGGGTTTGAAACCCCGTACTAGCACTTCACAGTGCTATATTGAGATGAGACACGCGCTCTCTGACGGGCGTAGTGACATTGTGATTGAGGGTTCGGACTTGGTCCTTCCCGGCTAATAGAATACTGTGTTTTATGACTGTTAATGAGATTATAGCTGTACAATTAGGCTAATAGCCATGTTTGGTGCCTCGTGCCGATATGTAGAGTATTTGGGAACCTATAGAGCTAGGTGACCCTTATATCGTGTTGGAAACATACACTCAGCTGTAGCTCTTGCTGTATAGCATAATATGAGCCGTACTAGATGTGTACTTAGAAAGATACTGCCTAGGGTGAAATTCCCTATTCTAGCTGAGTGAGCCTGAGAGGCCGGGTCTATATTGACTGAGTTAGGGTCGAGAACCCACTGAGATATATTATATGGGCCTGAGAGGCCAAGCATATACTGACTGGGATAGGGTCGAGGACCCATTATGAGGTATTATATATATATATACCTATATTGGATCGGGCTGCACGCCGCAACATTATATATATTGGATCGGACTGCACGCTGCAGTAATATACATGTAATATACATGTGGGACGGACTGCACGCCGCAGTATTATTGCGCTTGGGCTGTAGGAGCCCCTTCGGGGTCTGAGTTTGCACACATTCTCGGTGAGCACTGGTGTATATTATGGGATCGGGCTGCGCGCCGCAGCAGTATAAATACATAAATATATATATTGGGTCGGACTGCACGCCGCAGTAACATATGGGTGGATCGGGCTGCACGCCACAGTATTATAGTGCTTGGGCCTAGGGAGCCCCTCCGAAGTCTGTATACACCCCAGTGAGCGCCGTCAACGTTAAAAGGAGCGGGCTGCGCGCCGCAGCGGTATATGTATTGAAGCGGGCTGCACGCCGCAGCATTAAACTTATTCATATCCTACTACCTACTTAAATACTTATACATTATAGACATAGGTATGTGTCTTATATAACGAGATGGCCGTACTCAGTAGGGGTACGAGTGAGGGTTGGATCAGTGTGGAATCTTGTAGAGATAAATGTGGATTGGAGATTAGAGTACCACCATAGTGATGACGTACCTGTGAGGGTTGCCTTAGAACTGCTAAGTGATAGCACAAGAGTTCTTACTTTCAGTGATTATTTATTATTGTTACTCACTGAGTTGAAATATACTCACCCCTCCCCTGCACTTTTTGTGCAGATTCACATGTACCCGAGAGCGGTTGAGTTATTGTTGCTGCCTGCACACATCTACTTCTTGCGGAGACTACGAGGTAGCTGCCAGCGTCCGCAGAGCCTGTTTTCTCATTCTTTATCATCTTGTTGATTTCCTATTTGCCTAGACTTGTTTGTATTAGGATGCTATTCTGTAGAGGCTCAGTTTCGTGACACCACAATATGGTTGGGACCGTATTTTGTATGTTTTACATTTCTCTTATCACCTGATATAAACATTTACTGTTTAAGTTTAACTTGATTAATAACTGGTTGGTTTAAGGGATAATATGGTCGGGCTTGCCTAGCATTGTGTTGGGTGCCATCACGACCAGGGTTTGGGTCGTGACAAGAGAGTATCTATTTTTCCTCCAATCATGAAAAACACTCATATCATATTGCCATGGGCGCCCTAACAAGATATGACAAGCTTGCATGGGTACTATATCGCATAGAACTTCATCAACATACCTTCCAATCTTAAAAGAGACCATGCATTGTTTATTCACCTTGACGTCTCCACTATCATTAAACCATTGCAAACTATAAGGTCTAGGGTGCTTCATCCATTCCATCCATATCCTTTCCACCAAATATGCACTCACAACATTAGCACAACTCCCATTATCAATTATCATATAACAAATTTTATCTTTAATCCCACACCGGGTATGGAATATATTTTCCCTTCGTTCTTCATTAGAGTTCCCCAGATTAATGTGCATAAGCCTCCTAACCACAAAATTTAACCCACTATCCATGTACTCCATCTCTTCTCTTTATTCATTCTCTACAAAGTTTTCTTCTTGTTCTTCACCTGGTGCACTATTTTCGCTCTCATATCCCCCATCCTCTTTGATTAGGATGTTTCTTCTACTTGGGCATTCATAAGCCTTGTGCCCTCTCCCTTGACATTTGAGACATTGAATAGAAGAAGTAGAAGTATAAGTCTTAGGCATAAAAGGCTTACCCCCATCCTTGGATTCCAATTTTCTCTTGCCCTTATCTTCATGTAATTTAGGAGTAGATGTCTCCTCAAATTTTGGCCATTGCTTCTTTTGAATAGTAGTTGGCCAGCTTCTTCATGAGCTAGATTGTTGTCTCCTTTTGTTTTGTCTTTCTACCTTTACGGCTAATTCAACTAACTCATCTAAAGTTATATATTATTGCAATTCGACTACATCGGCTATTTCCCTATTTAAACCATTCAAAAACCAAGCCATTGTAGCCTCCTCTTCCTCCACACAATTGGCTTGGATCATAGCCATATCAATAGACTTAAAGTACTCATCTACAGACAAGGAGCTTTGCCTCAAAGTTTGAAGACGTTGTTTAAGATCTCTTTGAAAGTGATGGTACAAATTTCTTCCTCGTTACTCTCTTCATCTCATCCCACGTAGAAACGAGTGCTTGTCCTTTTTGTAATCTATCCCTAGAAATCTTTTTCCACCAAATTGCTGCGTAGTCAGAAAACTCAAAAGGAGCAAGTTTAACCTTCTTGCCCTCCGAATAGTTATGGCAGTGAAAGATAGCTTCCACTTTTCTCTCCCAATCAAGGTACAAGTCTGGATCCCTTGTTCCCTTGAAAGATGGCATCGTCATTTTTATACTATTTATATAATCATCTTCAAATCTTCCTCTGTGTCCCCTTCTATCTCTTGCTACCCGATTAAAATCAATATCATCATTAAAATCATCGATTGGGTTTTCTTGATTTTTAATGGCGGCTGGTATATTTCTCCTAGCTTGGGGTCTTGCATGATTTCCCCTCCTAAGTTCAGCTATTGTAATATTTTGCTCAGCAATAGTGTCCCTCATCTCTTGGAATTGCAAATTCCACCTTTCAAATTGTTGATGCATAGCTTTCAAGGTGAAATCAGTCCTTCCTTTAATTTTGGCTTCTTGAAGAATTCTTTGTTCATCATCACTACCAGTATGAGACATCTTGAACAAAGCAATATATATATATATATATATATCTTTCGTTGTCCCCTTTGTCACTCAATGCAACCCTTGGTCGTTAATCTTTAGATTTATTAATAAACCTTACTAGTCACAACCCTTTAGTGATAAGAATTTGGCGTTAGAAAAAGAAAAGGAAAGTGGAAGACCAAACCTACAAAGAATAGGAATTGGTTAGTAGAGAAAAGAATTTAAGAAACCCAAAACCCACAAGAATAAGGAAGAAGTTTCCTTAATCTTCAAGAACTAGGATCCCCTCTTCTTGTTTCCTTTTTTGACTTGGAAACCAAATAGTACAAGAACACTTGCTGAAATTTGTTTTTTTTTTAATCAAGAACCTCCCAAGATTATCAAGATTGAAATCTTGATTAGCCTAAGCTCCGATACCACTTGATAGCAACACGATAGGGGATTAAAGATTTACTAAAGAAAAACAAGAAACATGCGAAAGCTTAAAGAAAATAAAGAAACGAAAAGGCAGAAATTAAAGATAGATTGAATTCAAGAAAGAGTTTCTTGAATTCAAGAAGTCTATTCTTGAAGTTGAATCCTATCAACAACAATTAGCTAACAAAGAACTAATCGCCTTTGGTAGAAATGAAAAACAAGAAATAGATTGTGAAAACTGACCCTTCAGAATCACAAGAACAATAATAAGCCTAAACCTATCACATTTCTTGAATACCTAGAAGTGATCTAAGATTTCGAAAAGGTTTAATTCTTACCACATTAAGTTGAGTCATAAAGGTTGAAGAATAAATCCAAGAGTAGCCATACAAGAGTGCAAGAAAATCTCACAATTTTTATTAATAATAATCTGAATAATCTACCTAAAAACAAAGAAGATACCCCTTTATATAGAGGGTGACCATGATATTATCCTAAAACATTAGGAAATAAAGTCCTAAACTACTTTGGTGTCACGACCCCAAATCCGGTCGTGATGGCGCCCAGCACATTGCTAAGCCAGCCTGACCAATCGATAACAATAACGGAGCTAGAAGCTCTCTTTAGCCCATATAAGCATATTAAATCACGAAGCAATAGCGATACCAATAACGAAAACGGGAAACCAAGTCCCATAATACATCAACTCCCATAGACCAAGGGTCAAGAGTCGTGAGCCTCTACTGAACATGAGTGTATAAAGGTTTACAAGATACCAAGTGCGGAAAGAAAAGTCAATACAAAATCAAGATAGTAAGAAGGAATATCGGGTCCTGCGGACTCTGCAGCTACCTCGAATATCCACAAACGTCGCCTCGCACAGCCACTGGATCACTGCTGAGAGGTACCTGGATCTGCACACAAGGTGCAGGGAGTAAAATGAGTACTGCCAGACTCAGTGGTAATAAACAAGGGTAAGACAGCGCAGATAAGAAATCCGCAAGAAAGCACTATGTAAAGCTATAATCAGCTACCCTGTCATAGAATCAATCTTCACTGTACCTGTACCAACAAATACCAATAAATAGCATAACAGCTAGCAGATGTAGCTAAATGCAATGCAATGCATGATATGACCGCTACGGCGCGTAGCTCGACTCCAATTGTGGGTACCCGTGCTCACTGTGGGGGTTCAGACTCCGGAGGGGCTCCTACAGCCCAAGCACATCTCATAGAGATATTCCTATGGCGTGCAGTCCGATCCAACATATATCTCGCTGCGGCGCGCAGCCCGATCCACTACTAGTCAGCTAATATGCAGATACAGCCTCGCAGGCTCAAAAGTAGTTTTTGAAAACTCTTTTATCATTTTTCAGTTGGAAAACAGTAATATCAAGTTCCAGAGATTGGAATTAGCATAATAACAAAATAGCTGCGGACTAGTAGTAAACTAGCATGTCTATATGATAAGACAATGATAACGATCCTCGCGGGATCCAATAACTGGCTCACGGCCCACATGTATACTCAACCGCCCAAGAAGGGGGTTCCTCGGCTCAAGAGTGGCCATTATCACAATATATATATATATATGCAACCATCCGAGAAGGAGGTTCGACGGCTCGAGAATAGCCAATAATACGGTATCAACAGGTCGGACTAATATATAGTCTCCAGTTCATGATCGACCCCGCACTCTCAAGAGTGTGCGTGTCTCGCCGCTATACAGCGTCACAAAGTGGTATACCGGGGTTTCGAACCCGCTGGTCATCACCCACATCTATTACTCACCTCAATACAGCGCGACGACTATTCCGCAATGCCCTTGCCACGAGAATCAAGCTCCGCACGCGTAGAATCTGATCCAATACAGTAGAAATTCAACAAATTAGGCCAATGGGACTACACCAAATCAATACAACTCAATTTACATCAAAATTCCCAAAGTTGTCAAAACCCGACTTTCGGTACGCTTATCGAAAAATCACGAAAGTCACATATTCGGAACCCTCATCTCAATACGAGTCTAAGCATATCAATTTTACCAAATTCGGACTCCATTTGCCCATTCAAAACCTTGATTTTCTAAAGTTCAAGCCTAGGGTTAAATCCTCCATAAATTACCCCAAATTCCTCCATTTTCATGATATAATTGCATAATATTATCAATACTAATCATAGTTTAAGTCCATAGTTGATTACCCGATGATTTCCCTTGAATTTCTCTTCAAAATCGCCCAAATCGCCTCTAAAGCCGAGACCCAAATGTGTGAAATGTTCTGAAATTTTTCTAACTTCTGATACACTTACTTACAGCGATTTTCGCTTCTGCGGACAAAATTCCGCTCCTACGAGTCCGTATCCGCGACCAAAGGGTCGCTTCGGCGATTCCAGGCCTAGCCGGCCAATTCCGCTTCTGCGAGAAAAGGACCGCTTGTGCGCATCCGCTTCCGCGATTGATCCTCCGCTTCTGCGAAAACTCCCGCTTCTGCGCACCAGAGTCCGCTCCTGCGGACTCGCCCAGGCGGTCAATAATCCGCTTCTGCGGACCTTCCCATTTTCCATCTAGTCCGCTTCTGCGATCACAGGCTCGCACCAGCGATGCCGCTTCAGCGGAAAGGAGTCCGCTTCTGCGGTGCCAAGCGCTCCTGCGCTCCTCAGTCCGCTCCTGCGGACTCGCCTCCGCGCCCAGCTTTCCGCAGGGAGCGGAAACAACAGAAACAGAATCCCAACCTGCAATTTTTCCACAATTTTCTTCCGTTTAACCATCCGAAAACACCCCGAGGCCCCCGGGACCTCATCCAAACACACCAACACACCTTAACACCTTATTCGAACTTGCTCCAATCCTCAAAACACGTCTAATAACCCCAAAACTCATAATTCACATCAAATTCAAGCCTAAATTCCTTAAAACATTCCGAATTACACATTCGATCAAAAACCCGACCAAACGACGTCCGAATGACCTGAAATTTTGCAGGCACATCCAAAATCACCTAACGAAGCTACTGCAACTGTCGGAATTCCATTCCGACCCTCAGATCAAAATCTCACCTACCGTTCGGATTTCGCCGAAATTCAACCTTAGCCAATTCAACCCTATTTCTACACCGGGCCTCCAAATTCAATTCTGATCGCTCCCCTAAGTCACAAATCACCTCCCGGAACTAACCGAATCATCAGAATCCGATTCCGAGCCCTCTAACCAAATAGTCAACTCTGGGTTGACTTTCCTTATTCACTCCTAACTCACCCGATAGACTTTAACACTGATATAAAAGCATAAAACATACAATTTCGACATAACGGGGTGGTAATTCCCGTGACGACGGGCCGGGTCGTCACATTCTCCCCCTCTTAAGCAAACGCTCGTCCTCGAGCGGGTCAAGAAACATACCTGAAATCTCAAACAAGTGAGGATATCTGCTCCGCATCTCCCGCTCGACCTCCCAAGTGGCCTCCTCCACGGGTCGACCTCTCCACCGAACCTTAACTGATGCAATCTCCTTAGACCTCAATTTTCTCACCTGACGTCCCAAAATGGCAATAGGCTCCACATCATAGGATAGATCACCATCAAGCTGAATGGTACTGAAGTCTAATACATGAGACGGATCTCCAATGTACTTCCGGAGCATAGACACATGGAATACCGGATGAACGCTGGATAAGCCGGGCGGCAAGGCCAACTCATATGCCACCTCTCCAACTCTCCTAAGTATCTCAAAAGGACCAATGTACCCGGGACTCAACTTTCCTTTCTTCCCAAACCTCATGACACCCTTCATAGGTGAAATCTTCAACAATACTCTGTCACCAACCATGAAAGACAACTCTCGAACTCTACGGTCCGCATAACTCTTCTGACGAGACTGTGCTGTACGAAGCCTCTCCTGGATCAACTTTGCTCTATCTAGAGCATCCTAGACTAACTCAGGTCCCTATCAATCTAACCTCACCAGGCTCAAACCATCCCACGGGGGATCTACACCGCCTGCCATACAATGCCTCATACGGGGCCATCTGAATACTCGACTGATAACTGTTGTTGTAGGCAAACTCGGCAAGTGGTAGGAACTCATCCCACGAACCACCAAAATCAATCACACAAGCTCGCAACATATCCTCCAAGATCTGAATAGTACGCTCAGACTGTCCGTCTGTCTGGGGGTGAAATGCCGTACTCAACTCAACCCGCGTACCCATCTCTCGCTGAAATGCTCTCCAAAACTGAGAAGTGAACTGAGTACCCCTGTCGGATATGATAGACACCGGAACTCCATGCAACCGAACAATCTCTCGAATAAAGATCGCTGCCAACCGCTCCGATGAGTAGGTAGTACTAACTGGAATGAAGTGAGCTGACTTGGTCGGTCTATCCACAATCACCCATACAGAATCAAACTTCCTCGCCGACCGAGGGAGTCCAGTAACAAAGTCCATAGTGATCCTCTCCCATTTCCACTCAGGAATAACAATGCGCTGAAATACACCACCGGGCCTCTGGTGCTCGTACTTAACCTGCTGACAGTTGAGGCACCGTGCTACATGTCTGACAATGTCCATTTTCATCTTTCTCCACCAATAGTGCTGTTTCAAATCTGGATACATCTTCGCGGCTCCTGGATGGATAGAATACAGCGAGCTATGGGCCTCTTCCAGAATCAACTCACGAAGGCCATCAACATTGGGCACGCATATCCGGCCCTGCATCCTCAATATGCCGTCACTATCAATGGTGACATCTCTAGCATCATCATGCTGAACTCTGTCCCTAAGGACAGCCAAATGTGGATCATCATACTGGCGCTCACGAATACGATCATATAGAGATGACCGAGATACAACACAAGCCAATACCCTGCCGGGCTCCGAAATATCTAACCTCACTAGCCGATTGGCTAGCACCCGAACATCATAAGCAAATGGCCTCTCCTCAGCTGGAATATATGCCAAGCTCCCCATGCTGACCGCCTTCCGGCTCAAAGCATCGGCCACCACGTTGGCCTTACCCGGATGATATAATATAGTAATGTCATAATCCTTCAACAACTCAAGCCATCTCCGTTGTCTCAAATTAAGGTCTTTCTGTTTGAACAAGTGCTGGAGACTACGATGGTCGGTATACACCCCACAAGACACACCATACAAATAGTATCTCCAAATCTTCAATGCATGAACAATGGCGGCTAGCTCCAAATCATGAACAGGATAGTTCTTCTCATGTGGCTTCAACTGCCGAGAAGCATAAGCAATTACCTTTCCTTCCTGCATCAACACATAACCTATCCCCACTCTCGAGGCATCACAATAAACGGTATATGAACCCGAAGCCGATGGCAATACTAACACTGGAGCTGTGGTCAAAGCTGTCTTGAGCTTCTGAAAGCTCCCCTCGCACTCATCCGACCACACGAATGGTGCACCCTTCTGGGTCAATTTAGTCAATGAAGAAGCAATGGATGAAAATCCCTGAACAAACCGGCGATAATACCCCGCCAAGCCAAGAAAACTCCCGATCTCTGTAGCTGAGGACGGTCTAGGCCAACTCTGCACCGCCTCTATCTTTTTCTGATCAACCTGAATACCATCACGAGACACCACATGTCCCAAAAATGCCACGGACTCGAGCCAAAACTCACACTTGGAGAATTTAGCATATAGCTTCTCCTCCCTCAATCTCTGCCAACACAATACTCAAATGCTGAGCATGCTCCTCCCGACTACGGGAGTAGACTAGAATGTCATCAATGAACACAATCACAAATGAATCTAAATAGGGCCTGAACACACTGTTCATCAGATGCATAAATGCTGCTGGGGCGTTGGTCAGCCCAAAAGACATCACAAGAAACTCATAATGACCATATCGGGTCCTGAATGCAGTCTTCATAATATCCGAGTCCTTGATCTTCAGCTGATGATAGCCCGAACGAAGATCGATCTTAGAAAACACCCTCGCACCTTGTAACTGATCAAACAAATCATCTATGCGCGGTAGAGGGTACTTGTTCTTCACCGTCACTTTGTTCAATTGCCTATAATCAATACACATTCGCATGGAACCATCTTTCTTTTTAACAAATAATACCGGCGCACCCCACGGAGACACACTAGGACGGATGAAACCCTTATCCAGAAGTTCTTGAAGCTTCTCTTTCAGTTCTTTCAACTCGGCTGGTGCCATTCGATAAGGAGGAATGGATATGGGCTGAGTGCCCGGCACCAAGTCAATGCCAAAATCAATATCCCTGTCCGGCGGCATGCCCGGCAGGTCCGAGGGGAATACATCTGGGAAGTCCCTCACAACAGGTACAGAATCAATGCTAGGAGACTCAGCTCCCACCTCTCTCACAAAAGCTAAGTACGATAAACACCCTTTTTCAACCATCTTCTGAGCTTTTAGGAATGAAATAACACGGCTAGGGACGAAATCGGTCGAACCCCGCCACTCAATCTGAGAAATACCAGGAATGGCCAACGTAACTGTCTTAGCATGACAGTCCAATATAGCATGGTACGGAGACAACCAGTCCATACCCAATATAACATCAAAGTCCACCATCCCCAACAATAATAAATCTGCCTGGGTCTCCAGACCCCCAATAGATATAACACAGGATCTATAGACATGATCCACAACAATCGTATCACCCACGGGGGTGGATACATGAACAGGTAAATCAAGACTACCACGAGTTGCACCCAAATGATGTGCAAAATAAGAGGACACGTAAGAATATGTGGACCCTAGATCAAATAGAATAGAGGCATCTCTGTGACAGACAGAAATGATACTTGTAATCACTGCATCGGAGGCAACTGCATCACGCCTGTCAGGAAGTGCATAGAACCGTGCCTGGCCTCCACCAGATCTCTCCTCGCCCCTGGGGCGACCACGAGAAGACTGACCTCCACCTCTACTAGACTGAGATGGTGCTGAAGAGGAGGGCTGATCCCTCTGCTGAGTCCCGCCCCTACGTAGTCGAGGGCAATGTCTCCTCATGTGGCCAAACTCACCACACTCATAACATGCACCTGGTGTTGGAGAAGGGTACTGAAGGGAACCCCTCGCCGCAGAAGAACCCTGGGCTGAAGAAGTAGGTGCTGCACTCTGGGCTGGGAGGGCACTAAGTGAAGACTGATTCGGCTGAAATCCCTGTCGACCACGACCATAAGAACCTCCGCTCTGCTCAGGGCGGCGAGGCCTCTTGGCCTCCCGCTCCTCTCTCTCTCGGCGACGATCCGCCTCAATGGAGCGTGCCATATCAGCTACCTGCTCAAACGATGATGACAGAACTCGCTCGCCGGTCATAAGAATACGGATAGAGTAGTTGAGGCCATCAATGAACCTCCTGATCCTCTCCCTATCAGTAGGGATCATCCATGTGGCATGCCTAGCCAACTGTGTGAATCTAAGCTCATACTGAGTCACAGACATGTCGCCCCGAACCAACCACTCGAACTGGCAACGTAGCTCCTCGCGACGAGACCGAGGTACATATTTCTCTAGAAAGAGAGTAGAGAACTGCTGCCATGTGAGAGGTGCTGCTCTTGCAGGCCTACGCCTCTCAAACTCCTCCCACCAATCAAATGCGGGACAAGTAAACTGAAATGTAGTAAATGAAACTCCGCTGGACTCAAGAATACCAGCCGTACGCAGCATCTTCTGACACTTATCCAAGAAACCCCGGGCATCCTCGCCCTCAACGCCACCGAAATGGGGTGGCTGAAGTCTACCAAATCTCTCAAGACGACGCCGCTCGTCATCGGGCATAACCTGAACCATATGCTCCGGAGCCGGAGCTGGTGCAGTCGGAGGAATAACCGGTGCAACCACCGAGCGGGGACCGCCTTCTGGCGTCCGAAGTCCCCGAACAACCGGGTCGGGTGTGCGAGCCGCAGGGGTCCGCCGACCACCCCCTGACCTGAGATGTCGCTACGGTAGCGGTAGCCGAAACTACCCGAGCCAAACCGGAACACACCGATAATATTTGAGCAAGAGTCTCCCGAAGACCGGGAATAGCAATAGATATAGTCCGGCCCCGAACTGGGACCGCCGGAGCATCAACCACCGGGGGTTGCTCCTGAACTGGTATAACGGGCGGGTCGGCCGGCACCGCCTCGGCCGCCCTACCTCTAACTCTAGCACGACCGCGCCCACGGCCTCTAACAGGTGGCAATGGAGGTCGTCCACCTCGTCCCGATGCTCGCGTTCTCGCCATCTACGAGAGAATAGAATATAGAAGTTCAGTTCTCGGAACAACAAGATCGCACGACCGAGTTCAAGAAAAGTGAAGTGTTTCCTAAAGGTTCGCAGCCTCCCGAGGATAAGTACAGGCGTCCCCGTACCGATCCACAAGACTCTACTAACCGGCTCAAGACTCAGGAGGCCTAGTAAACCTAGGCTTTGATACCAACTTGTCACGACCCCAAATCCGGTCGTGATGGCGCCCAGCACATTGCTAAGCCAGCCTGACCAATCGATAACAATAACGGAGCTAGAAGCTCTTTTTAGCCCATATAAGCATATTAAATCACGAAGCAATAGCGATACCAATAACGAAAACGGGAAACCAAGTCCCATAATACATCAACTCCCATAGACCAAGGGTCAAGAGTCGTGAGCCTCTACTGAACAGGAGTGTATAAAGGTTTACAAGATACCAAGTGCGGAAAGAAAAGTCAATACAACATCAAGACAGTAAGAAGGAATATCGGGTCCTGCGGACTCTGCGGCTACCTCGAATATCCACAAACGTCGCCTCGCACAGCTACTGGATCACTGCTGAGAGGTACCTGGATCTGCACACAAGGTGCAGGGAGTAAAATGAGTACTGCCAGACTCAGTGGTAATAAACAAGGGTAAGACAGCGCAGATAAGAAATCCGCAATAAAGCACTATGTAAAGCTATAATCGGCTACCCTGTCATAGAATCAATCTTCACTGTACCTGTACCAACAAATACCAATAAATAGCATAACAGCTAGCAGATGTAGCTAAATGCAATGCAATGCATGATATGACCGCTACGGCGCGTAGCCGACTCCAATTTTGGGTACCCGTGCTCACTGTGGGGGTTCAGACCCCGGAGGGGCTCCTACAGCCCAAGCACATCTCATAGAGATATTCCTGCGGCGTGCAGTCCGATCCAACATATATCTCGCTGCGGCGCGCAACCCGATCCACTATTAGTCAGCTAATATGCAGATACAGCCTCGCAGGCTCAAAAATAGTTTTTGAACTCTTTTATCATTTTTCAGTTGGAAAACAGTAATATCAAGTTCCAGAGATTGGAATTAGCATAATAACAAAAATAGCTGCGGACTAGTAGTAAACTAGCATGTCT
The DNA here is from genome assembly GCA_032618575.1 of Nicotiana noctiflora. Classification (NCBI taxonomy): domain Eukaryota; kingdom Viridiplantae; phylum Streptophyta; class Magnoliopsida; order Solanales; family Solanaceae; genus Nicotiana; species Nicotiana noctiflora. The sequence goes on along the minus strand of JASVEL010001971.1, from coordinate 76,892 downwards.
ATATGATAAGACAATGATAACGATCCTCGCGGGATCCAATAACTGGCTCACGGCCCACATGTATACTCAACCGCCCAAGAAGGGGGTTCCTCGGCTCAAGAGTGGCCATTATCACAATATATATATATATATGCAACCATCCGAGAAGGAGGTTCGACGGCTCGAGAATAGCCAATAATACGGTATCAACAGGTCGGACTAATATATAGTCTCCAGTTCATGATCGACCCCGCACTCTCAAGAGTGTGCGTGTCTCGCCGCTATACAGCGTCACAAAGTGGTATACCGGGATTTCTAACCCGCTGGTCATCACCCACATCTATTACTCACCTCAATACAGCGCGACGACTATTCCGCAATGCCCTTGCCACGAGAATCAAGCTCCGCACGCGTAGAATCTGATTCAATACGGTAGAAATACAACAAATTAGGCCAATGGGACTACACCCAATCAATACAACTCAATTTACATCAAAATTCCCAAAGTTGTCAAAACCCGACTTTCGGTACGCTTATCGAAAAATCACGAAAGTCACATATTCGGAACCCTCATCTCAATACGAGTCTAAGCATATCAATTTTACCAAATTCGGACTCCATTTGCCCATTCAAAACCTTGATTTTCTAAAGTTCAAGCCTAGGGCTAAATCCTCCATAAATTACCCCAAATTCCTCCATTTTCATGATATAATTGCATAATATTATCAATACTAATCATAGTTTAAGTCCATAGTTGATTACCTGATGATTTCCCTTGAATTTCTCTTCAAAATCGCCCAAATCGCCTCTAAAGCCGAGACCCAAATGTGTGAAATGTTCTGAAATTTTTCTAACTTCGGATACACTTAACTTATAGCGATTTTCGCTTCTGCGGAAGAATTTCCGCTCCTACGAGTCCGTATCCACGACCAAAGGGTCGCTTCAGCGGTTCCAGGCCTAGCCGGCCACTTCCGCTTCTGCGAGCAAAGGACCGCTTAAGCGCGTCCGCTTCTGCAATAAAACGTCCGCTTCTGCGAAGCCATCCGCTTCTGCGCTACAGAGCCCGCTCCTGCGGACTCGCCCAGGGCGGTCAAGTGTCCGCTTCTGCGGACCTTCCCATTTTCTTCTCGTCCGCTTCTGCGATCACTGGCTCGCACCAGCGATGCCGCTTCAGCGGAAAGGAGTCCGCTTCTGCGGAGCCAAGCGCCCCTGCGCCCCTCGTCCGCTTCTGCGGACTCGCTCCTATGCCTATAATTCCGCAGGAGCGGAAACAACAGAAACAGAATCCCAACCTGCAATTTTTCCACAATTTTCTTCCGTTTAACCATCCGAAAACACCCCGAGGCCCCCGGGACCTCATCCAAACACACCAACACACCTTAACACCTTATTCGAACTTGCTCCAATCCTCAAAACACGTCTAATAACCCCAAAACCCATAATTCACATCAAATTCAAGCCTAAATTCCTTAAAACATTCCGAATTACACATTCGATCAAAAACCCTACCAAACGACGTCCGAATGACCTGAAATTTTGTAGGCACATCCAAAATCACCTAACGAAGCTACTGCAACTGTCGGAATTCCATTCCGACCCCCGGATCAAAATCTCACCTACCGTTCGGATTTCGCCGAAATTCAACCTTAGCCAATTCAAGCCTATTTCTACACCGGGCCTCCAAATTCAATTCCGATCGCTCCCCTAAGTCACAAATCACCTTCCGGAACTAACCGAATCATCGGAATCCGATTCCGAGCCCTCTAACCAAATAGTCAACTCCGGGTTGACTTTCCTTATTCAAGTTTCCTTCACAAAGGCTATATGCCTCATTTTCAATCCAATTCACTCCTAACTCACCCGATAGACTTTAACACTGATATAAAAGCATAAAACATACAATTTCGACATAATGCGGTGGTAATTCCCGTGACGACGGGCCGGGTCGTCACATTTGGACAATAAGTCCAACTAAAATAGGAAAAGGTAAAACTCTAGGAAACCAAAACCAAGTCAATCTTCGAAAGTAATTCAACCAATCTTAGGAAAAGGAAACTATTAACCTAAACTAACTAGGAAAGCAATAAATATGTCCTAACAAACTAGGAAAATTTAGGCCCTTAATTCAGGTGCCTTTATGGCTGGTGTTTGGACCCCAATCAACCTCCTCTTGGACTTGGACTTGGACCACGAAATGAGTGTAGCACTTAGCTAAATACACTACATAATTTTGTAGATCTTGTTCCACCATTAGCGCCTTCTTGATCCCCCATTGAAGCCCAATAATCTTGTCTTGCTTCTCCTTAGCTTGAGACCCTGTGAATGGAATTCTTGGAGCATCTACAACTTTATCCTTGTCCATGAAGCTATCACAAGGGCATCCTTCTTCATATTGATTGGAAACTACAATTTCGAATGCCTGGTAAACTATGTGCTCTCTTCCTTTTCTTGCTTCAAGGCATGGGATTCAAGGGTGTCGATAGATTTATTGCTCATCTTCCTCGTGGACCATGATCTCTTAGCCCTCATGCTCAAACTTTACCATTTGGTGCATGGTAGAAATACAGCTGCGGCTGCGTGAATCCAGGGCCTTCTTAGGAGAAAGTTATAGGATGTGTCCTTGTCCAGCACTTGGATAGTTACTTCAAAATCTACTGGGCCGATGGTCAGAATCAATTCTATCTCTCCGGTTGTGTCCCTTTTTATACCATCAAAAGCTCGTACACACACATTGTTAGGTCGAATTCTTTTGGTCCTAATTTTTATGCGATGCAAAGTTGAGAGCGGACAGTTCTCTACCCTGGAACCTCCATCCACCATAACCCTTTTCATGTAGTACTCTTCACATTTGACTGTTAGGTGCAGGGCCTTGTTATGTGTGGCCCCTTCTGGGGACAAATCATTCTTACTGAAGGAAATTTGGTTGACTGCAAAGAACCGTTCCGCCATTCTTTCCAGTTGCTCTACAGAAGTCTTAACCGGTACACGCGCTTTATTCAAGGTTTATGCAGGACCTTTTGATGCTCAGATGAACTCATGAGTAATGATATCATAGAAACTTGATCAAGGTGCTTACGCAACTGATTCACCACCTCAAAGTCGGGAATTTTCATCTTTTGGAAGAAACCTTCCGCTTCTTCAGCGCTTACAGTCTTCTTAGGTGGGAAGTGTTTCCGTGTAGCGTTGTTCACTTCTCGTATGTCCCAATACTTCTCAGCATATGTATTTCCCGATAGCTCCCCTATGACTTCTTTAGCTTTGTAGGTAATCAATGTTCGTTGATAATTCCAAGGCACTGTGGATGGGTCTGTTATTGGTTTTTGTGGTGGGCGTCCGATAACCAATGGTTCACTCAGACGAGGTGGTTTAACTGTTCCCTAGACCACATAGGTCCCTTTGGTACATACATTGGCACTACTTTTTTTAATTCAAGCCTTTGCGGCTTCTCTGGGCGACCTCACGGAACATAGAGAACCTCACTTTTTAAGAGCACCCTCGTCTCCATTTTGGTTTCAATCTTCCTCCTAAGCTCAGCCTTGGTAGTGTCAATTGTTTCCCCTTTCTCTTGCTTCAGGGTTGATGTAGGCTTCCTCTCCGTGTCATCAATGGTAATTATGGTCTTCAAGGCGGGATCAAACTCCTTTTCCTCGCAGATCATCCCAATCACTGGCCCATTATTGTGAGTAGGCAAAGGATTATTGGTCACATTTGGGACCTCCTCGGCCCTTACCACTCTCTTTCTCTGTTCTATCAAATCCTCAATTGCTCTTTTCAGAGTCCAGCAATTGTTGGTATCGTTTCCTTCTACCCCTGAATGATAGGCGCATCTGATGCCCCGTTGATATGTCGTTGATTCTAGGTTCTGCCTGTTTGGTGGCATGGGTTGTAGGAGACCCATTTGGACAAGCTTGGGGAGCAATTCAGAATATGGTTCACCGATGGGGGTGAAGGTTTGTCTCCTAGGAGGTTCTCAGGGACGGAAGTTATTTTGGGGTGGTTGGGGATTATAGTGGTTTCGATAAGGAGGCTGATTTCTGGGAGGTGGAGATTGGTTCCGATTGATCTGTTGTTGCGGTCGGCCATAGGGTTGAGCATTCATAACCATGTATGGCTGGGGCTCGTATGCCGCATCTTGATGAGGGTAGTAGTGTTGTGGGGCGTTTTTTGAAAAAATGGGGCCTGGGGTTACGATATTCCCTCGCCCCTGATACCGCCATAAATGTTTCTTCTTTGTTCTTCCCCCTTGCTATTCCTCCAACCCCGCCTTAAATGGCTTGGGAGGTTGCTCTTATGGCTGAGTGACACAAAATCCTTCATGTGTTCAGATGGTTCTCTACCATTTCCCCGATTTTGATCACCTCTACCAAAGGCTTTCCATAGCTGACATCATATTCTGGAAATAATCAGGCTCTTGGGCCTGCAAAAAGACGGTGACCATTTCTAGTTCATCTATGGGAGTTTTTATCCTTGAAGCTTGCTCGCGCCATTTAATGGCGTATTCCCTGAAATTCTCCGAGGACTTCTTCTTGTGATTTGCCAAACAATTCCTATCCGGCGCGAAGTCAATGTTGTACTGGAATTGTCAAATAAAATCCCGGGCAAGATCATCCCATATGTGTCAGCAGGAGATGTCTTTGTCCATGAACCATTCTGAAGCGATACCGATCAGGCTTTCTCCGAAGTATGTCATTAGTAACTCCTCTCTGCCACCGACTCCTCGCAAGTGGTTGCAATACCTCTTTAAATGAGCGATGGGGTCGTCATGCCCGTCATACTTCTCAAACTTAGGTGTTTTAAAACCTGATGGTAAACTGACTTGTGGGAACATACACAGATCAGTGTGTGAGACAAATCTTCTATCCGCTCAAACCCTACATGTTCTTCAAACTTTGCTCTAGGCTTCTCATTCTATTGGCCAACTCGTCCTGTTCGGGCGCGCTAGGATTTTGGTTTTGTCCAGATACAAGCTCGTATTGAGGTTGTTGAGGGTATGCATTGGTAGAAAACCGAGTAGGTTCCAATGAGAAAGATGGTGCCTGGAAGGTGAAAGAGGATGAGTCATAGTTAGGCCTATGAAAAGTGGGTTGTGCCGCAGTTGGGCAATGTGGTGCGGTATATGTGTTTAAGGCGGCACCGGTCGCCGACACCTGGGGGTGTGACTCCAAAAATGATCTGGCAGTGTGGGATGGCATGGTAAGATACCCAAATGGAGTAGTTGGGTAACTGATAGGGACATTGGAGGTTCCACTTGTTCTAGGAAACACTTTGGGGAATCTAGGGGTTATGCTTGGCATTTCTCTTTCGTTGTTCCAGGCGTCCCACATTTCCAACATACGGAGACGCAGGATTCTGTTCTACTTAGCTGTGGCTAATTCGGAAGTTGGGACGGTTGTGATTGACCTCTCTTCTGAGAGAGGGATTGTTAGTGGAGTGATTTCTGAAGACATTTCTGTGCTTCCTTTAGACCTCGTGAAGTAAGTGTGAACATTTTTTCTTGAATTTGCGTCGGATGGCTGGACACTTCCCTTTGACCTCGTAAAGTATGAATGCGAGGCCAGACTACCACAAAAGCAAACACCTTTCTATAAAACTTTAACCGCGGCAAGCAAACGGCTAGTTTGAAACAAATAATAGATAAGTAATCTCACGTTAGGGTGTGTTGCACTTATATAGTTAAGTGGAATTCTACATGTATTGAATTGGTTGCATGCGTCATTCCGGCTTCTCTTTATGTTCTTCGAGCTTTCTTTCGCTTTTGTTCGCCCTCTTTTTTTGGTTATTCTTTCTTTCTTTCTTTTTTCTTTTAGTGTTGGTCGAATCTTTTGTGGATTGCCTACGTATCATGTCCCCGTATGAATCAGACCGGGCGTAGTTCGGGTAACGTAAATGTAAAAATAAAAGATCTCTCATTTTTTTTTATTGTCAAAAATTCTACTTACAAAGCTAATATATTTGCAAAAATTAAAACAAGAGACTTTGATGCAAAAAAGGGAAATACAAACTTTAAATGGACAACAGACTCTAAAAGAAAATGAAGACTCCACTAAGCATGCTCCAGAGCCTTTAACTTTTGTGTCTGTGAGGCATTGTTCAGCCTCGCTGCAAATTTTGGCACAAGATCCCTTTGCAGACTTCTCAACTCTTCCATGATTTGGTGGACATATCCCATAACCGAAGCAAAGAGGGTAGTACGGGGCATTTGCTCACATTTCAGGCATCTCATGGTGATGTAGCGCCCAATTTCTTCGATTCTACCCCTGATCATATCCTTTTCCCTAAGTAGTTGCTCTATCTATTGATTCTTAGTCCCTAATATCTGAGCGTTGCCGGTGATTTGGTCCAGGAACCTATCCACTTATTTTTCCATTTGTGCCATTAAGTTGTAGCAACGGTCTCTATCTGTCCAGGCATCCCGGGTTGTTTGAAAACCTACTCTTTGAAAGTGGTATTTGTTTCCCTTAGGTCAGTGATGATCGCCTCATAATCTTTTTTTATTTGTTGCAGATAAAGTGCTTGTTGGTGTGCTCCCCTCCTCCATCTGGTCCGAATTATGGTTAGAGTAGCTTCCGCTTTCTCCAAGTCTTCTCGATGCTCGAGGGCTTTCTTTTATAAGTCATTTATGAGTAACTCATCGGCCCGACTCCTTCTTGATCTTTCTGTGGTTGGTTTTATCTCTTGGATTTGGGCTTGGAGTGCCTGCTTTTGTTGCGCCCAATCAGCCCTTTCTTGATCGAAATCAACCTATTGTATCCATGGCGGCCTCTAGTATCCCTTTATCTTCTCTCAGGGTGTCAATACGAGATTGAAATTCTCGTGCCATTTCGCTTTTAGCTTTCCCAACTCTGGACTCTATCTCCCTTTCCCAATCGACTGCATACTTTACTAACCTTTTTGCTCTTTATTCGGGCATTTCCTGATTGTGGAACCACTCGAGGTATGCGAGGCTTACTTCTCCTTGTTCCCGGTCAGCAACCATTTCATCGGTGTCATAGAGTTGACTACCAAACCATACCTTCTGTGCATAAGATTCTCTTGGGAGTTCCTCTATTGTGAATTCCCACATGAACGGACGCATATCTTCGGTCGGGGGCCATTTCTGCTCTCTCCCTAACTAGCGTGTGATGCGTAATGGGGCGTATGGCTTGACCTTGAAACCCATTAGTATGTAGAACGGTCGATACGTCGACATGTGCATAACCTTAGCTGAAGGGAACCAATAATAGTTCCAAGTGAGTTTGTCTGCTTACAAAGAACTTAGTGATTCCTGCCAAGACTTTAATTCGTTCGAAAGATTACAACGTGCAGCCCTGCTTAGATGGCAACAAATGTAGTTCAGCCAATCTATGTTGAAATTTATCATGATCGGCTGATGATAGAGATGCTCTATGAACCACATTTGTAGCAAGATGTTACATCCTTTGAAGTAATCTTCGTCTTCTTGACATCGAGTTAATGCCCGAAAAATGTCCCCTAAGATTATAGGAATAATAGTGTGTTCTTCGCTACTTTGCAAGTATGAGACCACTGTTGACAAACAAATTCTGATACGGCCATCACGCTCGGGAAAAACCACGGTCCCTAGAAAAGCAATCATGAAGGCGAAGATTCTCAAATCTCCCCAAGCGCCATAACTTAATTGGTTGAGAAATTCTGTGGTTGAGAATTTTTCTAATCCCTTCTTGTCACCAAACTTATCGTAAAGATATTCCAAAGGAACACACCCTTCATTTAAGCAACCCATTGGGACTCGACGGAGGCCTAATTTCTTCAAAAAGTTATTCACACCCACTTTTCTGGGAGCGGCGGGTTTCTTCATGTAAAGACCCTTCCCGAATCTTGTGAGGCCACCTAATTCTTCTAAGGTGGGTGTCATCTCGATATCTTTGAACCTGAAGACATTATTTGTGGAGTCTCAGAAACTCACCAAGGCCCCAATCAGACCCTATCCGGCTCAATTCCCATGATGTCTGGAAGAAACTTGAGGTTCTTGAAGACTTGATTTCTTTCCCAGGCAGCAAAACTATCCCACCAATCACAGAGAAGGCTCGGGATTTTATCTTGAATCATAAACATAGGAGACGTCTCATCTCTTGCCCTTTTTTAACTAATTCTTTGGGGGGAGCCATGCTGATCCTAGAAAAGATAAATAATAAAACTTAAAACTTTCCTAAGCCTAAGAGAAATTTTTTATTACTTTTAAAAAAAACATATCTTGTTAATACGGCCTTTCAGCACTTGAAGAAGATTTGAAGGCTGTGTAACATAATTCTGTATGACACATAAGTACAGTTCTTGCGAAACGAATCATTCGGCGCCCCTTCAGGGGCGTTTGGCTGTTTTCCCAAAAATGGTGTTACCTTGACTAAGGACATCCTTCTAAATTTAACATTTTTATTTATTTATTTATTTATTTATTTATTTATTTATTTATTTATTTTTAGAATAAGTAGAATTATTTGAGCCCGATATGGGTTGCCTACGTATCCCGCGTCCGGTGAGAATCAAACTTGCGTAGTTCAACTAAACGAACTATATAATTTTAAAGGAAAAAATGGAACCTCTTTTTCATCTTTTTTTTTCAAAATTTACTAGAGTTTCAGTGTTATTTGGTACTTTCAAAACATGTGATTAAACCCCTTAACCCTATACACTGGTATTTTTCTTTTCTTCAAACCCATTTTCTTTCCTTTCCTTTTTTTTGTTTTTTCAAATAAGTCGGTCAACATGCAGGTCCGAAACAAATAAATGCACAAATAGGATGCATCTTGGTGGTTTTTTCATTTCAGGTACACCTATCCTAGACAGACCCAACCCCTGTGTTGAGTCTTCTAAGTCAAAATGCACATGATGCAAACATACGTTCCTACTACGGATCGGGCATGAGTCTTTGTTAATCTAAGTTAATATCCTGTTGGAGAAAGTATCTAGACTGGCTTACTCGAGCGGATAGCATGGCTTTCCGGCTTAACTGGTGGTACTCCCCGCCTAAAGAATGTGTGACTAAATCCTTCACCGGGTGCCAAGCACCTCAGCTATCTCAAAAAAGAACTTCCTATGTCCGGCAAATGCCTGATGTAAAATTCAAGAAGACTCAGAGGAGAAGTGGATATCGGTACAGTTTTTATACAGTTCACGAAATATCAAAGCGGCAGAAGTAACATTTAGCACATTAAGATGAACATGAAATAACGATCGGATAATAAATAAGCCAAATACAACAATTATTCTAAAGATCAAATTCTTAAACCCTGAACCAGTGGTTCTGGGTTTGCGTCCCCAGCAAAGTCGTCATATCTGTCACTCCTCCTTTTGGCGCGCCCCTTACCCTGGGGTGGATGCGAGGGAGTTTTTCAATTTAAAGTGAGAATATTCTAAACGGGATTATTTTATTTATTTTAGAGTCGCCACTTGGAATAAATTATGGTGTTCCAAGTCACCGATTTATTTAAATCCCAAATTGAGGAAATTTCAACGTTCCAAATAAAGTCTGTGAACAAGAAATTCTAAGTTAGAAATTTTGTTGACCCGAGGGAAGGTGTCAGGCATCATCAGATCCCGTGGTTCTAGCACAGTCGCTTAAACTATTATAGATGGTCAAAATATTGTATTTTAATGCATGTTATAAATTATGTGCTTTTATTAACTTTAAACCGCCTGTATTATGTTAAAACTATACATTTAAATCTTTAAATAAAACGGGCGTAATCGCAACATGGACCCAGGCTCCTAACGAATATGCAGGTCAAACATGTGCCCAGGTCATTCATTTTAGCCTATGCCGAGTAGGACAACTATCGAACTTTAGCAACATTTCAATTCTGGTAAAACAAAATTTCCGTTGAAGTTATTTCCAATTAACTCTATGTGAAGCGATAATGTGTCCGTGACTTGTTAAACTAGGGAAAATGATTAGTGAAAGGCTACAAACTAATCGGAAGATTAATTGTTGTGTCACGAAAAACTAGTTCAAGATGATTCATTATAATGTGTGAAACTATCTATCTTGAACTTCACTACTTTTATCCAATGTTAATTAACAACAAGCTTTGAACTATGTGACCAAAATCGAACTAGCATTGGCGTCTATAGAGTATTTGTTACTTATCTTCTTTGTTTAACTATGAATGAATTAAAAGAAATCAAACGGCAGAGCTCATGCAATTCAAGCTATACTACATTAGTAGTTAAAATGAATGAAACCATCAAGATCCAACACACTCAAACTAATTAGCCTTAGCAGTCTATTATCCGATAGTTCAATGGTTTAACACGTTCCCAAATTCGAATTAGCTAGTCCTAACGTAGCTCAAATTCCATCAAAATTATACAAAATCAAACATACTAAAAGCAGAAATAAATAAGTATGAATGGTCTAAACATCTATTTTTACTATGATTTCTAGGGTAGCATTTCATTTTAAAAAAACAATTTCTCGATTCAGCAGTTACATCGGCTATATTTCAAATGCATACCCGGAATTCAACAGCAAAAAAATGGAGGAGGAAGAAATCAGTAGAAGCTCACAAGACAGAAAAAAAAGAAAGCAGTAACCAAGCCAACAGATAAAACATGAGCAACTTTAGGATTCCAAAGACAACACGCAAAACAGTTCCAGCTAGCTTGTGAGACCAAATAGGATTAATAAGACAACCCCAAAATAAACCTCGAGACTTAAACTTTGAGCTCAAAAGATGGAATATAGACCATCAACTCCCCCATTTTCAGTAGCCTTTAACTCTCACAAGTGTTTCTTCGAAGTGGTTAAAGGGAAAGCCTAAGACCGATTTTAAAACTCTACAATACCCCTTCCCAAGCTGGACTTCAGAGTAGATGGAAAAGAGCTGAATAGAATTGGTTATTTCTTTTCAAGTGTGACCTACGAAGACTCACTTTTGCCAGCTCTTTCTTTTGATCTTTCAAAGACTAGAAAACTAAGCTCTCAAAGATATGATATCTCTTTTTAGGCGAAAAGAAACTGATCCAAGACTGAGAAAACAAACTTTCTCAAAGACTATAAAAACAGATAGGCTTAAAAGACTCCCCCTAAAGTATTATGAAAACTTCCATTTTATAACTGAAAGATGTCCCCTTAACAACCTGTTTTTATTCCTTAAAAATGATCAATCCCTTCATTCCCCCCACTTTTCTTTGTCTAAGTATGGGACACTAATTTTTAAACTTCTAAAGTGTAGAAGTTGTGGAATGTCCTTCTGTCCAGCAGGTTCCACTACATCATCCATGTGCACTGTAATTTTTTAACATTAACTAAAGTTGGTTCCTGACTTCCACTACTTAGTGTCTGACCGGGCTGTAATTCACTTAGACCTCCATTTAAACACCAGTTTAAAGGTATACTTAATGTAAAATTAGTAGGCCAAACTACATTCTACATTTTATCATGGTTAACAGCTATATCCAATTCACTTTAATTTAAAGAGATGATTTAGAGTGAATCAATCAGTACTAATAGTATTGCCCTATTGTTCTAACAAATCTATTCGAACAATTACAACACATACACATGATAACAACTGATTAATGCACTAACAGTGATTCATATGGTTGGGCAAAAATAAAGGAAATATGGAACTAACTATTCGACGATTATTAATCGAATCGAATATATATCAACACATTTGACAAGCAAACAGAAACAACAAATGACCCAAAAAACAAGGTCTTGTGGAGAAGAACAGAACACTTGACAAAAATCCGAAAAAGATAAAAGAATAACAAAACTAAACTAACAACAAATATTTACAAATAAAGATAGAAGAAAAGGAAGAAAGAAATACCTCAAAAGGATAAATAAGAAAATCAAATGGGCTTGGACCAATTCGGACTTGAAACTTTTGAGGCCAAACGGACCTTAATCGAGTGTTCTCAATTCAGAACACTTCGACTAAGGTCCATTTGTCACACCCCAATCTTGGGAGGTGTGACTGGCACACGATGCACGAAGGCCGGAGCGAACCAACCATGAAATATGATCTGAAATATAATAACCTGCAGGCAGAAGAGACCAACACGACATATATACATATAACCTAAGCCAACAAGGCTGCAACAACAGTGTAACAGCTATCCATAATGCCGATAGGGCTATACGAAATATATATATATATATATACAATGACCGCTAGTCTGCAAGCCTCTAAGAGTGTAAGACACTATCAACAGGGTGGGACAAACCCCCCGACATACCCAAAACTACACATATACATATGTAATAGTACCTATGGACTCAAAGTGAGCAACTCCGAAAAAGTGGAGCGCGAAACCCAACGCTGATCCTGGGGGTCCTACTGAGGAGGCACACCGCTCTGTCTATCCGAACCTGTGGGCATGAACACAGTGCATAAAAATGCGTCAGTACGAAATATGTACTGAATATGTAGGGCGACAAATGTAACATGAAAAATGTAATTAACAAGAGAAAATATATATAGAAAATTTGAATTTATAAAACTAGCCTCGATAGTAAATTAAAAGTTCAACCTGGATATAAATGTATGCTCGTGGAATCATTGCTCACTATCGCTAGTTATAATATATCACATTATATAATAATAAATCCCTCTGTGGGGCTATAATATCCATAACGTACCCGGCCATAATAAAGGCTCGGTATAATCGTACCCGGCCACGTGGAGCTCGGTAATCCCAACTGATCAGTGGTTACACAATATGTGTCATACCCGGCCGTCTATAGTGCGGCTCGGTAATAAAAGTAAATACATACATATGCTAAATCATGAATTGTATAAGTGCAATGCGAACCAAACTTCGAAGACTTCTACGAATAGTCAAAATGGCATATCATCATTATTCCCCGACTATCATAATTGTCGCTAAAATATCTGATTTTCTTAACTACGAGTCAACAAGTACTAAGAACATGAGATCAATGTATTATGAATACCTTTAAAGTAAGTGCTACTTATTCAAGATTTATATTAATGTCGAAATGACAACGAGTAAAAAGGCTCTAGTTCTTTTTAAGCACGGAACAAGGAAAACCGAGAATTCATGGATATTCTCTGAAGTACGCACTCTATGAGAAAGAATTAGTTCTAAGCATCTTTATAAGTTGAAGCTGAAATAACTCTCATCCGACGAAACAATTCAATAAACATTTATTCGAATTCTAGTCATGCCGAAAAGTATAGCGAAAGCCCTACATACCTTGTCGATGGAGTTATATACGATTTCCGAGAACTCGAAAGCCTTAGGAATGATTTCCTACATAACACGAACCATCCAATATCAAATTCAAGCTCATATCCTATATAATTCCTCATTTAGACAATTAAGCGAACAACTTGCGGGCATGAATTGTAGACCCTTTTTTGTAGTTTAAAATTTACCCAACACACCATCAAAATTTTACTTAACTACATCTCCTCATCGACATGTTTCCAGCCATATCTTCACAGACTCAATCAACACAATAAAACTATATAAAACAGCCCAAACAACCAAGTCCTACTAAGAGGGGTTTCTTAACAAAAATCAAAGAATATTTCTATAGATTTCAACTATTTCTTAAGAATTCTTATGGTAGATGTTTACAAGAAACAAGGAGGAAGTTAAATCATACCTTATGTGACTAGAATTAATCAAAATTCGAAAAAAAATTTCAAGGCGGAGTCTTGCTATGAGAAGTGAATCACCGAAGAAATTCACGATTCCGAAGTTGCCATGGTTGAAGATGATTAAATTGTTGTTATGCTTGGCTAGATGGATGGGAGGAGTTTGAGAGGAAATACCAAGGGTTTTGATTCTGTTTGGGAGAGAAATAAACGAAGGGTTCTGTTTTGGATGACTTAAATAAAAAAAATTTGGACAAAACCCGGTTTGCACACTATTCCCGTAACAGTGTGCACCCCTGTACGAAAATGTTAATATCTCTCTACTCTGAAGTCGTATTAACGAACGGTTTATTGCGTTGGAAACTAGACTCATAGACCTTCGATTAGATAGGTAGAACACACCATAACTCCCAGTATATTGAGAGAAAAGCTCATCAACATTTGATCCAAATTCCAGTAAAATTTAAAACCCATAACTTGCGACGATCTTTGTCGAATTTTTAATCACAACTCAAATGACTTCCAATCTTAGCGTATAACTATCAAATAATTTAAATATCTCATAGAAATTATATTCCTATCGAATTAGCCCTTTTACAGCATGATAACACCGAATACACAAGGTGTAACATTCTCCCCTTCTTATGGACATTCGTCCCCGAATGTTAACGGTTAACTTAACTTCTCAATTATTTTTTTTTTTATAAAAATTTCGCCAAAGTTTCCCCTATATATAGGACTATCCAATACCTGTCATCAGCCCAAACATACATATCCAAGGCCACACATCATCATAATAACATTAATTTGGCCTCACATGATCGCTTACTTATACAATAATAATAATAAGAAGAAGGTTAGTCATACCTTAATTACCTCAGCTGTTACTGGTTGATATCTGTGCAACACCTGCCATATTTGTCTCAAGCATACCACCTGAAGGTTTAAATAAATGAGGGTACCTGTACTTCATGTCCTCCTCGGCCTCCCATGTCATTTCCTCTACATTATTGCTCCTCCACAGTACTTTTACTGAGGCTACCTCTTTAGTCCTTAGCTTACGGATTTGACGGTCAAGAATGGCAACAGGTATTTCTTCATATGACAAATCCTCGGTAACTTGAATATCCTCAATAGGGCTGATGCTAGAAGGATCACCTAAGAATTTGCGAAGCATGGAAATGTGAAATACCGGATGGATTGCGCTTAATTCCGGTGGCAAGTCAAGTTTGTAGGCTACTCGCCCAATTCTCTAAATAATCCGATATGGCCCGATATATCTAGGGCTGAGTTTTCCCTTTTTTCCAAATCTCATTACACCTTTCATAGGCGACACTTTCAAGAATACCCAGTCTCCCACAACAAATTCCAAGTCTCGACGTCGGTTATCTGAATATGATTTCTGTCGACTTTGAGCTGTACGCAACATTTCCTGGATCAACTTTACCTTTTCTACAGCTTGTTGTACCAATTCAGGTCCTAGCAACTTTGTCTCGCCAACATCAAACCATCCAATAGGAGATCTGCATTTCCTCCCATATAGTGCCTCATAGGGTGCCCTATGAATACTGGCATGATAACTGTTATTGTAGGCAAACTCAATAAGCGGTAAATGATCTTCCCAACTTCCCTTGAAGTCTAAGACACAAGCTCGCAACATATCTTCGAGCGTCTGAATAGTGCGTTCGGCTTGTCCGTCGGTCTGCGGGTGAAAGGCTGTACTGATGTTAACAAGAGTACCCAAACCTTCTTGAAAAGACCTCCAAAAATTAGCTGTAAATTGGGCACCTCTGTCAGATATAATAGAAAGCGGAACTCCATGTAGCCGAACTATTTCCTTGATATACAGTCTTGCATAGTCTTCAGCTGAATATGTGGTCCTAACTGGGAGAAAGTGAGCTGATTTCGTCAGCCTATCAACAATGACCCAAATTGAATTGAACTTCCGGCAAGAATTGGGCAATCCTGTAATAAAATCCATATTAATCGATTCCCATTTCCAAGCTGGAATCTCAATATTTTGAAGTAGTCCTCCAGGTTTCTGATGTTCAGCTTTAACTTGCTGGCAGTTGGGACACTAAGCCACATATGTAGCTATATCCTTCTTCATGCCGTTCCACCAGTATAGCTGACGAAGATCATGATACATTTTGGTTGAACCAGGATGAACTGAGTATCGAGACTGGTGCATCTCCGTCAAAATTTTCTTACGAAGCTCCCCAATGTTAGGTACACACCACCGGCCTTTATATTTTAGAATTCCATCATCAGATTGTTCGAACAACTGATTCTTCTGAAAAGGGATGCTCTCTTTAATCTTGACTAACTCCGGATCCTCAAATTGACGCATTTTTACCTCATCTACGAGTGACGACCCCGCAATATACTACTATACCCTGGTCACCTGTATCATGTAGTCGTACCCTCAGGTTAGCCAATTGATATATATCCTTAGTCATTTCTAATTTCCTAGCTTCTACATGCTTCAAACTGCCCATGGATTTGCGACTCAACGCATCAGCTACCACATTCGCTTTGCCCGGATGGTACAAAATATCCACATCATAGTCCTTCAACAATTCAAGCCACCTCCTTTGTCTCAAGTTCAGCTCTTTTTGCTTAAATATATATTGTAAACTTTTTTGATCTGTATAGATATCCACATGAACACCATAAAGATAATGACGCCAAATTTTCAAGGCAAATATAACGGCTGCTAATTCAATGTCATGAGTCGGATAATTGTGTTTGTGCTTTCGCAACTGCCTTGAAGCATATGCAATAACTTTGCCATGCTGCATTAGAACACATCCCAATCCAACCCTAGATGCATCACAATATACCACATAGCCTTCAGATCCCTCGGGAAGTGCTAGAACAGGTGTTGATGTTAAGCGTTTCTTCAACTCACGAAAGCTCCTTTCACATGCATCAGACCATTGGAACTTAACGGCTTTGTGTGTCAATTTTGTCATAGGAGCAGCAATAGAAGAGAAGTTCTCCACAAATCTCCGATAGTAACCTGCTAAGCCCAAGAAACTACGAACCTCCGTGGGAGTTGTGGGTCGAGGCCAGTTTTGTACTGCTTCAATTTTCTGACCATCTACCTTAATACCTTCATCGGAAACGATATGCCCAAGGAATGCCACTGAATTCAACCAGAATTCACATTTGGAGAATTTAGCATATAATTTTTGATTTTTCAAAGTCTGCAACACCACACGCAAATGATCCTCATGTTCTGCTTCTGATCGAGAATATACCAAAATATCATCAATGAAAACAATTACAAATATATCTAGAAATGGCTGGAAAACCCGATTCATCAAATCCATGAAAGCTGCTGGTGCATTAGTAAGACCGAAAGACTTCACAAGGAATTCATAATGGCCATATCTAGTTCGGAAAGCCGTTTTTGGAATATCCTTCTCTTTAACTCGCAACTGGTGATAGCCGGATCGAAGGTCAATCTTTGAGAAATACTTGGCACCTTGCAACTGATCAAACAAATCATCAATTCTGGGTAAGGGGTACTTGTTCTTGATAGTCACTTTGTTGAGCTGACGATAGTCAATACACATTCTTAATGAACCGTCCTTCTTACGAACAAACAATACTGGTGCACCCCAGGGAGAAGTACTTGGCCTGATAAAGCCCTTATTGAGAAGATCCTTCAACTGGACTTTCAACTCTTTTAACTCAGCAGGAGCCATTCTGTATGGAGGAATAGATATTGGTTGAGTATATGGAAGCACATCAATAGCAAAGTCGATTTCTCTTTCGGGAGGAAGACCGGGAAATTCATCAGGAAATACATTTGGAAATTCATTCACAACAGGAACCGATTGAAGGGTTGGAGATTTCACCTCCATATCCTGCACTCGTACCAAATGATAAATGTACCCCTTCAAAATCATCCTTCGAGCTTTAAGGAAAGAAATAAACTTCCCCTTAAGTGCTGTAGTATCACCTTTCCACTCAATAATAGGTTCACCTGGAAAATTAAAACAAACAATCTTTGTCCAACAATCTACGTTGGCATAACAAGAAGCCAACCAATCCATACCCATAATGATATCAAAATCAACCATTTCTAGCTCATGCAAATCAGCTAACGTATGACGGTCATGAATCTTCACCTCACAACTTCGATATACCCGTCTAACTACAACTGACTCACCCATTGGCGTAGATACCTCAAACGACTTATGCAACAGTTCAGGCTCTCTATCCCATTTACTAGCAACGAAGGGGGAAATATACGACAATGTAGAACCAGGATCTATCAAGGCATACATATCGGTAGAAAAGACGGATAGTATACCTGTAACCACGTCCGGAGATGACTCCAAATCCTGACGACTCGATAAAGCATATATGCGATTCTGCTGACCTCCTGAACCAGAAGCTCCAAACCTTCCCCTACCCCTGCCAGCTGATGTCTGCATACTCTGCCTAGGAGGACGTACCGAAGATGAAGAAGCCTCTGCAGATGCCGTTGGCTGAGCTATACCCCCTCCGCCTGCCATCGGACAATGTCTCATAAAATGACCTGGCTGTCCACATGCATAACATGCATCAGAACCCTGGCGACATGGTCCAAAATGATTTCGGCCACATCGATCACATCTGGGAAACTGAGGCCTCGTCTGACTGAACTCGCCTCTAAACTGTGGACTTGGGGTCCGTGAACTCTGAACTGGACCAGAATAAGTGGGTCGATCATGTCGCTGCCCTTGAAAATGTGGTGGCACACTGGCTACCGGATAAGATGGACGCCTAGGAAACTGTGGCCTAGATCCACCTCGAGTCTCTCCTGCGTTATTTGCGAACCGCGCCCTCTTCTGTTGACCTCTATCATGCTCTCGATTGGCTCGTTGTTGCCTCTTGCGATTCTCTAGACCCTGTGCATATGCTTGAATACGGGCAATATCCATTCCTTGGTTTAGAGAAGCTGTAGTGCACTCATTTATCAAGTGTGCCCCCAAACCACTAACAAACTGGTGTACTCGATCACTCATATCAGCAACAATCGTAGGAGCATACCTAGCCAGAGAGTTGAATTGCATGCTATATTCCCGAACGCTCATATTACCCTGTTCTAAGTGTAAGAACCTGTCTCGTCGGGCTCTTCGAAGTTCGATTAGCAAATATTGCTGTAAAAATGCCTCAGAGAACTCTTTCCATGTCACTGGTGGTGCATTAGGCCCCCGAGTCTGCTTCCGAGTCTCATACCATGTCACTGCAATATCACGTAGTCTATAAGAAGTAAACTCCACTGACTCAACATCTGTGGCATGTATAATCTGTAAGGTCCGTTGCATAAGATCTAGAAAATCCTGTGGGTCAGCATTAGGATCAACCCCTGTAAATACTGGAGGATCCAAGTTGATAAAGTCCCGAACTCTCGCACTCACGGACCTATCAGTAATACTGCGGGTCTGGTGTTGGGCATGGGAGGCCACTATTCGAGTCAGCAATTGTACAACACTCCGCATGTCTAGGTCCTGATCAGGAGCAACTGGGAGATGGACTGGAGGTATGTTAGCTCCTCTACGCCCTTCCGGGGGCGGTGGAAGTGCTGCCCCGGAAGCCTGAGAATCAGCCTCATTCTGTAGCTCATGTTGATCTACATTAGCAGGTGGCACCTGACTTGTACCCTCTCCCGCCTCCTCATCTATCCTCCGAATAAATTTCATAGCCACTTGTCGTCTCGTAGTATTAGGCATGACTGAGAAGGTAAACAAAAAAAAATTAGGAATGAACACTTATGATTAGGCTCTATTGCACGATCTAGATCAAGAAGAAAGTAATAATCCTAAATGCCCAATAGCCTAATGTTTATCAGTGTGGTGCACAACACACCATAAACAAGACTCTACTAGACACGGCTTGCAGACTCCCTAGGACTAACCGGCTCTGATACCAAGTTTGTCACACCCCAATCTTGGGAGGTGTGACTGGCACCCGATGCACGAAGGCCCGAGCGAACCAACCATGAAATATGATCTGAAATATAATAACCTGCAGGCAGAAGAGACCAACACGACATATATACATATAACCTAAGCCAACAAGGCTGCAACAACAGTGTAACAGCTATCCAGAATACCGATAGGGCTATACGAAATATATATATATATATACAATGACCGCTAGTCTGCAAGCCTCTAAGAGTGTAAGACACTATCAACAGGGTGGGACAAACCCCCCCCCGACATACCCAAAACTACACATATACATATGTAATAGTACCTATGGACTCAAAGTGAGCAACTCCGAAAAAGTGGAGCGCGAAACCCAACGCTGATCCTGGGGGTCCTACTGAGGAGGCACACCGCTCTGTCTATCCGAACTTGTGGGCATGAACACAGCGCATAAAAATGCGTCAGTACGAAATATGTACTGAATATGTAGGGCGACAAATGTAACATGAAAAATGTAATTAACAAGAGAAAATATATATAGAAAATTTGAATTTATAAAACTAGCCTCGATAGTAAATTAAAAGTTCAACCTGGATATAAATGTATGCTCGTGGAATCGTTGCTCACTATCTCTAGTTATAATATATCACATTATATAATAATAAATCCCTCTGTGGGTCTATAATATCCATAACGTACCCGGCCATAATAAAGGCTCGGTAGAATCGTACCCGGCCACGTGGAGCTCGGTAATCCCAACTGATCAGTGGTTACACAATATGTGTCATACCCGGCCGTCTATAGTGCGGCTCGGTAATAAAAGTAAATACATACATATGCTAAATCATGAATTGTATAAGTGCAATGCGAACCAAACTTCGAAGACTTCTACGAATAGTCAAAATGGCATATCATCATTATTCCCCGACTATCATAATTGTCGCTAAAATATCTGATTTTCTTAACTACGAGTCAACAAGTACTAAGAACATGAGATCAATGTATTATGAATACCTTTAAAGTAAGTGCTACTTATTCAAGATTTATATTAATGTCGAAATGACAACGAGTAAAAAGGCTCTAGTTCTTTTTAAGCACGGAACAAGGAAAACCGAGAATTCATGGATATTCTCTGAAGTACGCACTCTATGAGAAAGAATTAGTTCTAAGCATCTTTATAAGTTGAAGCTGAAATAACTCTCATCCGACGAAACAATTCAATAAACGTTTATTCGAATTCTAGTCATGCCGAAAAGTATAGCGAAAGCCCTACATACCTTGTCGATGGAGTTATATACGATTTCCGAGAACTCGAAAGCCTTAGGAATGATTTCCTACATAACACGAACCATCCAATATCAAATTCAAGCTCATATCCTATATAATTCCTCATTTAGACAATTAAGCGAACAACTTGCGGGCATGAATTGTAGACCCTTTTTTGTAGTTTAAAATTTACCCAACACACCATCAAAATTTTACTTAACTACATCTCCTCATCGACATGTTTCCAGCCATATCTTCACAAATTCAATCAACACAATAAAACTATATAAAACAGCCCAAACAACCAAGTCCTACTAAGAGGGGTTTCTTAACAAAAATCAAAGAATATTTCTATAGATTTCAACTATTTCTTAAGAATTCTTATGGTAGATGTTTACAAGAAACAAGGAGGAAGTTAAATCATACCTTATGTGACTAGAATTACTCAAAATTCGAAAAAAATTTCAAGGCGGAGTCTTGCTATGAGAAGTGAATCACCGAAGAAATTCACGATTCCGAAGTTGCCATGGTTGAAGATGATTAAATTGTTGTTATGCTTGGCTAGATGGATGGGAGGAGTTTGAGAGGAAATACCAAGGGTTTTGATTCTGTTTGGGAGAGAAATAAACGAAGGGTTCTGTTTTGGATGACTTAAATAAAAAAAATTTGGACAAAACCCGGTTTGCACACTATTCCCGTAACAGTGTGCACCCCTGTACGAAAATGTTAATATCTCTCTACTCTGAAGTCGTATTAACGAACGGTTTATTGCGTTGGAAACTAGACTCATAGACCTTCGATTAGATAGGTAGAACACACCATAACTCCCATTATATTGAGAGAAAAGCTCATCAACATTTGATCCAAATTCCAGTAAAATTTAAAACCCATAACTTGCGACGATCTTTGTCGAATTTTTAATCACAACTCAAATGACTTCCAATCTTAGCGTATAACTATCAAATAATTTAAATATCTCGTAGAAATTATATTCCTATCGAATTAGCCCTTTTACAGCATGATAACACCGAATACACAAGGTGTAACACCATTGAACCATCAAAAAACTTCAAATAGGCTCAAATCGTTTCAAGGGTTCTTGAGGCTCAGGTTGGGATTCAAGTGGTTTGGGTTTGATTCGAACCATACCAGTGTTGGTTTGGTGACGAAGGAGGCTAGGGAAGTGTCTATGGTGAGTTTGGAGTCAAGGGAAAGTGCCGCCGCCACCGGGTTTTGTGGTAGCGGTTAGGGTTCTTAATTTCAAAATCAATATTCAAAATGTTCTGGATTGATTCGAAGGGGGACAAGCACGGGGTTGAAATGGGGGGTCTTGGAGGTCCGGTGGTGTCAGCCACCGGAACCGCTGTAAGGCGATTTCCGGTGGCGGCGGACGACGGAGGATTTCTAAAGTTTTAAAGATAGTGAAATGAATTAGGTTTAATGATTTTGGGGCATTTTGGTGTATTAAAACCGGTGAATTAACTTGATCCATTGGATCATAAGACTCCAATAGTGGTGATCATCTCTCACATGAAACGAGGTCGTTTTGGTTAAGTGGATGAATCGGGTAGTGGAGATGGATACGGGTTGGGCTGGATATGGGTCATAAAGATGACCCCTGGACCGTTGGATTAGTTTGATCACACGGCTTGGATTAAACATGATGGGACGACATCGTTTGGACGACTTGGAGAAGGACTGGCACGGATCGGGTGAGGGTGAAGTTTCGGGCCTCTTTTTCGGGTCCAATTGGAAGTAGCCCATTCTATTTCACTTTATTTCAAATTCTTTTCTTTTTCTATTAATTCCTAAATTTAAAACATTCAAAATCCTAAATTAAATTACAAAAATCCAATTAACTTCTATTAACAATTAACACACCATTAAATACCAATTTGAAATAAAATCACACAACTAGACTTTTAAATGCTAAAAAATGCGAAGTGTATTATTTTTTGATTTTCATTTTTGTAAAACAAAACTTAATTGCTCCTAATAAATCCTAAGTGGAAATGCAATATATTTTTATGTTTTATATTAATTTAACAAATAAACACGCAGAGACAAAATGCAAATAATAAGGAAAAAATGACACAAAACAATCCACAGAAAATCACACACAACACAAAACTATTTTATTTTGAATTTCTCGGGAGTGATCCTCACATAGAGCAAAAATCACACGCCCACAAACGGGAGTACCTGTAACTGCAAAATAAAAATGTGCAGAAGAGTAGCATGAGCACACCACGGCAGTGCCCAGTAAGTAGCAAGACTAACCTCGATGGGGTAGTAGCAAGGAACAGTCATGACACCTACCGGTCAATAAGAAATATAACAAAAATAATAGAGATGATTATACGAATATATAAAGACTTCACTGATGAGTAAGAATGCTATAATTTACAATAAGGCTAACGGACAATAAGTAGAATGAGAATACAATAAATGATAATACAAGAATGACGGCAGAAGCCAAGATCCAAATCCTGAAGTCACAACACAACAAGGACAAACAAGCCGCTAAGTCATTATTCGGCAATGTGCTTACCTAGGGTCTTTCAAACTTTTTTCCCTAGTCCTAGCACAAACTCTCATCCTAGTTACAACTCATGAAGAACCCAGTATTTAAAGTCTAACACTTGGCATCTTGTGCCCCAGTATTTAAAGTCAACTAGGGTCACTCTCACATATATATATAAGGGGTAAACGATGGCATATCCCTACCCTTAGCCAAATCTGAAGGAATTCATCTCTAATAGGAGGGGTCCAACTACGTGTATACTTGTGCAGGTGTATCTAACAGGAATCACGCCAACTAGTAAGTATAAGAAATGGAACGACTAGCACTCGGTTCATTGACACCTAGACAGAATCAATAAAAATATTAGTCAGAACACAATGAGTTTAATGGGGATCTCTCGGAAATCGAACCCATAGTCCATAATACCAAATAACATAGAATCTCTTGGGAATTGAATCCGTAGTCCATCATAACAATAATAGGGGATCTCCCAGGAATTGAACATGTAGTCCATCATAACAATACAAGAGGATCTCCCAGGAATCGAACTTGTAGTCCATCATTATAATAACCGAGGATCTCAAGGAAATTGAACCCGTAGTCCATCATAAAAATAACAGAGGATCTCCTGGGAATCGAACCCGTAGTCCATCATAATAATAACAGAGGATCTCCCAGGAATTGAACCCATAGTCCATCATATCTTCCCCTGACATAGCCCACCTTATTTCGCCACGTGTGCAACCAATAGAAATGTAGCGAACATCGCCTTATTTCTCCACATGTGCATCACAATATTATCGCCTTATTCTGCCACATGCGCAATCCACATATAAGCCTATAACATATACTGCATTATTACGCCGCATGTGCAAAAACATCATTAGCAACTACAACATGGAAAATACCTCGTGCAACTCTCCAACAACAACTGCACCGCAAAGACCTCATGCATCAGGGTACCAACAACTGGACAGTAATAATAACATCCCAGCAAGGGAATCAACAACAGAATAATAATGTCCCGGCAAGGGATCCAACAATAGCTAATAAGGTCGCGGAACACTAAGGAAAAAAAACATAATAACCTCAACGACAATCAAGACATAATAATTACACTGATATCTCAACAGATGGACATGTAAAATATTTGCACGAGGTTGCAGATAAACTTACAATCAAGGAGTATTCAACAATAAGAAAGTTAACGTGAATCAAATAATTACCATTTAATAAAATGACGATTTATCATAAGATATCTATTTTCCTTTCAATTAAGACCGATTAATTATACGAGAAATAACAATTATGATTTCCAATTAAAGGCGAGTAGTTAGGGCGGGTATTATGAATGTAGAAGGGTACTTTTCCTTAGTTAAACATGTAAAAGTCCATTTAACAGCAGAAATAAATCAAGAAGGTCAACAAATATCAAGCAAGACATGTGGATGTGAAACTAATAACAGGGAACTCAATCGTATCAATATTATCTTTATACTCGGTGAAGTTCACAAGTCTAAGAGCCTAAAGGGACAATTTACCACAAATAAATCTGAGCACGCACTCGTCACCTCACGTACACGGACTACAATCAACAGCGAAGACTCAAGTCATAAGGGGAAGTCCCCCACACAAGGTTAGGCAAGATGCTTACCTCAAAACCGGCTAAAATCGACTAGCAACCACGTTCTTGCCACAAGTACTCGACTCCAAATGACCCAAATATATTCAATTAAATCACATATTGTAAATAATATCTCAAGCAACTGATTCTATAATCAAATTCAAAGCTAAAGCGCGAAATTAGGTAAAATGACCAAAACGCCCCTCGTTCCAACATCTCGAAACCGGATAAATTTAACATTTTTAAAATCCTCATACTCTCACGAGTCTAACCATATAAAAATATCTCAAATCGGAGGTCAAACACTCCCTCAAAACCCAATAATTTGGTCTATAAAGTTTTATCCATTTTTTACATTCAAAACTGATATTAAAGGATGAAATTAAGAGGAGATCCATGGAAGTTGATCAAAATCGAGTGAGAAACACTTGCTGAAGTTACCCAGGTGAAAATCCTATCAAAAATCGCCAAGAACCGAGCTCTAGATGTCAAAAAGTGATAAAATGAAGAAACCCTCGAAATTGGGATTAAATTTGTCTGCCCAGACATTTTCTTTGCCGCGATCATGTAACAAGGATCGAGATCGCGTAGAGTAATTTGAGAAGGCCCAGAAAATGTGCATCGCGAATGTGGAGAGGAAGAAGACAATGCATCGCGATCGCATGACATTGAGTGTGAACGCGAAGAAGCGACTGGCAATACTATGTGGACGCGTGACAGACCACGCAAACGCGATGAAGAAGGAGGCCAAAGATACACGAAGGCGATCGAGGCTTAGCGAACGCGATGAAGGTATACTAGAAGCAGCAACAACAATTCAAAATAGGAGGAAATGACCCGTAGCCCACCCAAAGCACACCTGAGGGCCCCGGGACCCCATTTAATCACTCATACAAGTCATATAACCTAACACGGAATCGCTCGAAGCTTCAAATCATGTAACACAACATCAAAATGACGAATCGAACCAAAAATCATGCTTATGAACTTTCAAATCTTCAATTAATGAATCTTATGCCGAAACCCATCAATTCAACTGACGCCAAATTTTGCAGACAAGTCCAAAATGACATAACGGAGCTACAGAAACTTTCTGAATTTGATTCCAACCCTTGGATCAAAAATTCACTATCGAACCAGAACTTTAAATATAATAACTTCCGCATTTCAAGCCTAAATAAGCTACGAACCCCCAAAATAGATTCCAAACATGCTCCCAACCCCAAAATCACCTAACAGAGATAACAGATCCATCAGATTTCCATTCCGAGGTCATTTTCACACTATTCCAAACATGAGCTATCTTTCAACTCTTAAGCTCCCATTGTAACGACCCGACCGGTCGTTTTAGAAAATTACGCCCCAATCCCTAATTTAACTGTTCCCCTAAGTTCATTTCTCCTATTGTGGTTTGCCGGGAGAGTCGGTTCTGAAATTTGGAGCATTTTGGGATACTTAGTCCCTAAATGAGAGCTTTAAAGCTAGAAAATGGTCCGTAGCCGGAACAGTGTTAAGACGATCTCAGAATAGAATTCCGATGGTTCCATTAGCTCCGTTAGGTGATTTCGGGGTTGGGAGCGCGTTCGAAATGTATTTTGGAGGTCCGTAGCTCAATTAGGCTTGAAATGCCGAAGATTGAAATTTTGGCGAATCCGAACGATAGGTGAGATTTTGATACAGGAGTCGGAATTGAATTCCGACAATTTCTGTAGCTTCGTTATGTGATTTTGGATATGTCCGCAAAGTTTTAGGTCATTTGGACGTCGTTTGGCCGGGTTTTGGATTGAATGTTAGTTTTGAAAGTTTTGAAGAAACTTAGGCTTAAATCCGTGTGTAATTGGTGATTTTGATGTTTAGGATGGTGTTTTTATGATTGGAACAAGTTCGTATCGTGTTTTGGAGTATGTTGGTGGTTTTCGTTGTGGTCCCGGGGGCCTCGGGAGGATTTCGTACCATCGATCGGGCATTTTGAACTTGGAAAAGGCCTGCTATAAATTGCAGGTTACTGCCCAGGCATTAAGCCTTCGCGTTCGCGAGGCATGGGCCGCATTCGCGAAGGTCAGGCAGATTAAAGCATCGCGTTCGTGAGAAAGGGTGTCGCGTTTACGTAGGCAAGGTAAGGTGAAGCTTCGCGTTCGCTGACTGGGAGTCGAGATCGCGTAGAATAAAAGGAGAGAGCTTCGCGTTCGCGTAGAGGAAGAACCCGGCGGCTGGGAGATTGTTCATCGCAAACGCGTGGTGGAGCGTCGCGTTCGCAAAGGGTAACTGGAGCTGAATATCACGAACGCGTGGGATGGCGTCGCGTTCGCGAAGAAGAAGCTGGGCGAGTTATCGCGGACGCGTGAAGCCCATCGCGAACGCGATGAGCAATGGGGTCTGGCAGTGAGCTTAAGTTCAGAACATAACACCCGCGACCCCCATACACAAAAACGCCATTTTTGAGCTCCAAGAGAGGATTTTGAAGGGGAAACGCCGGGATATCATCGGGAAATCATCGGGGGTAAGTTTCTTGACCTTAATTCATTGGTTTATCATGAAATCCGTGATTATTTCACTGAACTTGGAAGATTAAAGGTTGGTTTGAGCCCTAGGCCTAAATGTTAGAAAATCTCTGATTTGAGTGGGCAAATGGAGTCCGATTTTGGTAAATTTTATATGCCTAGACTTGTATTGAGATAAGGAACCCGAATATATAATTTCGTGATTTTTCGATAAGCGTACCGAAAGTCGGGTTTTGGCAACTTGTGGGTTTTGGTGTATTTTGAGATATTTTGATTGGGTAATGCCCAATTGGCCTATTTTGATGTGATTCTATTGATTTTTATCAGATTCTACACTTGTGGAGGCCGACATTCGCGGCAAGAGAGTTGTTTCATAGCGGTTTTGTACCGGAGTCGAGGTAAGTGGCTTGTCTAACTTCGTGTGGGGAACTTTCACCCCTAGGATATTATGTGATACTTTAAATGCCTTGTACGCGAGGTGACGGGAGTGTACATGCGCTAGTTGTTGAACACGTACTTTACTTAAAATGTTCAATGAGTGATATTCCTGTTGTTAGCTGTTAAATTCGATATTTCTACCCGGTAGCAGTCAGAAAAGCATGATTATGTAGTATTTAACTGTCTAGTTGCGTAATTGTCTTACTTGAGTTTTCTTGGTAATCGCTGGCGCTGTATATCGGCGAAGTTATTGTTAAGCATATTATAATTCTTTCTGTGTACTCCTTTACTTGCTGCGTTTGTGGACTACGGGATCGATTCCCGGAGATCCTGAGATTTATTGAAATGTGGATTGCGGGCTCGATTCCCGGAGATCCTGAGATTTATTGAAATGTGGACTGCGGGTTCGATTCCCGGAGATCTTGAGATTTATTGAAATGTGGACTGCGGGTTCGATTCACGGAGATCCTGAGATTTATTGAAATGTGGACTGCGGGTTCGATTCCCGGAGATCCCGAGATTTATTGAAATGTGGACTGCGGGTTCGATTCCCGGAGATCCCGAGATTTATTGAAATGTGGACTATGGGTTCGATTCCCCGAGATCCTGAGATTTATTGGTAGGGACTACGGGTTTGATTCCCGAGATCCTGAGTTATTGGTAGGGACTGCGGGTTCGATTCCCGGAGATCCTGAGTTATTGAGATATTATTGAGACATGGGCTGCGGGTTCGATTCCCGGAGACCCAGAGGTACTGAGAGTGGGACTGTGGGTTCAATTCCCACAGGTCCTGGTTTTGTTTTATTGAGTTGGCTATTTGTTGTTAGCTTAATTGTAGACATTTGCAGTAATCATCTTATTGTTGTTAATTCGGAAATTATTATCATTTAAACTGTTTATTTTTGTTATCATCATTATATTATTTTTTCTCAGTAGGGCCCTGACCTTCCTCGTCACTACTCCATCGAGGTTAGGCTTGGCACTTACTGAGTACCGCCGTGGTGTACTCATGCTACTCTTCTGCACACTTTTGTTGTGCAGATCCAGGTACATCAGGATAGGCTCGTACTAGGTGATTTCGCAGCTTTTTGGGAGACCTCGAGGTATGATCCGCTACGTCCGCGGATCCGGAGGCTTTCCTTCTATTCTGATAGTATTAGTAGATGTTTTCTCTCATGTCTTTGTTAGATACTCTTTACACATAGAGCCACAGTTGTATTCTCTCTTTTAGTCTGTGTTGCCCGTGGGATTCCGGGTCTTGGTGGTGTTTTATACAGTGTGTTGACGAGTGTATGTGCCAAGCGGCACGGATTACATTCCTATTTATATTGTTTTTCCACCATTTCTTGTTTAAAGTTCATAGACTTGTATATTCCGCAACGTGTTAGGCTTACCTAGTCGTGGGGACTGGGTGCCATCACGACATGTTCACGATTGGTGAACTAGGGTCGTGACAAGTTGGTATCAGAGCTCTAGGTTCATAGGAGTCACGGGACACGGACCGGTTACTTAGAGTCTCGCTGATCGATACGGAGACGTCTGTATTTATCTACGAGGGGCTATGTAACTATTTAGGAAACTCTTCATTTCTTTTGGATTCCTTGTCGTGCGACATTTTTGACATCAAAAATCTAAACTACTGCTTTCTATTCTCTCACAGATGGTGAGGACACGATCTACTCGCGATGATCAGGTACCCGCGCCCCCTATTGCTGCCGTCAGAGACCGGGGCCGAGGTAGAGGACGAGGACGCGCCCGAGGTGCAGCCACGTCAGTATCGGAGTATGCTATCAGTTTCACCCGTCTAGCCAGGCATGCACCGGCTTTGGTAGCCACGGTTCGGGAGAGAGTACGGAGATTTATTGAGGGCCTTGTTCCGCCTATCCGATCCAGCATGGCCAGAGAGTTGGAGACAGATATATCTTATCAGCAGGCGGTTAGCATTGCCAAGAGGATCGAGAGTATGCTCCCTAGAGAGCGGAGAGAGAGAGAGGCCAAGAGGTCTCGTGAGTCGGGCCATTTCTCCGGTGCCCGCACTTTATCAGCCGGTCGTTTTGGCGGGGGTTATTCCGGCCGACCAGTTCATTCAGCATTGCCCGCGGCCGGTAGTACTCCAGGGTCTTCGATCACCTCAGGAGCCTTATTATGCTCCCCGGTTTCCGGTGCACCTCCTACGCGGGGTCCTTCCGGGGTCGGACTAGTGGGGGTGAGGCCGGTCGATCACGGCCACCGCGTCCTCCCGCAGCTTGTTTTGAGTGCGGGGATACTCGCCACCTGGTTAGGGAGTGCCCCGGGCGCAGGAGAGGAGCCCTCATCAGTCATCACAGCATCCGCGTGGTTCTCGGGGCTAGCAGGCTATCATTCCAGCCCCAGCTGCCACTCCACCTGCCCGGCCAGCCAGGGGCGGGGGTCAGGGTTGCAGAGGCCGCCCTCGAGAAGGGGGACATGCTAGATTCTATGCTATTCCCGATCGCGCTGCGGCTGTTGCATCTGACTCTGTTATCACAGGTATTATTCCGGTTAGTCACAGGGAGGCATCGGTTCTATTCGACCCCGGTTCCACTTTTTCATATGTGTCTTCTTACTTTGCTTCTCATCTGGGTGTGCCTCGGGATTCTTTGAGTGCCCTCATTTATGTTTCCACTCCGGTGGGTGATTCTTTGGCTCTGGACCGCGTATATCGGTCGTGTTTGGTTACCATTTGTGCTTTTGAGACCAGATCAGATCTATTGTTGCTCGGGATGGTCGATTTTGATATTATTCTGGGCATGGACTGGTTGTCACCCCATTATGCTATTCTTGAATGTCACGCCAAGACCGTGACGCTGGCTATGCCGGGCATTCCACGTATTGAGTGGAGTGGTACTCTAGATCACACCCCTAGCCGTGTTATTTCTTTTCTCAGAGCTCAGCGTATGGTTGAGAAGGGGTGTGCTGCTTATCTAGCCTATGTGCGGGACGTCAGTATTGACACTCCCTCTATTGATTCTGTTCATGTGGTACGTGACTTTGCTGATGTATTTCCAGCTGATCTTCCGGGCATGCCGCCCGACAGAGATATTGACTTTGCTATTGACTTGTTGCCGGGCACTCGGCCCATTTCTATTCCACCGTACCGTATGGCTCCTCCTGAGTTGAAGGAGTTGAAGGATCAATTACAGGAGTTATTGGGTAAGGGTTTCATTCGACCTAGTGTTTCGCCTTGGGGTGCTCCTGTATTGTTTGTGAAGAAAAAGGACAGTTCTATGCGTATGTGTATTGACTATCGGCAGCTGAACAAGGTTACAGTGAAGAACCAGTATCCTTTGCCCCGTATTGATAATTTATTTGACCAGCTACAGGGCACACAGGTGTTTTCTAAGATTGATTTGCGCTCTGGGTATCACCAGCTGAAGATTCGGGAGCCAGATATCCCGAAGACTGCCTTCAGGACCCGGTATGGTCACTATGAGTTCCTCGTGATGTCTTTTGGGTCGACTAATGCCCCAGCAGCATTTATGCATTTGATGCACAGTGTGTTCAGGCCTTATCTGGACTCGTTCGTGATTGTCTTCATTGATGATATTCTAGTATATTCCCGGAGCCGGGAAGAGCACGAGCGACATTTGAGGATAGTGCTTCAGATTCCGAGGGAGAAGCAGCTTTATGCCAAGTTCTCTAAATGTGAATTCTGGTTGAGTTCAGTGGCATTTTTGGGCCACGTGGTATCGAGTGATGGTATTCGAGTAGATTCGAGGAAGGTGGAGGCCGTGCAGAGTTGGCCCAGACCCTCCTCCGCTACTGAGATTTGCAGTTTCCTTGGTTTGGTGGGCTATTACCGTCGTTTCGTAGAGGGGTTCTCTTCGATTGCAGCACCTATGACCAGATTGACCCAAAAGGGTGCCCCTTTCCAGTGGACAGATGAGTGTGAGGCGAGCTTTCAGAAGCTCAAGACAGCTTTGACTTCGGCCCCTATATTGATGTTGCCTACAAGTACGGGGTCCTATACCGTATATTGTGATGCCTCACGAGTTGGACTCGGCGCGGTATTGATGCAGGACGGTAGGGTGATTGCCTACGCGTCGAGACAGCTGAAGGTGCATGAGAAGAATTACCCTGTTCATGATTTGGAGCTAGTTGCCATTGTTCACGCCTTGAAGATTTGGCGCCATTACTTATATGGGGTCCCTTGTGAGATCTACACTGATCACCGGAGCTTGCAGCACTTGCTTAAGCAGAAGGACCTGAATATGCGTCAGAGGAGATGGTTGGAGCTACTAAAGGACTATGATATTACTATTCTCTATCATCCGGGCAAGGCTAATGTGGTTGCTGATGCCTTGAGTCGTCGGGCAGAGAGTTTGGGGAGTTTAGCATATCTACCAGCTTCGGAGAGGCCTATGGCGATGGATGTTCAGGCTTTAGCTAGACAGTTTGTTAGACTGGATCTTTCGGAGCCCAACCGGATTTTGGCATGTGTGGTTTCTCGGTCTTCTCTATTTGACCGCATCAGGGAGCGTCAGTTCGACGACCCTCATTTGCTTGTCCTTCAGGATAGAGTTCGGCGTGGTGATGCTCGAGATGTTACCATCGGGGATGATGGAGTTATGATGATGCATGGGCGTATCTGTGTGCCTAATGTGGATGATCTTCGAGAGCTGATTCTAGCAGAGGCCTATAGCTCGCGGTATTCCATCCATCCGGGAGCCGCGAAGATGTATCAGGACTTGA
Source organism: Nicotiana noctiflora (assembly GCA_032618575.1). Taxonomy (NCBI): domain Eukaryota; kingdom Viridiplantae; phylum Streptophyta; class Magnoliopsida; order Solanales; family Solanaceae; genus Nicotiana; species Nicotiana noctiflora. The sequence goes on along the minus strand of JASVEL010001971.1, from coordinate 44,331 downwards.
AACAACATTACTGGTGGAGGCGGATGAAGAGAGATATAGTTGATTATGTTTCTAGATGCCTCAACTGCCAGCAGGTGAAGTATGAGCATCAGCGTCCGGGTGGATTGATGCAACGGATCGAGATTCCCGAGTGGAAATGGGAGCGCATTACCATGGACTTTGTATCTGGACTTCCACGGATGGTTAGGAAGTTTGATTCCATTTGGGTCATTGTGGATCGGCTGACCAAGTCCGCCCATTTTATACTGGTGAGCACTACATATTCATCGGAGCGACTGGCGGAGATCTATATCAGGGAGGTAGTTCGGCTATATGGTATTCCAGTTTCCATCATTTCAGATAGAGGCACTCAGTTCACTTCACGGTTCTAGAGAGCCATACAGCAGGAGTTAGGTACTCGGGTGGAGCTGAGCACAGCATTTCACCACCAGACTGATAGGCAGTTCGAGCGCACTATTCGGATTTTAGAGGATATGCTCCGTGCGTGCGTGATTGAGTTTGGAGGTTCATGGGATCACTTCTTGCCACTGGCGGAGTTTGCTTATAACAACAGCTACCAGTCTAGTATTCAGATGGCACCGTACGAGGCCCTATATGGTAGGAGGTGCAGGTCTCCCGTGGGTTGGTTTGAGCCGGGCGAGGCCAGGTTGCTAGGTACTGATATGGTTCAGGAGGCTATGGACAAGGTCAAGGTGATTCAGGACAGACTTCGTGCAGCCTAGTCTAGACAAAAGAGTTATGCGGACAAGAAAGTTCGCGATGTGGCTTTTATGGTTGGCGAGCGGGTTCTACTTCGAGTCTCGCCCATGAAGGGCGTTATGAGGTTTGGGAAGAAAGGAAAGCTTGAGTCCTAGATTTATTGGCCCTTTTGAGATTTTGAGGCGTGTTGGGGAGGTTGCTTATGAGTTGGCCTTACCTCCCAACCTAGCCGGAGTTCACCCCGTATTTCATGTCTCCATGCTCCGGAGATACCATGGTGACCCGTCGCATGTGTCGGATTTCACTTCTGTTCAGCTAGACAAGGATCTGTCTTATGTTGAGGAGCCAGTAGCCATTCTAGACAGGCAGGTCAGAAAGCTAAGGTCAAAGAACATCGCTTCGGTGAAGGTTCAGTGGCGGGGCCAGCCGGTCAAGGAGGCGACTTGGGAGACCGAGCAGGATATGCGCAGCCAGTACCCTCATCTTTTCACTACTCCGGGTATGTTTTCTATGCTCGTTCGAGGACGAACGAATCTTTAAGTGTGGGAAGATGTAACGACCCGACCGGTCGTTTTAGAAAATTACGCCCCAATCCCTAATTTAACTGTTCCCCTAAGTTCATTTCTGCTATTGTGGGTTGCCGGGAGAGTCGGTTCTGAAATTTGGAGCATTTTGGGATACTTAGTCCCTAAATGAGAGCTTTAAAGCTAGAAAATGGTCCGTAGCCGGAACAGTGTTAAGACGATCTCGGAACAGAAATTCAATGGTTCCATTAGCTCCGTTAGGTGATTTCGGGGTTGGGAGCACGTTCGGAATGTATTTCGGAGGTCCGTAGCTCAATTAGGCTTGAAATGCCGAAGATTGAAATTTTGGCGAATCCGAACGATAGGTGAGATTTTGATCCGGCAGTCGGAATGGAATTCCGACAATTTCTGTAGCTTCGTTATGTGATTTTGGATATGTCCGCAAATTATCAGGTCATTTGGACGTCGTTTGGTCGGGTTTTGGATTGAATGTTAGTTTTGAAAGTTTTGAAGAAACTTAGGCTTGAATCCGTGTGTAACTGGTGATTTTGATGTTTAGGATGGTGTTTTTATGATTGGAACAAGTTCGTATCGTGTTTTGGAGTATGTTGGTGGTTTTCGTTGGGGTCCCGGGGGCCTTGGGAGGATTTCGGACCATCGATCGGGCATTTTGAACTTGGAAAAGGCCTGCTGTAAATTGCAGGTTACTGCCCAGGCATTAAACCTTCGCGTTCGCGAGGCATGGGCCGCGTTCGCGAAGGTCAGGCAGATTAAAGCATCGCGTTCGCGAGAAGGGGTGTCGCGTTCGCGTAGGCAAGGTAAGGTGAAGCTTCGCGTTCACGTGATTTGGAGTCGCGATCGCGTAGAAAAAAGGGGAGAGCTTCGCGTTCGCGTGGGAGTGTACGCGTTCGCGTACAGGAAGGACCCGGCGGCTGGGAGATTGTTCATCGCGAACGAGTGGTGGAGCGTCGCGTTCGCGAAGGGTAACTGGAGCTAAGTATCGCGAACACGTGGGATGGCGTCGCATTCGTGAAGAAGAAGCTGGGCGAGTCATCGCGGACGCGTGAAGCCCATCGCGAACGCGATGAGCAGTGGGGTCTGGCAGTGAGCTTAAGTTCAGAACATAACACCCGCGACCCCCATACACAAAAACGCCATTTTTGAGCTCCAAGAGAGGATTTTGAAGGGGAAACGCTGGGATATCATCGGGAAATCATCGGGGGTAAGTTTCTTGACCTTAATTCGTTGGTTTATCATGAAATCCGTGATTATTTCACCGAAATTGGAAGATTAAAGGTGGGTTTGAGCCCTAGGCCTAAATGTTAGAAAATCTCTGATTTGAGTGTGCAAATGGAGTCCGATTTTGGTAAATTTTATATGCCTAGACTCGTGTTGAGATAAGGAACCCGAATATATAATTTTTGTGATTTTTCGATAAGCGTACCGAAAGTCGGGTTTTGGCAACTTGTGGGTTTTGGTGTATTTTGAGTTATTTTGATTGGGTAATGCCCAATTGGCGTATTTTGATGTGATTCTATTGATTTTTATCAGATTCTACACTTGTGGAGGCCAACATTCGCGGCAAGAGAGTTGTTTCATAGCGGTTTTGTACCGGAGTCGAGGTAAGTGGCTTGTCTAACTTCGTGTGGGGGACTTTCACCCCTAGGATATTATGTGATACTTTAAATGCCTTGTACGTGAGGTGACGGGCGTGTACATGCGCTGGTTGTTGAACACGTTTTTTACTTAAAATGTTCAATGAGTGATATTCCTGTTTTTATCTGTTAAATTCGATATTTCTACCCGGTACCAGTTAGAAAAGCATGATTAGGTAGTATTTAACTGTCTAGTTGCCTAATTGTCTTACTTGAGTTTTCTTGGTAATCGTTGGCGCTGTTTATCGGCGAAGTTATAGTTAAGCATATTATAAGTCTTTCTGTGTACTCCTTTACTTGCTGCGTTTGTGGACTGCGGGTTCGATTCCCGGAGATCCTGGGATTTATTGAAATGTGGACTGCGGGCTCGATTCCCGGAGATCCTGAGCTTTATTGAAATGTGGACTGCGGGTTCGATTCCCGGAGATCCTGAGATTTATTGAAATGTGGACTGCGGGTTCGATTCCCGGAGATCCCGAGATTTATTGAAATGTGGACTGCGGGTTCGATTCCCGGAGATCCCGAGATTTATTGAAATGTGGACTGCGGGTTCGATTTGCGGAGACCCTGAGATGTATTGGTAGGGACTACGGGTTTGATTCCCGAGATCCTGAGTTATTGGTAGGGACTGTGGGTTCGATTCCCGGAGATCCGGAGTTATTGAGATATTATTGAGACATGGGCTGCGGGTTCGATTCCCGGAGACCCAGAGGTACTGAGAATGGGACTGTGGGTTCAATTCTCACAGGTCCTTGTTTTGTTTTATTGAGTTGGCTATTTGTTGTTAGCTTAATTGTAGACATTTACAGTAATCATCTTATTGTTGTTAATTCGGAAATTATTATCATTTAAACTGTTTATTTTTGTTATCATCATTATATTATTGTTTCTCAGTAGGGCCCTGACCTTCCTCGTCACTACTCCATCGAGGTTAGGCTTGGCACTTACTGAGTACCGTCGTGGTGTACTCATGCTACTCTTCTGCACACTTTTGTTGTGCAGATCCAGGTACATCAGAGCAGGCTCGTGCTAGGTGATTTTCGCAGCTTACTGGAAGACCTCGAGGTATGATCTGCTACGTCCGCGGATCCGGAGACTTTCCTTCTATTCTGATAGTATTAGTAGATGTTTTCTCTCATGTCTTTGTTAGATAATCTTCACACATAGAGCCACAGTTGTATTCTCTCTTTTAGTCTGTGTTGCCCGTGGGATTCCGGGTCTTGGTGGTGTTTTATACAGTGTGTTGACGAGTGTATGTGCCAAGCAGCACGGATTACATTCCTATTTATATTGTTTTTCCGCTATTTATTGTTAAAAGTTCATAGACTTGTATATTCCGCAACGTGTTAGGCTTACCTAGTCGTGGGGACTGGGTGCCATCACGACATGTTCACGATTGGTGAACTAGGGTCGTTACACCCATCTAGGGACTAAGTGTCCCAAAACACTCAGAATCCTAATGCCAAACATCCCGGCAAACCAAAATAGCAAAAATGAACTTATGGGTAAAAGTTAATGGGTGATCGGGGCGTGAATTCTAAAAACGACCGGTAGGGTTGTTACATTCGTGATGTCAAAACCTGTTCTTAGTGATCGACCAGCGAGATGGTACCTTCAATTTCAATAATTCGATATTTCGTACATCCCTCAAAAGGCTATAAAAGGGACAAGCATTGGCAGACTTCTTGGGAGATCATCTGATCCCTGATGATTGGGAGCTAACTGATGAACTACCTGATGACGATGCAATGGCCGTTGGAATTCAACCTCTATGGAAGATGTACTTCGATGGAGCTGCGCATCGTGGGGGAGTCGGGGCTGGCGTAGTATTTGTCACTCCCGAAAGAGAAGTTTTGCCCTTCTCCTTCACCTCGACACAACTTTGTTCCAACAATATTGGTGAGTATCAAGCCGTAATATTTGGGATTAAATTGGCCGTTGATATGAACCAATTGCAATTACAAATCTTCGGTGAGTCATAGTTAGTGGTCAATCAGCTTTTGGATAGTTATGAGGTTAAGAAGCCTGAACTACGCCCATATCATGATTACGCAAAAACGTTGATGAGATGGCTCGGTGATGCAACTATTCAACATGTGCCAAGGAAAGAAAATAAGAAGGCTGATGCTTTAGCTGCACTAGCTTCATCGTTAGCCCTGCCTGATCAAGTGCAAGTTACAGTCTAAAAAAATGGGTGTATCGCCGCCAAATGAGGTTAACGGTGAAGAAAATAAACTTAAGCATCGTGTTGTTGTTTCTGAGTTGATAAATAAGAATGGCGACAACCCATCATCAACTACTTATGCTATGGGATACTTCCAGAAAATCCAAGGAGAAAGACTGAAATCCGTCATTGTGCTCCTCGTTTCCTTTACTACAAAGATACCCTATACAGAAGATCATTCAAGGGAGTACTCTTGCGATTCTTAGGGGAAAATGAAGAACTCCAAGCTTTGCAAGAAGTGCATTCTGGGGTGTGTGGGTCGCACTAGTCTGGACCAAAGCTCCACTTCCATATAAAAATGATGGGATATTATTGGCCAACGATGGTAAAAGATTTTTGGCTATGTTTTGAAGATTGACAAATGAACAACGGGAGAAGGACGTGGTCCATCATGGGAAACACAGTTTAGTCATAACCATCGCACATGGAAGGCACGTGAAGAAGATATGTACTGAGGCGTATGCAATAAATATCTTCTGAAGATAATCGAAAAGGTGGCATTGAGTTCTAAGAGGAATAGTCCTCTTAAGATAAAAGAACACAATCCTAAGTCAGGATAAGGATGAGAGTTTGTAGTAGTTAAGGACTGAAATTGACAAAGAGTTAAGCGACAGAGTCTTGATCAAACTCTAACTGTTGATCTATTTAATTAACTTAGTTGTTCTCTTTTACAGGTAATGCACATGATTAGAAGTAAAGCATATTTGAGAGCAAAAGAATCGAGTCTATTTTGCAAAGCAATATATGCGAGATACAAGTGTGCACATCTGAAGCTACATGAACTATGATAGAAGAACCAGTTTCATTATTGTGTTTATTCAAAGTCTAGTTCAATTGTAGTAGGTTTTCATAGTGTACCTTTCTGATTTCATAGAAGCAATTGTATTAGGTGCATTGAGTATTCAAGTTAGAGTTAACTTGAAAGTGTCACAACAGTTGAGGCTGTGTACCACACTGCGATTAGAGTTAATCCTTAGGTTTACAAAGTGTCTTTGTAAATGCAATTTTTGGCTCAGTGATTTTAGTGGAGTTTGGGAAAATCCTACTGAGTAGTAGGTCGTGGTTTTTTCACCGTTTGATCTAGGTGTTTTCCACGTAAAATATATGTGTACTTTACTTTCAGCATTTATTATTCCATAAACTGCTGTAGTTATAACACGTAGAAGAACTAGGTTCTTCTAGTGCAAAAATTAGCTACCACACAAATCACCACCCTCTTGTGTGGTATTGGCGTATAGAACATCAATTGGTATCAGAGAGGTTATCCTTGAAGAGGTTAACACCTTGGGAAAGATCAACATGAGTGCTCCACCTGGGAACTGGGAAGGGCAATCCACTACTAGGCCTCCTTTCTTTAATGGCCTCTACTACTTCTGGTGGAAAAATAGAATGAGGGATCATATCATGGGAGAAGCTTATGAGCTTTGGGATATCATCATTGATGGTCATTTAGCTACAACCAAGAAGAATGCTGAAGGAGTAGATGTTCCAAAGACAAGAGTAGATTGTACTACTGAGGATCTAAGGAAATGGGAGAAAAATGCAAAATCCAAGAAATGGTGTGTATGTTGATTGGGTCCTGATGTGTACAGCAGGATTCAAGGTTGTGCTACTGCCAAAGAGATATGGGACACTCTACAAGTGGCTCATGAAGGAACACCTCAGGTAAAGAGATCAAGAGGAACTCTATTGTATTCTCAATATAAAAAATTTACTATGAAGGAAGGAGAAACTATTCACGAAATATATACCAGGTTCACTACACTGACTAATAAATTGGGGTCTCTTGGAAGGATTATTCTGGAAGAAGACAAGGTGGAGAAAATCCTAACTAGGGTTTTGCCAATCTCCTGGGAAAGAAAAATCACTGCTATTCAGGAATCAAAGAACATTGCTACTCTAAAGTTAGATGAACTAATTTGAAACCTCACTGCCTATGAACTAAGAAGGCAAATAATGAAAATGGATGCTCCAAAGAAAGAAAGAAGTGTGGCTCTCAGAATATCAGAAGGATCGGGTCTTGAAGATGAGGAGATTGCCATGATAACCAAAGATTTCAATAAATTCCTTATGAAAGGAAAGGGTACTACAAAAGGTAAAACATTCAGCAAATCCAGAGCTCCAGAGAAACAAAACAATGAAGTTTGTTACAAGTGTGGATTGACTGATCACCACATCATAAATTGTTCACAATGGGATATTGAATGGAAGAAAGAAAGAGCTGAAAGAAGGAACAGGTTCAACCAAGAAGGAACAAAGGATCAACCAAAGTCATGGTTGCTGCATGGGGAGAAACATCAGATGAGGACTTAGAAAATAAAGCTGAAATGATCAAGCTCTTATGGCCATCAGAGAGTTAGAAAATGAACAGGAGGTAAGTATCCTACACCTTAAAGAAAAGATAAAAATTTTATCCAAAGAAAAATTGGCTAACTTGTTGATGGACTTTATAGATGAGTTCAAAATATTAAACAGCGAGACATATGTTCTGTCTAAAAAATGTGTTATCCTAGAAGAAAAATGTAAAAGACTTGAATCTAGGGCTGATAAGAGTGAAAACATAAGAACTAAGTTGACGAACCAAGTTCATCAACTTGAAAATAAGAATCTAGAACTCAGATCTGAAAACATTATACTTCTTCACTACTCGTACAGGGAAGGTGGAAGAAATGAAGTCTCTCTTTTTTTGGGGGGGGAGCAGAGAAGTCAAAGAATGAACCAAACCAAATGATTGTTCTAGAATGGCTATTCCTCACAATTGCTCGATAAGCCTTCGTGCTCTACAAAAAAAAGACAAAAAACAGAAATTTTCTACCAGTGTATATCGAGAAGCCATGGTAAACTGAAATTAGGGACAGGTAAGAAAAGGGCTGATCAATCATCTCTCATTTTAGAAGAAAATTTAAGAAAAATGAAATATGAAATGTACAAGAAAGATGAGTTGATTAAAGTCGTAAAAGAAGATTTAGGAAAGGTAAAGCATGAATTAGACAGAACATGCAAATGGAACAAGGGTTCTGATGCACTCTCTTGGCTACAAGAACATCATAGTAGCAATAAGAGATGACTTGGATTTGGATTCAAGCTCCAAAATGGGATTCCAAAAAGAAGTATCTCACACTTCCTGAGAATAAGATTTGCACACATTGTGGTAAGACTGGCCAGTACAAAAACGAATGCAATGCTATAGAAAAGGATGATCAAAAGAACATAGCTTTTGTTAAAGAAAAGCATAAACTGCCTAGTTGGGCAAAGAAAAATTTGATTTATCCGTTTGCCCATAGAAAAGGACCCAAACTAGTTTGGGTTCCCAAGACTAACCAATGATTTCTTTAGCAGGATCAAGTGAAAAGAAGTAGCCAAATGTGGTACATGGATAGTGGTTGCTCAAAACATATGACTGGTAAGAAGAACCAGTTCCTTTCACTTGAGAACCTAAAAGGAGGTAATGTCTCCTTTGGAAATGGATAGAAAGGTGAGATCATTGGTGTTGGAAAGGTAGGAGAAATAGACTCTTATTCCATTGAGAATGTCTATTTGATAGATGGCTTGAAGTATACCCTGATAAGTGTGTCACAACTATGTGACAGATGTAATTTTGTAGCTTTCACTTACACAAAATGCTTTGTAATCAGCCTTACTACTGACAAGATTGTTTTGCAGGGAATGAGAGTTAACAATATTTACATTGTAGATTTTTCAACCCTCTCTGAAAATGAACTCACTTGCTTGAGTGCGGAAATTAGTGATCCCCTCCTGTGGCACAAAAGACTTGGTCATGCAAGTCTAAATCAATTAAACAAATTAGTCTCCAAGGACTTGGTAATAGGTCTACCTAATATCAAGTTCAAGGAAGACAAGGTTTGTGAGGCATGTGCAAGGAGGAAGCAGGTAAGATCATCATTTAAACCTAAGAAAATGGTAAGTACTACCAAGACGTTGGAACTGGTTCATACGGATCTTTGTGGTCTAATGAGAGCCATGAGCAGAGGTGATTAAAGATATGTAATGGTGCTAGTTAATAATTATTATAGGTTTACTTGGGTATTGTTTCTAACCTCTAAAGATGAAGCATTTTAAATCTTCACTGCTTTTATTAAGAAAACCCAAAAGCAATTATGAAATCAACTGGCATCCATTAGGTCTGATAATGGAACTGAATTTAAAAATGTAAAATTTGCTGAATTTTGTGATAAAAATGGAATAGACCACAATTTTTTTGCCTCTAGGACTCCTCAACAAAATGGGGTAGTTGAAAGGAATAATAGAACCCTTGAGGATATGGCAAGGACTATGTTACTCTCCAGTAAACTACCTCATAGCTTCTGGGCAGAGGCCATAAACACTGCTTGTTACATAAAAAATAGATGCATGAATAGGCCTCTTGTAGAGAAAACTCCCTATGAGTTACTTAAAGGGAGAAAATCAAACATATCCCACCTTAAGGCCTTTGGTTGCAAGTGTTATGTGCACAACAATGGCAAAGACTCCCTAGGAAAGTTTGACCCCAGAAGTGATGAGGGAGTATTCTTGGGATATTCTTTACATAGCAAAGCATATAAAGTATTTAATAAAAGAACCCTATGTGTAGAAGAAAGTGTACATGTTGTATTTGATGAATCTAACACTCTTTTTGAGAGACGGGAACATGAAGATGAAGCCATAGGACTGGTGAGAAAATTAACAGAAGTCACAACACAAGTCAAGGCTGCACCAAAGGAAGGAGCAGGTGATGGAACAGGTCCATTCACCCCAAACAATGTGACAGGGGGAACCAATCCAAAGGACCATGCTTCTGATCATGTTCCTCTAGAGTATGACAATGAAGGAGGAACCAGCACAAATCAGATGGTTGGAAAATCATACAAGTATTTATGTTCTCATCCCATTGAGAACATCATAAATGATCCAAAATCAGGAGTCAAGACAAGATCACAACTGAAAAATCTATGCGCATTTGATGCCTTTTTTCTCTTATTGAACATAAAAATGTAAGTGAAGCTCTACGAGATGCAGATTGGGTCAGTGCTATACAAGATGAACTCAATCAGTTTGAAATAAATCAAGTTTGTCACTTGGATCCAAAACCTAAGGACAGGTCAATCATTGGAACATAATGGGTTTTTAGGAACAAATTGGATGAAGATAGAACTGTTACAAGAAATAAGGCAAGGCTGGTGGTTCAAGGCTATAGTCAAGAGGAAGGCATTGACTATGATGAGACTTTTGCTCTGGTTGCTATACTTGAAGTAATTAGGCTCCTCATAACTTTTGCAGCACATATGGAATTTACTCTTCATCAAATGGATGTCAAGAGTGCATTCCTAAATGGCTATCTCAAGGAAGAAGTGTTTGTAAAACAACCTCCAAGATTCAAAAGCAAAGAATGTCCTGAATATGTTTACAAGTTAGATAAAGCTCTATATGGTCTCAAACAGGCACCAAGAGAGGTATGAAAAGTTGTCAAAATTTCTCCTGGAGCATGGATACAAAAGAGGTAAAATTGATACCACCCTATTTCTAAAAGAAAAAAGGTAAAGATCTTCTTGTCGTACAAATATATGTTGATGATATCATATTTGGGGCCACTTCAGATAAGTAAATCAAGGAATTTGCAAAACTAATGGGCAGTGAGTTTGAAATGAGTATGATAGGTGAACTAACCTTTTTCTTAGGCCTACAGATAAAACAAAGCTCAAATGGAACCATGATTCATCAACATAAATATTCAAAGGAACTAATCATGAAGTTTAAAATGGAGGACTCTAAAGAAATAGATACACCTATTGCAACTGCCACTAAATTAGAGGCTGATGAACCTGGTTCATCAATTGAACAAAAATTGTATAGGGGTATGATTGGTTCACTCTTGTATCTTACTGCAAGTAGACCTGATATTGTTTTGCAGTGTAGGACTTTGTGCACATTTTCAGGCTAATACTAAAGAGTCTCAATTGACTGTTGTCAAAAGAATATTGAGATACTTGAAAGGGACCACTGAATTATGTTTATGGTATCCTAAAGGTAGTAACTTTGATCTAGTAGGATATGCTGATGTTGACTATGCAGGTTTTCTAGTGGATAGAAAAAACACTTCAAATATGGCTCATTTTCTTGGCTCATGTCGTATATTATGGGCTACCAAGAACAGAACTCAGTAGCATTATCTACCGCTGAGGCTGAGTAAGTAGTTGCTGCTTCTTGTTGTGCTCAACTTCTATGGAACAAGCAACAATTAGTAGACTTTGGTATAGAAGTAGGACGCATACCAATCTTCTGTGACAACACCAGTGCTATAAGTATGACAAAGAACCCGGTTCATCATAAAAGAACCAAGCACATAGATGTCAGACATCATTTCTTGAGAGACAATTATGAGAAAGGGCTAATTTCCACAAAATTTTGTGCAATTGATAAGCAAATAGCTGACATCTTCACCAAGTCTTTAAGTAGAGAAAATTTTGAAAGTAATAGGTTGGAGTTAGGGATGATTAAGATCACCTAAAAAATCAGTTCAGAAAGCACAGAAAAAAAAATAGATGAAAAACAATTTTGGTTAGGAGTTCTTAATTTGTGTGAATATTAGTCTATTCTCTACTCAATCTCATATTGTAAATAGTATACTCTTATGTCATGTGTTTATGAAATTCATTAAACTCTTACAAAATTTCTATTTTGTCATATAAGGCATATTCAAGAGAAGTGTCATTTGAAGAACTTGGTTCATCAAAATATGCTCATGAAAAGCTCAGGTATGTTTCTATTCTTTGCACAATTAGAAAATTTTAATTATCAATTATGAGCAAGAATCCTAGGTATACCAAAATTCCTAAATATTATCCGTTGTAACGTTGAACCAATTCCATTGAAACTAGAAGTCTCAATTTAACGGAAACCTTACTTAAATCCTAGCCAGTAATTCTAATACCTAAGGAGACCAGAATTCTAATCTGATTAGACTTCTAAGTGACCACTGAAAAGCTGCAAAATCTGGGTAATTATTACCTTCTTTAAAACCACCAAAACACTCTTCAATTCTTTATTCCTCAAAATACCTGAACTCTTTCTCTTTCATGTCTACAACTCTCCATAGCTTCCGCACCACAAAATTCATTTAGGGTTTCAGAATTCTCTCACAATGACAAATCCTCAAGATAACCCAGGCACTCCACCACCCGTCTCACCTAACACCTCATCTTCCACACCACCTGTTGAAAACCCTAAACCTAGATTTTGTTGCCAGAAAAATAGTAGCAACTGGTTCTATAAGGAAAATCTTGAATAAAAAACTTCAATCAAGTCAAAGGAAGGCAAGCCCTGTAACTGAGTCCAACTCGAGCTCTGAATCTGATGATTCCATCACAACAGGAGAAGTTAAGAACCAGGGTCTTCTGTTCAGACCAAAAATTAGGAAACTAGAAGGGAAGTTGATACATGCTATGCGTTTTACAGATGTGGTTGAGAGAGAAGAAAATAGGTTTTTTCTAATAGGGGATGTTAGAGATATAGGTGGAGGTGAGTCTGAAAAGTTGAAAAAGAAAAGGAAGAAGGAGATCTTAGCCATTTGTAGGAATGAGGGAGAAGGAGTATCAAAGTTAGGGGGAAGTGGATCAGGGGAGGCAGCTGAGGGGTTGATAAATCTGAGAAAAGTGCAAGATGAACCTGGTTCATCTGATGAGGAGAGTCTAGCTGACATACTAAAGAGAGTGGGGGCAAGTTATGACCCAAACAAACGAAAAACCTCATCACAAACAACCCCTGCTGCAGCAAAACCAACCAAGAAAAGCAAGAAATCGCCCACCAAGTCTACTGTTAGGATTAGAGCTACAAGAAGCAGAGTTAGAGAGAGTGAAGAGGAATGAAAAAGAGCCTTGGAGGAAAGGAATAAAAAGAAGAAAGAAAAAGGGAAAGAAAAGATTGGCCAAAGTTCAGAGACTGTTGCTGAGGAAGAAGAACAGGAGATGGAACAGGTCCATCTAGATGATAGTCCCACTGTTAAAATTCCAGTTTCAAAGTCCAAGGGGATCAGGACTTCTGTCAAAATGTCTACCAAATCAGTACCTGCTCAATCTACTCTTGCCAAAAGAACAAGGTCAGCTGAAAAAGGAAAGCAAGTCAAGACTGCTGAAGATGATGATGAGTGGAGAAGTGAGGAAGAAGAGGAAGAATCTGAAAAAAGAACAGGACAGGCATGCCATGTTTGGCAAAAGAAAAATTTTGAAGGGAAGACTGCTCAGGGACCTGGAGGAGCCAGGGATGATAAAGCTTCTATTTGCTTTAGAAGCTCGAGGCTGGAAGAACATGGTTCTCTAGATGGATAGAAAGTTGGATAGGACTGAACTTATTGAGTTTATGGTAAATAGAACAGTCAAAAATGGGGTAGTGACTAGCAAGGTGAAGGGTGTCAAGGTGAAGTTTGGTGAGTGAAGCTGGGCAAGATCTTAGGCATCCCTAGTGAGGGATATAATGATTATACAAGGCAAAGGTGGCCTTGCCAAGATGGATTGCCTATTGATCTTCAGATTACCAGAAACTTTTGTGACACTACATCAGAGGAAAAAGTGCCTGAGGCCAGACCACAAAGTGCTCTTTGAATTTGTCAACAAATGTCTTCTACCTAGACAGGAAATGAGACATACAACAGATTACATGGATACGGTTGTGAACACGTGATTTTTGCCTCACACGAATTACTCCCAAAATATCAAAAATAAAAGAGTTTTTGTTTGTTTGCAATGTTTGGGGATCACATGTTCTTTTTCTTATCGCTTGCATTTGTGGGTCCGTGTCTGTTTGCTTAAGTTAACAATCAAAATATATATACCAAATATGTCGCATTTATATTTGCAGGGTTAGTTCCGTACTTAGAAATAGTTAAGTTTTATTTTGCGAAAATGAAAAGTAATAAAAAAGGGGGTATTTTTTCGTAATTCTTGTCATTTAATGTACAATTTGGTAGTTAATTGTGTTAATTGTTACTAAAAATTAATTATAGGTGCTACAAGTCGATTTGATTATATATATATATATATATATATATATGTGTGTGTGTATATATAGATATATGTATATATAATGCAACATGGAGTGTAGTCTTAGGAAATAAGGAGATCAGATTCGGGAAAAAATTTAGCCCAAACACCAGGCCCAAGCGAATCACCTCTGGTCCAGTCCAACCCGTCCTCGATCGTGGCCGTTCATTTCGAATTGATCCTAGGGCCACGATCTCCCCTGTCTACCCGTTCAAGAAGCACTGATCTGGGCCGTTCGATTCAGTGGATCCAACGGCCAATGCTTCATCCCCCAACCCGTTATGCAACCCTACCCAATCGACCCACAGACAACCCGGCTCCAATAAACGACCAAACGGTATCGTTTGGATAAATGAAACGATCCAGGCCGTTGATCTCATCAGATCAAACGACCAAGATTTATTTCCCACATTGGTATATAAATCCATCTCACACCCTGCCCCCCAAGCCGGACCCCCCCTTACCTTCATCGTCTCCCTTAGAGACGAATTAAACCTCGCCGTCCACCACCGTGCTCCGCCTGCCGGAAATCGCCTCACGGCGGTTCCGGTAGGCCAAACCCAACCAAATTAACACCGTAGGACCACCTCGACTGCCCCATCACGAATCCATCCTTCATTTACCTTGAATCACTCCGGAAATCTTCAAATCTTCATTTGAAGATTCGAGTCAAACTCGAACCCACGCCAAACCACCCCAAACTCACCCCAAACCTTCCCATGAGCTCCCTCATACCCCCACCGGCCTTAGTTTTGTTCGAATCAAACCCACAGCCCCAAGCCCCAAATTTGAGCCTATGAACCCTAAAAATCCGAGATGGGTTTCCTCGGTTAAAACCTATAGATGTTTGAGGTCTAATGGACCTTAATCTAGGTATTCTCAACTGAGAATACCCCGATTAAGGTCCAAGGCTTCAAAAACTTTGAATACAAGCTGGTCCGAGGTCCGATCGAGTTCTGAATTGTTCTATCACGGTATATACCCTTTTCTTTCTTCTAGCTATATTTAGTTTCGTATTTGTTTGTTAATTGTGTGAGTATTTTTGTCTTTTTGCTTTGAAAATTTTCTTTCTTCTTCTCCAATTCGACCCTTTATTTGGTCGATCTGTATTCTGTTATTTGTTCGAATGTGCTTGTTATAGAATAGTTATTCGTTTCGATTAAGGTCGTTAAGCATTCAATTCATATTTGATTGGTTCTGTGTCTCTGCTTAAAGCATATGGAATCAAACTGAAGGTCGCTCATTTGTTATCTATTATATATTTTGTCATCAACTAATCAATGTGGTCGATTAGTCTCGTAGGCCTGGTTTATTAGCATTTTTAGGGCAGAATTGGACATTACAAATCACTGGTGAATCGAGAGGTCCTTTCTTTTGAGCTGTTTGTGTAATTAAGATTGAATTGGGTATAGTTGCTGTTAGTTAAGGTCAAAGGGTGTGACCAATGTAGTATTAAAACACATTAGTACTGCAGTTGGATTAGAACCTGGAGTTTGCTAATTTTAAAGTAAAGATTAACAAGATTAACATTCCTTAAGTTTTAAAACTACCCTTCCCATAAGTTAAACTAGTGGAACTTGCTATTACAGCGGGGCATCCCACCAGGCCCTGCACTTAGGGAATTTTAAACATAAAACCCCATGTTTGGACAAGTTTAAGTGGGAAAACAGAGGGGATAGTGGGCTGGCAGAGCAGGGTCTGGGCAGAGATATGAATGGGTAGGGGTATTAGTTTAGTGAGAAGCATTCATTCAATGGGGAATTCAAAAACTATAAGTATAGGATTCAAAAAGAGATAGAGAGGACATTGTTTGATATCCAGAGAGACCTTAGAGGAAAAACAGTGAGACTGGAAAAACATACACAAATTTCATATACAAACAATACATACACAGCTTTGAGGGAGATAGTTTGAGGGAAAAGAAGGAAGCAAACATTGTGCTTCTTCACTGGTTCACTGTTTTAGTAAGCTTGGATTGGGTCTTTGTATTGGTTTATTGCATTTTTTGGCTTGGACTTGTTGCTGGGTGTCTGGTTGCTGAGTGTTGTGGTGTTTGGGCCACTGCGGGTGCTGAATTTGGTTACTGCTGTGGTCTGTGTCTGGGTGTTGTTTGTTGCTGTGTTTTTGGCTACTGTTTTTCTCCTGTTGCTGCTGTTGGTACACATTTATGAGCTCATTTTGATGTAACTGGAAAGAGAAGTTTAAGAAATGAAATGCTCGCAGATTCATATGTATTGACAGGCTCTTTCTGTTATCCAAATGAACAGATTGTAGAAGTAAATGTAGTGAATGTTAGTTCTTAGATCTCATGCTATACAGATAATAGACATACATGTATATCTTTGTGGATTGTTGATCCATTTCAACTCATTACCAGAAGCATGAAAATCTGCTAGTTGTTGGTTCTGGGCTTAAGTTTGCATTATTAGTTTAAATGTAATCTGGTTTAGTACTTCAGGAGGGATAATAACCACCTCCTATTTCAGTGTGCTATTTCAAAATTCAGTTGGGTTGTTTGAATGATTAAAGTCGATTGAGATAAAGTTGGTAGTTCTGGAATGCTAGTGATTCAAATGTTGAGGATTAATGTGAAGCTCAGTAGTTGTTAAAACAAACACTAGGTCCACTTGTCGGCAATTGGGTTCGATTTAGGGATCTTGGTATATGTATTTTAACATAGCATAAGCTTGGGCTTCCGAGTTAGGCAGTGGTGGGAATTAAGAGGTTTACCCTCTTTTGTTTGGAATTGGACTTGAACTTGAAATTGGAATTTCACTTTGTTAATTTAAATTAGGATAAGTTAGTTGATACCAGTCACTCTAAAAATTCAACTGACGCGTTAGTGTAAGTAGTCGTACAGTTGACATTATAAAATTTTTCTTAGTTTAATTGATTCGCACAAGTCATTGACAGAAATCAAAGTAGCTAGAAACGAGAAGTTCAAATATAAGATTTAACCGAATAATGCTTAAATAACAATTAGTCACTAGATTTCACTCCAAATTTATAATTAGAGATGAAACATATACGAGATGTAGTATCTATGGGTCTGTCACGCCCCAAATCGAGGAACATGACCGGCGCCTGACCGGGTTGCCCCAGTCAAGCGGACCTGGGTGCTTTTCATTCCCACGCGTTACCCCTGTGATGACTGCTTCTCATTAACCAAATATATTACTAATCATAATTGATTTCACATTAAACAAATAACACGATACGAGTGATTCATTAACAAGATTTCAATTTTTACAACGCCCGACTTAACATAATATCTACATAATACTGGAGTCCCACAGTTTACATGTCTACAGAGCCTCTAGGATACAAAAAGAGAAATACAATACTTGCCGGTAACAAGGCTCCGGCTATACCTTACAAAACCAAAATGAAATCTAAACCGAGTGGCATGAACCACACAAGGCCCCGAGGAAGAAAGGGCTCACCAAAACGGGCAGTGGAAGGAGAAGGATACTACTGCCGATGAGCTGAAGTGCCTGCTACTGATCCACCTACAATCATGACACGAATGTAGCGCCCCCGGCAAAAGGGACGTCAGTACACTTGAATTGTACTGGTATGTATGGACAAACTTTGTCCCAAGTAAACTCAAGCCATTAAATTACATCAACAATTAATTAAGCCAACCAACCATGTTTCCACATTTTCCTTATTTCAAATAATTCTCAACACAAAGCACTTTCTACAATCAACCAATTTAACAATAACCAATCAATCACGTAAAGCACAAGTAGTCAAACAAAGGGGCAATCAGTGCCCCACAGGTTGCAAACTCTCCCGCTGTCTCCTTTCACAATTTCACATTATTGATTTATGTATCAATTTTCAATGGCGATTTCGATCGCTTTCCATCCTTATTGCCCCTGACCACCCTTATTACCTCGGCCACCCTTATCACCCCAACCCAAACCTTATTTCACCACGTCGCGGCGCGCGACACGACCCCGCCTTACAGTTGAAAACACAACAATTTCAAACAACAGATAAGGTACTACACACAATTTCAACAAGTTCAAATAAGCAACTTACACATTGGTTCATGTTCTCAATTTCTTCTCAATTCAATATCACAACCATGTTACAATATTTCCACAATTCAAGTGTTTCATCTCTTTCCACAATAAACCAATTCTCAAGTGTTTCGTTTGTTTTCCACAAGGTGCCATATAGGCCATCATAGTCATTATTCACAATTCTTTTTGCCAAATTAAACTCTCATTTTACATCACTCATAGCTCAACAACAAACTTTGAATATCCAACAACAACATCAAGAATTTCACACAATTTGTCAATTTAACACGAAACAAACAAACTCCACACATATAGGCGATTTCACAAGGATCAAAATTAGCCATACATACCTGGTGATGAGTTTTCTCCTACTTTATGCTTACCCAAGCTATCTTACTCTTGCCAACCTTGTTCTTGAAGACTCTTACTTCTACTCACTTCTTTTTACTAGAATTCAGGTTCAATAATCATGCATGAGTGTAAAAATTCTATTTTTAAAAGCTATTATATGCAAACCTCTCTTTACCCAATTAAAACTGAAAATCAAAGAAAATAGTTAGGGTTTTTACCTTGAAAATATTGGGGAAGTTGAATCCTTGCCCTAGAATCCCTTGGAATTAAGTAGTTGGAACAATCTTTGAAGATGAAGAACTTCTCTCTCTAAAAACCCTCTCTTCTCTCTCTAATTTTGGTGAGATAATATGATAAAATGAAGAAGAAAGGTGTTATATTAAAGAAGAGATCGGGTCAAAATATCACAAAAATCTGGGCCGGGGTCAAATATGCGGTCACTATGCGACCGCAGAATCAACATGCGGTCCGCATAATGACCGCAGAATGGCTCAAAAATTACGCAGGCTCTGGAACGATTTGCGGTCAATATGCGGACCGCATGTTGATTCTGCGGTCGCAAAAGTGCACCGCAGATTGACATGCGATCGCATATCGATCGCACATTGGACACAATTTTGGGCAACTCTCTGGAACGATTTGCGGTCACTATGCGGACCGCATATTGATTCTGCGGTCGCAAAAGTGCACCGCAGATTGACATTTTTCTGGAAAAATTTTATTCTACATTTTGAAACTTAAATCACTACCAAGGGTTCGAACCGCGGCGAGCAAGCTCGCCGCGAAGAATTCTATGCATTCCTAACACATCATTCGGACCATGACACCACATCTACTAGGTTTTATGCACAAAAATTTCACGGGGCCTTACAGGGTCGACCTTCAAATAAACAATGAGATGAACCTCGTTAGAGAACAAAACACACGGGGCCCTCAAATTAGTTGCTACAAAAACTTAGACTTGAAAGGACCGTTTAGTGAATTTCGCGGTCCTTTCCCAAAGTTAATAAGGACGATAGACTCTTTAGGCACGATTTGTAAGTAAATTACTCTCCTAAATACGGGTGCGCATTTATGTGACCCAAATCTTACTCTCGGCGAAACTGAAATACATTAAATTCACATGCGTACTG
Source organism: Nicotiana noctiflora (assembly GCA_032618575.1). Taxonomy (NCBI): domain Eukaryota; kingdom Viridiplantae; phylum Streptophyta; class Magnoliopsida; order Solanales; family Solanaceae; genus Nicotiana; species Nicotiana noctiflora. The sequence continues at coordinate 24,682 of JASVEL010001971.1, read as the reverse complement.
GTTGCGGTGTGACTCGAAATGTGTTTTCGTGACGTCGCAATTCTTCTAAAAATAAAAGCGGAGCATTAAAGATACATAGTTAAAATATACAAAGAAATCAGATAAAAGCCAAAAAATGCAGTTGAGCGACCGTGCTGAAACCACGAAATCCGGGAATGCCTAACACCTTCTCCCGGGTTAACGGAGTTCCTTATCCAGTTTTCTAGTTTTCGCAGACTATATTACAAAGTCATAAAATTTCCTCGGTTCGGGATCAAACCGGTGACTTGGGACACCATTATTCTTCCAAGTGGCGACTCTGAATTTGATAAATTAATCCCGTCTCGATTGTCCTTTAATTGGAAAAACTCCCTTGGGCCCTCGCGGGTGCGAAAAAAGGAGGTGTGACAGCTCTGGCGACTCCGCTGGGGATGAAACCTCTGAACTTCGGTTCGGGGTCTAAGAATTCGAGCTCAGTTAAATTGTTGTTTTGTCTATATCTGATTTTATTACATGTTTAATTAATGTGCTACATGTCTACCGCTTTGACACTAGTTGCACTGTATATACAAATTGCTATATGTTTACCGCTTTGATATTGCGTGAACTGTGTACAAAACTGTGCCGAAAACCCGTCTCTTCTTACCCCCGGGGATGTGCTTACTGGTTGAAACTCCCCTTTCTGTTAGTGTCAATACCAAAATAAGAAAAGAGGCAGGATAAGTTACAAAGCCGGACGATCCCGCGGGTCCCCGGTACGTAGCTCCCTCCTCGAATCGGAGTTGTCTGCTCGGGTACACGGTCTAGTACCATTGGAAAACCTTCGGATATTGAGCCTAGATTTAGGACGTTTATTTGCATCATATATGACTTAGGGGACTCAACACAGGGGTTGGGTCCGTCTAGGACAGGCAGACCGAAATGAAAAGACCATCTTGCTATATCATATTTGTTGTAAGCATTTATTTAGACTGGCATGCTGACCGGCTTTTAAATACTGAAGAAAAACGAAAAAAAACAAAAAGAAAAAAAAAACACAAAAAAAAAGAAAAAGAAACAAAAGGGAATAGTACGGGGAAATAAATATTTTTCAGAAAATACAAAAAATATGTCTTACCAATAAGTCAATAAATTTAGTTTGCCGATAAAAAACGGTAGAAGATTGACTTTGCCAACAAAATGGTTTTCTTGACAAAATGTGTTTTCTTTAAAATAGTTGTTTTGACGGACCGAACTACGCGGGTTTGATTCTCACCAGGTGTGAGATACGTAGGCAGCCTTTAACGGGTCCAACTTCCCTTTATCTCAAAATAAGTTTTCGACGACCACCTTTTCATCAGTCTTAATATTTTGACCAGTCAATTCCTGTGGCCCGTTTCGTTTTTAAAGATAGTTTTGGGTCAAATAAAGATTTCTCTTTCATCTAAAAATTACCTTAATAAATGTGCAGAATGAGCACGAGTCAGAATACAACCGAAGCTATCATAAACAAGGTCCCCTTAAGTTTGCATAGGTGGTGGAGCGACTTGGGCGAGCAAGGACAAGACACAGTTAAGCTGTACCTGGGAGATCTAGTGGGGCTACTAAATATTCCCCGAGAGGAGACATCATACGAGCCTTGATCTCTTTCTGGGATCCAGCACACAATGTGTTCCACTTTTCAGGACTTTGAACTCACACCAACACTAGAAGAATTGGCCGGGTATATCGGAAGACCAAAAGTCCCTATGAGGGAACAATATCTCATTGCGCCGAGGGTAATGACAGTACATAGGTTTTTGGATACTGTGAAAATCCGCAGAACTGTACACAACCCAGACTTATCAGAAGGGTTCTGCACTTTAGCATTTCTCTATGATAAATATGGTCATCACGGAGGTTTCAGCGAACACAAAAGCAAAATCTACAGTGAACAAAACCAGTTAAAATGGGAGGAGCATAGACGCATCTCCTTCATGATAGCTTTCCTGGGTTCATTAATATTTCCTAGAAAAGACGGGAATATCAACATACAAGTGGCAGGGGTCGTCAGCACTTTGATGAAACAAAACAATAGTACTTTGGCTCCCATGATAATATCAGATATCTCTCGTGCACTCACTATCTGCAAAGCTGGAGGGGTCTTCTTTGAAGCTTGCAATGTACTGCTCCAAATGTGGATGATCGATCACTTATGTCGTCGCCCGCAGTTTATGAGGTATAGTTTATCGGAGAAAACCTGTATAGAAGAATTCCCTACGAGGGTCGAGGGACATGATTTGCCAGAGGGGATTAGCGGATGGATACGACTTTTGCGTTTGATTCCGGCCAGCAAGATAGAATGGACATTTGGCTGGCTACCCGTGGAAGAAGTCATATATGCATCGGCCACGGAATCATATTTGTTGCTAATGGGCCTCAACAGCATCCAGCCCTACGCACCAGGTCGAATATTGAGACAGTTGGGACGATGCCAAATAATCCCAAAAGAAGAAGACCTGAGCCCACATGCGGTTGAAATTGGACCGGGAGGACAGTTCCCTGAAGCGTTGGTCCGAAAGATTTGGAGTGAATGTCAAACATTGAAGATAGACACTCGAGTGCGAGATCGAGCCCGGGGTGAAGTATCGTTGGAATACCCTGCATGGTATAGCAGAGAATTGGAGCATCAAAGGCCCACAAAAAGGCCCCACCTCAGGGAGTTTGCCGGAGCGTCACAAGAACAATGGGACTGGTTGGCCAGAGAAGAAGCTTATAGAACAAAGATTAGCAGGATAGAGCAACGGACCCAGGAGCTCCAATTTGAAATAGATGTGCAAGCCGCTGCCGACGAAGGAGATAAAAAGAAGTTGGCACAAGAAAATGACTTTTTGAAGGCTCAAATCCAGCAAATGAAAAGGGATGCTGACAGACAGTTGAGGAGTCGAGCAGACGAAAAATTGATAAAGGGTTTGAGAAGCCAAGTTGCCGATGTCCAAAGAGAATTGGAAGAGTCGAAAGCCCAAACAATGAGGATCCGTGCTAGCTGGAGAAAGGAGGCACATCAACATGCACTTCACCTACAACGGGTGGAAGAAGATTACACTGAGACCATCACTAGTCTAAGGGAAGCAAATGTTATCCTCAGGGAGCGGGTTTTCAAGCAAGCCCGAGATGCTAGAGCAGACCTCGACCGTTGTCACAATTTGATGGCCCGACTGCAAGAACAAGTGGATAGGCTCCTAGACCAAGTCACCAACAATGCTCAAAGATTAGGGGCGAAAAACCAGCAGATAGAACGGCTACTCAGAGAAAGGAACATGATCAAGGACAGAATTGGAGAAATCGGGCATTATGTCACCATGAAGTGCCTAGCTTGTGAACAAATGCCCCGCACCGAGCTTTTTGCTTCAGTTATGGGCTGTGTTCATCAGATCATGAGAGAATTAAGGGGACTACACAAGGACCTCACACCAAGGCCCGCGGCAAGGCCGAATGATGCCTCGCGGGCCCCCAGGAATTTTAGAGCATTAGATTTTTGATTAAAAATGTATTTTTGAAATATTGGGTCAAGCTAGTTGGCATTTTTATTTTACATTCTCGAGTCAAGCATTTCTTTTATTTTGCTGATTATTGTAAGACGTGTTTTGTAACTTTAAAGTTTTATTTGGTATAAAAGTTACTGAATTTTGCCACAATCATGTTACTAGAACTACGCTCGGTCTGATTCACGCGGGGACGTGATACGTAGGCAATCCGCATAAGATTCGACCACCACTAAAAAGAAAGGAAAAGAATACGAAGGTTAATAACAATAAGGTTTTCAAGGATAGTTGAAAAAGAGAAAAGAAAAAGAAGAAAAAGAAAAAGAGAAAAAGAGAAAAGCTGGAATGACGCATGTTATGAGTACATGTAGAAAGGGTTATTTGGTTAGGTGCATTACATCCAACATGCTATAACATATCTGTTAAAATCGGTAAACTAACAAGTTTGTCAATTTCCAGAAAAGTTTAGCAGTTGGTTTGACAGAATATACTGGCCAGCCACCACTACCGAACTAGATCTAAAGGGCCAATTACAGCAAGCATGTCTAGTTCCGGTAAAAGTCTTGAGGAAGAGAAATCGGAGATATAAGTCATGAAAGAAGAGATAGACCGGTTGAAACAGCAGATAACAGAGATGCACCTGGCCTGGGCTAGGGGACAATCTTCACCAAACCGCCCTACTCTCGCATCGGCTCCAGAACATCCACCCCTTGATCCTTCGACAAGCGCCCCAATCTATCCATACTACCAAGGGGAAAACCCTTATGTCACCCAAATTCCACCAGCCAAACAAAATCCTCCTCCAGTCACCCCTGTTTTTGTGGCACCCCCACCTGCTACTCTACAAAAGTCGCCCGGTGAGCCGCATGTTCAAATCCATGACAATTCTTACTATCCTCCCGAGCCTACCTTCAGGGCTCCTGAACCACATCCACACACCCCTCATTGGGATAACCCGGCAGAACCGGAAAAGCACTTCCAAAGTTCGGAACATGAGGAAGTTATTAGAAAAGTTAAAAGCATGGAGCAGTCCTTCAGGAATATGCACGGTTTGGGCAACCAGGTCAGTGTCGCTTACAAGGATCTGTGTCCATTCCCAGATGTCCAATTGCCAGCCGGGTTTCAAAATGCCCAAGTTCGACCTATACGAGGGGCACGGTGATCCAGTAGCCCATCTTCAAGGGTTTTGTAGTAAAATGCGAGGAGCCGGAGGACGGGATGAGATTCTGATAGCTTACTTCGGTCAGAGTCTGGGAGGATCTGCGCTGGAGTGGTACACTAGACAGGACCCCAGCAGATGGTTTACGTGGGATGATTTGGCTCAAGCTTTTATCGGTCAGTTCCAGTACAATCTTGAAATAATCCCCGACCGCTTATCATTGCTAAAATTAGAGAAGAATCCCGCTGAAAGTTTCAGAGAATTTGGTTTCCGCTGGAGGGAACAGGCAGCAAGGGTAGATCCGCCTATGAGAGAGAGCGAGATGGTGGATTACTTCTTGCAGACACTAGAGCCAACCTATTTCGGACATCTGGTGACGTCCGTGGGCAAATCATTCACCGAGGTGATAAAAATGGGGGCTATGATCGAGGAAGGCTTGAAAGCCAACAAGATCATGAGCTACTCGGCATTGAAAGCCACCACCCAAGCTATTCAAAGTGGTACCGGAGGAGTGCTTGGGAAAAAGAGGAAAGAAGAAGTCACGGCAGTCGAGTCCGGAACATGGTTCAGAAACAGAGGCCCCGCACCCCAATATAGCTCGCCCCAGCCTCACCACCAAAATTACTTCCACAATCCATATAACCGCCCGCAACATTACTATCCCGCACCTGATCCCCATTTTACTGTCCATCACGCACAGTCCTATTCTGCACCTCCCGTCCATGCACCGTGGCGTGCACCAAACCCGCAGAACAATTATCCACCCCCAAGAGCTAACAGAAACCCCTCGGGCGCGAGTTTTCATCCGAACCAGGCATTCAGGGGCGACAGGGCGCCAAGGCCAAAGACTTTCACTCCATTGGGGGAGTCTTACACCAATCTGTTCCACCGGTTGAAGCAAGTAGGGTTGCTAAATCCGGTTGAAGCTAAGCTACCAAACCCTCTTCCAAAGAACCTGGACCATTCAGTAAATTGTGCATACTGCTCAAGATGTCCGGGACACGACACGGAAAAGTGTTGGAGGTTGAAAACAGCCATCCGGGAGCTCATCGACACTCGCAGGATTGAGGTCCAGACTCCAACAGAGCCCAACATCAACCAAAATCCACTCCCAACTCATCATGAGACCAACATGATCGAGTTGGTACGGGTAGAAGAAGGAAAGGAGAAAGCCTCTCAGACTGTAATGATGATCAAGTCTAGCGGAGTAGGAATGAGAAAGGAGCCGAGCCTTGATGAGCCATCCATTTGCAAGAAGGACGTACCAGGAGGGTCGGAAGCAGAAAAGGGAAGTGTGAACGAAGTACCGGTGAGGCCGGGGGAAGCAAAAATAGTTGTACCAGGGATAGCAACCAAGCCCGTCTTGACGGTAGCAGGCGTTCGAACGGATCCTTTCATCATCAAGCCAGCAATACAGTTGCCAATAACCGATAGCAGAGCTATTCCATGGAATTATGCTCGGATTACAACAACCTACAAAGGAAAGGAAGTGAAAGAGGAAGTTTGCGAAGCGCAAGGTTTGACCCGCTCGGGGAGATGTTTTGCCCTTGCGGAATTGAGGAAGATCACTCCGGCAACATTGAAAAAGCCGGTAACTGACGAAGAGGCAGAAGAATTCCTGAAAAAGATGAAGCTGCATGATTATTCTGTTTTAGAACAGCTGAAGAAAACCCCTACGCAAATCTCATTGATGTCCTTGCTGATACATTCGAAGAACATCGGCAAGCTTTGATGAAAGTTTTGAATGAGGCCCATGTACCTGATAAAATCTCAGTGAATCATTTGGAGAAGATCACCAATAGGATCTTCGAAGCGAATCGGATCACCTTCACCGATGATGAGTTGCATGAGGAAGGCACCGAGCACAACAAGGCTTTATATCTTACGGTAAAATGTAAGGATTCGGTGGTTACCAAAGTCCTTGTCGATAATGGATCCAGTGCTAACATTTGTCCTCTCTCTACACTGGACAAGTTGAAAGTGGACATCGGCAGGATACGCAAGAACAACATATGCGTTCGAGGGTTTGATGGAGGAGGCAAGGCGTCGGTCGGGGACATAGTATTAATCTTGACAATTGGGCTAGTGGAGTTCACCATGGAATTCCAGGTGCTGGACATGGTAGTGTCATATAACCTTCTGATAGGGCGACCGTGGATCCATGCCGCAAGAGCAGTTCCATCCAGCCTACACCAACTCGTCAAGTTTGAGTGGGACCAACAGGAGATCGTCGTCCATGGAGAGAATGATCTGCAACCAGGCACCATCGTCCCTTTTGTTGAGACGGAAGAAGATGTTGGGCCATGGGTATACCAGATCTGCGATGTGGTATCCGCCCACCGAGTTCCGGAAGGGGAATGCATTCCCAATGACAGAATAATTACTGCAGACATCATGGTGGCTCATGAAATGTTGAGACACGGTTTCATACCCGGCAAAGGTCTAGGTGCATCTCTGCAAGGAATCGTACAACCGGTCTCTGTGATCGAAAACGTGGGAACCTTCAGCTTGGGATTCAAGCCAACATCAGAGGACATCCAGCGAGCCAAGAGGAATAAGCAGAAGACATGGGTGCTCCCGAAGCCCGTTCCACGCCTTTCCCAATCTTTTGTCAAGTCTGGAGTAAAAGGACATCCGGCGACAAAGGTTCCTATTCCTATGGTTAGGCCAGACGAAGAGTTCTTAAGAAAGTTCGAGGACCTATTTGCAGATGTATACATGCTCGAGGATGGCGAAGGATCCAGCCATGCCGAGATACAGTTTGTGGGATCAAAAGCAAAATTGAATAATTGGAGGGCTACTCCTCTCCCTGTCCGGAAGGAGTCTTGGTAGTCTGTTTTGGATTGTTTTCTTTTGAAATTTCATGTTGGGGGTTGTCCCTGAAGTAAAATCCGTTTGTTTTAGTTCATTTTGATTTGAGTTTGCAAGCTTGTTTTCCTTGTATTGTTCCCATTAATGAAATTTTGTTCCCTTCGCGTCTAATTTTGTTTATTTTTCCTTCTTTTTACTTTTCTGAACAACCTTCTTTCAACTGATCTTAATGATATGACGTGCTTAAAGATTAATCAACCCAGTCTAGAAAGTCAACCGGGTTTGGAAATAATAACGCATGAAATAAGAAGTGACGAGAGTGAGTCAGAATACGGCGATGACGAAGTCGTAGAAGAAATCGGTGAAGAATTAAGTCACTTCGAGGAAAAACCCAAACCAAATTTAAATGATACTGAGGCCGTTAATCTGGGGAACACAGATGACGTCAAAGAAACCAGGATAAGTGTCCATATTGAACCAAACCTGAGAGAGGAATTTATCAAAACACTCATGGAGTTTAAAGACATTTTCGCATGGTCGTACGACGACATGCCAGGACTCAGCACTGATCTAGTGGTTCATAAATTACCCACTGATCCGGCATATCCTCCCGTCAAGCAAAAACTACGGAAATTCAAGACGGAGATGAGTGTGAAGATCAAAGAGGAAGTAACCAAGCAGTTGCGGGCGAAAGTCATTCGTGTCACTCGATACCCTGAATGGTTGGCTAACGTAGTACCGGTGCCAAAGAAAGACGGAAAGATCAGAGTATGCGTGGACTACCGCAATCTCGACAAGGCGAGTCCTAAGGATAATTTCCCGCTTCCCAATATTCATATCCTGATTGATAATTGCGCCGGACGTGAAATCGGATCCTTTGTGGATTGCTACGCGGGATATCATCAGATCTTGATGGATGAGAAAGACGCAGAAAAGACGGCTTTTATTACACCGTGGGGGACTTACTGCTACCGGGTGATGCCGTTCGGTTTGAAAAATGCAGGGGGCAACATACATGAGGGCGATGACTACGGTATTCCATGACATGATACACAAGGAAATTGAAGTGTACGTGGATGATGTGATCATAAAATCTAGACGTCGAGAAGACCACGTTGCCGACCTCGGGAAGTTCTTTCAAAGACTTCGAAGATACGACATCAAGCTCAATCCAGCCAAATGCGCATTCGGAGTTCCATCAGGAAAGTTGCTAGGATTCATCGTCAGCCGACGGGGCATTGAGTTAGACCCATCCAAAATCAAGTCTATTCAAGATCTACCCCCGCCAAAGAATAAAACAGAGGTAATGAGTCTGTTGGGAAGGTTAAATTACATCAGTAGGTTTATTGCTCAGCTTACCGCAACCTGTGAACCCATATTCCGTCTGTTGAAGAAAGACGCTGCGATAGAATGGACGACAGAATGTCAGGAAGCGTTTGACCAAATCAAAGGGTATCTGTCAAACCCACCCGTACTAGTTCCGCCTGAACCGGGTAGACCCCTGATTCTTTATCTGACGGTCTTGGAGAATTCGTTCGGTTGCGGACTGGGGCAGCATGATCATACTGGCAGGAAGGAACGGGCTATTTACTACCTCAGTAAGAAATTCACGGTCCACGAGGTCAGATACACTCATCTGGAAAAGACATGTTGCGCCTTGACGTGGGTAGCCCAAAAGCTAAAACATTATTTGTCTTCTTACACCACCTACCTCATTTCGCGCTTGGATCCGTTGAAGTATATTTTCCAGAAACCTATGCCTACAGGGAGGTTAGCAAAATGGCAAATATTACTTACGGAGTTCGACATCATATATGTGACAAGGACGGCTATGAAAGCTCAAGCCCTGGCCGATCACTTAGCTGAAAATCCTGTTGATGACGAATACGAACCTTTGAGGACGTATTTTCCAGACGAAGAAGTATTGCAAATTGAGGGATTAGAACTAACCAAGGATCCAGGGTGGAAGCTCTTCTTCGACCGAGCGGCGAACGCAAAAGGAGTCGGAGTAGGGGCCGTGCTCATCTCTGAAACAGGACGTCATTATCCTGTTACTGCTCAACTGCGTTTTCATTGTACCAATAATATGGCTGAGTACGAGGCATGTATCTTGGGGTTGCGATTAGCGGTAGACATGGATGTACAGGACGTCTTGGTCTTGGGGGACTCGGACCTTCTGGTACATCAGATTCAGGGAGAATGGGAAACCAGAGATTTAAAGCTTATCCATATCGTCAGTGTTTGCATGATTTGACCAAACGCTTTCGATCGGTAGAATTCAGGCCACATCCCAAGGATGCATAATGAGGTTGCCGACGCTCTAGCTACTTTAGCGTCAATGCTACATCACCCGGACAAGGTTCGTGTCGATCCGTTACATATCCAAGTCCGGAATCAACATGCTTATTGTAATGTGATAGAGGAAGAGGTGGATGGTGAGCCATGGTTTCATGATGTCAAGGAATACCTCAGGTTAGGAGTATACCCAGAGCAAGCAACTAGAGATCAAAAGCGGGCTATTCGGCGGTTGGCGAACGGATTTTTCCTTAGTGGAGGGGTGCTGTACAAAAGAACCCCGGATTTGGGATTGTTAAGATGTATAGATGCAAATCAAGCCACAACAGTGATGACAGATATACACTCGGGAGTTTGTGGACCACACATGAGCGGGTATGTATTGGCAAAGAAGATTCTTCGAGCAGGATATTATTGGCTCACTATGGAGCGTGATTGTATAAGTTTCGTGCGAAGATGCCATCGGTGTCAGATACACGGAGATTTGATTCATTCTCCACCGACCGAATTGCATACAATGTCGGCACCATGGCCGTTTGTTGCGTGGGGTATGGATGTTATCGGACCTATAGAACCTGCGGCTTCCAATGGTCATAGGTTCATTCTGGTGACGATCGATTACTTTACCAAGTGGGTGGAGGCGAAAACCTTCAAATCCGTGACTAAGAAGGCGGTGGTGGACTTCGTACATTCCCACATCATCTGTAGGTTTGGAATTCCAAAGATAATCATCACAGATAACGGTGCAAATCTTAACATCGGATTGATGAAAGAGGTATGTCAACAGTTCAAGATTACACACCGAAATTCCACACCATATCATCCCAAAGCAAATGGTGCGGTTGAGGCGGCAAACAAGAATATAAAGAAGATATTGAGGAAGATGGTAGAAGGGTCTAAGCAATGGCATGAAAAGTTACCATTTGCACTGTTGTGTTATCGCACTACCGTCCGGACTTCGGTAGGTGCAACTCCTTACTTGTTGGTGTACGGGACCGAAGCAGTAATACCCGCAGAAGTTGAAATTCCATCCCTCCGAATTGTCGCTGAAGCTGAGATCGACGATGATGAATGGGTCAAAACCCGATTAGAGCAATTGAGCTTGATCGACGAAAAGAGATTGACAACAGTATGTCATGGCCAATTGTATCAAAAGAGAATGGCAAGAGCATATAACAAGAAGGTACGTCCCAGGAAATTTGAAGTGGGACAACATGTGTTGAAGAGAGATCTACCACATCAGGCCGAAGCGAAAGGCAAGTTCGCTCCAAATTGGCAGGGACCGTTTGTTGTGACTAAGGTATTATCCAACGGCGCGCTATGTCTAACTGATATTGAGGGAAGATGCACTGATATGGCTATCAATTCCGATGCGGTCAAGAGATATTATGTGTAATTCTTTAATGTATTTGTCAACGATTGGTTTCGTTTGTGTGTATTTTGGCATTTCTCGGAGAATGAAATGACAGAGGCAATTTTTCTACTACTCAAACACTTTAACCTTTGTTTTCCCCTTTGAGCCTTAATAATTCTTTCATATACCCTCTTTCGGAATCACCAAGGAAGATGTGTAACAAAATAGAAAAAGAAACAAAGAAAAGACACAAGAAAAAGTGAACTACGTTCGACCTGATTCCTCAAGAAGGATACGTAGGCGCCACACGGCTCGGTCATAATAAAAACAAAAATCAAAGATTCCCCAAGCAACAAAACTGGGGCAGAAGTCATTGTTTCGTTTGAAAGATAGTGTGGATTCCGAAAGTTGTAATGAGCTAACCGTTGAGATTAGACCTTTTTTTTTCTTTAGCCTCATGCGCAGAAACCACATTAAGAACCAAAAAGACCTCTCGATCAGTATTTGAGAAATGCCAAGTCATGCGAGTGAAACAACGAATGACACTTCAATCCTCGACTAAATTTAGGACTTACAAGCTGAAAAGGGATGGCCCCTTTAGAGGAAATTCTATGGACAATACCACAGCCCACCGCAAGGAAAGAAAGCGAAAATGAGAGAGTCTTAACGGTGAAAACCCTCCCGAGCACCTTAAGGCGAAGAAAGTTGAGAGAAATAAAATGAGAGTCTTACGGTGAAAACCTTTACGGGTACCTTAAGGCGACGGGAGATAGAGAAATGAGAGAATCTCATTAGTGAAAACCCTTCAAAGGGCACTATGAGGTGACGAGGCGAGATGGTTACAAGATGTCTGCATGAGACAAGGTTTGGACATTCGTTTATTCCTAGCAAATTGCGGCCATCAGAAAGTGATTGACATGAATAGACTGGGTGGATTAATCTCAAAGGCGCGGCATAACCATTGAATCAGTCACACATTCAGATAAGTTTTTCCTATTTTTTGAGTTCAGAAAAGTTTTCCTTTTCTTTTGTCATTTGCGGTCAGCATTCTTTTTCTTTTCTTTCGTTTTCGAAAATTGATTTTTCAAAGCTTACTACCAAGTCTCCCAAAGCAGTATAATGAAAATGAATAGGCGTGGAACGAGGCAATAAGGCAGAAGTCGTTCCGATAGTAAGATTGGAACGACAGGTTGATTGGAAGGTTCGCAGGAATTATGGAGTATGATGGACACATGTGGCACGTCCGGAAGATGATTTCTCACAACAAATCACCGGCTAAAAAGAGTCAGATCAAACCAAAGATTGGAATAAAAGGGAGAGATGAGAAACCATATGTGGAAAGAGCATCATCCCCAGCAAGCGCCAACGTCGTCCCCGAAGTTCGAGGGAGGCCAAGAAGCTGAAAGAGAAAAGAAAATGGCCCCAACAAGAGTGGCACGACCACTCACTGCGTTTTGAAACTAACAATTTTTCTTTGATTTAAAGCAGGAAAAGAGGGTTCGTCGGCGGAAAATCATACCACCTAGAAATTTATCAAACTGGGGCAGAAAATTTTCTCTTGTTGCGAAAATTTTCTTGAGAGCAAATACCCAGTAGATAAGGATAGAAAGCAACACAAGATTTTGGGAAATACCCGTTCCGAGCAGAATAGTTTTGAAAGAGGCCCGACAATGCAAGGAAGTGATCTTTGAGCCGGTATCATCCCCAGCAATTGTTGGGAAAATGAAACACTAACTTCGAGATTCCCGCAGCAGCATTATATCCCATAAGTTTTCAAGGAAGCAGAGGTGTGAGTCCCAGAGGAGGAATGGGAAGAAGGAAGAGGAAAAGGGTTCCCCCGCCAAGGTAATCCACAGTTAATGACATTTCAACCCCCGGCGAGTCCGAGAGAGAAGGAGGGGTGAAGGAAATGAAGAATACTTCCCCAGCAGCATCATCACTAGCAGGTAAATAGGCAGTTCCGAAGATATCTCCAGCAGCCAAAGGAAAAGCAACACGACCCAGGAAGAAAACAATTCCGAAACAAGGAAATTTAGGAGAAATGATGGCCCAAGAGGCAATGCGGGAAGAAGAAAACGGTACAAAAGGCAAAAGAAGGTGATCATGGATAGGATGAAATTAGTGAGTTGTAGTCGAAGTCAGGGAGCCCGCCTGGAGAATGGAGTGGCGATTTATTTTGAAGTTGTAGTAGAAGTCAGGGAGCCCGCCTGAAGAATGGAGTGGCGATTTAGTTTTGAAGTTGTAGTTGAAGTCGGGGAGCCCGCCTGAAGAATGGAGTGGCGATTTTATTTTGAAGTTGTAGTTGAAGTCAGGGAGCCCGCCTGAAGAATGGAGTGGCGATTTAGTTTTGAAGTTGTAGTTGAAGTCGGGGAGCCCGCCTGAAGAATGGAGTGGCGATTTTATTTTGAAGTTGTAGTTGAAGTCAGGGAGCCCGCCTGAAGAATGGAGTGGCGATTTAGTTTTGAAGTTGTAGTTGAAGTCAGGGAGCCCGCCTGAAGAATGGAGTAGCGATTTAATTTTGAAGTTGTAGTAGAAGTCAGGGAGCCCGCCTAGAGAATGGAGTGGCGATTTATTTTGAAGTTATAGTTGAAGTCAGGGAGCCCGCCTGAAGAATGGAGTGGCGATTTTATTTTGAAGTTGTAGTAGAAGTCAGGGAGCCCGCCTGGAGAATGGAGTGGCGATTTAGTTTGAAGTTGTAGTTGAAGTCAGGGAGCTCGCCTGGAGAATGGAGTGGCGATTTATTGTGAAGTTATAGTTGAAGTCAGGGAGCCCGTCTGGAGAATGGAGTGGCGATTTATTTTGAAGTTATAGTTGAAGTCGGGGAGCCCGCTCGAAGAATGGAGTGGCGATTTTATTTTGAAGTTGTAGTAGAAGTCGGGGAGCCCGCCTCTGGAGAATGGAGTGGTGATTTAGTTTTGAAGTTGTAGTTGAAGTCGGGGAGCCCGCTCGGAGAATGGAGTGGCGATTTATTGTGAAGTTGTAGTTGAAGTCAGGGAGCCCTCCTGAAGAATGGAGTGGCGATTTATTTTTAATTTGGTTGAGGAAAGCGGTTGAATGTAACAGAAATCCCCGGCATGAATCCAAGTTCGTAAGCAGAAGGAAGGCAACAAGGATCAGAAAAGATAGATTCAGATTTCGAAGGAGAATAGTTCGAAGACCACAAAGAAGGAACCAATGGTCGGAGGTCGGCAATCAAGATAGGCCGAGACAACAATTGTCAGAGGAGAAGAAGCATGTAAAGGAACATCAAGTCAGACAGAATAGGCAAGGAGCATGACAAGATCAAGTTAAAAAGGATAGATAAGAATTTGTAGTACTGTAACTTAGTCTAGCTTCTTATTTTTGTTTAGCACGGTGTAATAAGGGGATCATGTTAAGCAGTGGCAACAGCAGTAATAGCAGTAACAACAGTAATAGCAAGATCGCAACAGTCATGGTAGTCCCAGCTACCAAAACTTCCCGAACTACATTGACCTGATTCCTGTTTAGCCCAGGATATGTAGGAGGCCTCCTGAAGTAAAGGCTCGGTCAAGATCTTTTAGAAATGCTTCACACGGAGTGCTCGAACGGGCAAAAATCGCTCGTATTCGCTCACTATCTTTGCACGAAAACTCTTCATGTTTCCGCGCAAAGAGGGGCAGCTGTGAGCACGTGATTTTTGCCTCACACGAATTACTCCCAAAATATCAAAAATTAAAGAGTTTTTGTTTGTTTGCAATGTTTGGGGATCACATGTTCTTTTTCTTATCGCTTGCATTTGTGGGTCCGTGTCTGTTTGCTTAAGTTAACAATCAAAATACATATACCAAATATGTCGCATTTATATTTGCAGGGTTAGTTCCGTACTTAGAAATAGTTAAGTTTTATTTTGCGAAAATGAAAAGTAATAAAAAAGGGGGTATTTTTTCGTAATTCTTGTCATTTAATGTACAATTTGGTAGTTAATTGTGTTAATTGTTACTAAAAATTAATTATAGGTGCTACAAGTCGATTTGATTATATATATATATATATATATATATATATATATATATATATATATATATATATATATATATATATATATGTATATATAGATATATGTATATATAATGCAACATGGAGTGTAGTCTTAGGAAATAAGGAGATTAGATTTGGGCCAAAATTTAGCCCAAAAACCAGGCCCAAGCGAATCACCTCTGGTCCAGTCCAACCCGTCCTCGATCGTGGCCGTTCATTTCGAATTGATCCTAGGGCCACGATCTCCCCTGTCTACCCGTTCAAGAAGCACTGATCTGGGCCGTTCGATTCAGTGGATCCAACGGCCAATGCTTCATCCCCCAACCCGTTATGCAACCCTACCCAATCGACCCACAGACAACCCGGCTCCAATAAACGACCAAACGGTATCATTTGGATAAATGAAACGATCCAGGCCGTTGATCTCATCAGATCAAACGACCAGGATTTATTTCCCACATTGGTATATAAATCCATCTCACACCCTGCCCCCCAAGCCGGACCCCCCCTTACCTTCATCGTCTCCCTTAGAGACGAATTAAACCTCGCCGTCCACCACCGTGCTCCGCCTGCCGGAAATCGCCTCACGGCGGTTCCGGTAGGCCAAACCCAACCAAATTAACACCGTAGGACCACCTCGACTCCCCCATCACGAATCCATCCTTCATTTACCTCGAATCACTCCGGAAATCTTCGAATCTTCATTTGAAGATTCAAGTCAAACTCGAACCCACGCCAAACCACCCCAAACTCACCCCAAACCTTCCCATGAGCTCCCTCATACCCCCACCGGCCTTAGTTTTGTTCGAATCAAACCCACAGCCCCAAGCCCCAAATTTGAGCCTATGAACCCTAAAAATCCGAGATGGGTTTCCTCGGTTAAAACCTATAGATGTTTGAGGTCTAATGGACCTTAATCTAGGTATTCTAAACTGAGAATACCCCGATTAAGGTCCAAGGCTTCAAAAACTTTGAATACAAGCTGGTCCGAGGTCCGATCGAGTTCTGAATTGTTCTATCACGGTATATACCCTTTTCTTTCTTCTAGCTATATTTAGTTTCGTATTTGTTTGTTAATTGTGTGAGTATTTTTGTGTTTTTTCTTTGAAAATTTTCTTTCTTCTTCTCCAATTCGACCCTTTATTTGGTCGATTTGTATTCTGTTATTTGTTCGAATGTGCTTGTTATAGAATAGTTATTCGTTTCGATTAAGGTCGTTAAGCATTCAATTCATATTTGATTGGTTCTGTGTCTCTGCTTAAAGCATATGGAATCAAACTGAAGGTCGCTCATTTGTTATCTATTATATATTTTGTCATCAACTAATCAATGTGGTCGATTAGTCTCGTAGGCCTGGTTTATTAGCATTTTTAGGGCAGAATTGTACATTACAAATCACTGGTGAATCGAGAGGTCCTTTCTTTTGAACTGTTTGTGTAATTAAGATTGAATTGGGTATAGTTGCTGTTAGTTAAGGTCAAAGGGTGTGACCAATGTAGTATTAAAACACATTAGTACTGCAGTTGGATTAGAACCTGGAGTTTGCTAATTTTAAAGTAAAGATTAACAAGATTAACATTCCTTAAGTTTTAAAACTACCTTGCCCATAAGTTAAACTAGTGGGACCTGCTATTACAGCAGGGCATCCCACCAGGCCCTGCACTTAGGGAATTTTTAACATAAAACCCCATGTTTGGACAAGTTTAAGTGGGAAAACAGAGGGGATAGTGGGCTGGCAGAGCAGGGTCTGGGCAGAGATAGGAATGGGTAGGGGTATTAGTTTAGTGAGAAGCATTCATTCAATGGGGAATTCAAAAACTATAAGTATAGGATTCAAAAAGAGATAGAGAGGACATTGTTTGATATCCAGAGAGACCTTAGAGGAAAAACAGTGAGACTGGAAAAACATACACAGATTTCATATACAAACAATACATACATAGCTTTGAGGGAGATAGTTTGAGGGAAAAGAAGGAAGCAAACATTGTGCTTCTTCACTGGTTCACTATTTTAGTAAGCTTGGATTGGGTCTTTGTATTGGTTTATTGCATTTTTTGGCTTGGACTTGTTGCTGGGTGTCTGGTTGCTGAGTGTTGTGGTGTTTGGGCCACTGCTGGTGCTGAATTTAGTTACTGCTGTGGTCTGTGTCTTGGTGTTGTTTGTTGCTGTGTTTTTGGCTACTGTTTTTCTCCGGTTGCTGCTGTTGGTACACATTTATGAGCTCATTTTAATGTAACTGGAAAGAGAAGTTTAAGAAATGAAATGCTCGCAGATTTATATGTATTGACAGGCTCTTTCTGTTATCCAAATGAACAGATTGTAGAAGTAAATGTAGTGAATGTTAGTTTATAGATCTCATGCTATACAGATAATAGACATACATGTATATCTTTGTGGATTGTTGATCCATTTCAACTCATTACCAGAAGCATGAAAATCTGCTAGTTGTTGGTTCTGGGCTTAAGTTTGCATTATTAGTTTAAATGTAATCTGGTTTAGTACTTCAGGAGGGATAATAACCACCTCCTATTTCAGTGTGCTATTTCAAAATTCCCAATCATAATATCGTTGGGTTGTTTGAACGATTAAAGTCGATTGAGATAAAGTTGGTAGTTCTGGAATGCTAGTGATTCAAATGTTGAGGATTAATGTGAAGCTCAGTAGTTGTTAAAACAAACACTAGGTCCACTTGTCGGCAATTGGGTTCAATTTAGGGATCTTGGTATATGTATTTTAACATAGCATAAGCTTGGGCTTCCGAGTTAGGCAGTGGTGGGAATTAAGAGGTTTACCCTCTTTTGTTTGGAATTGGACTTGAACTTGAAATTCGAATTTCACCTTGTTAATTTAAATTAGGATAAGTTAGTTGATACCAGTCACTCTAAAAATTCAACTGACGTGTTAGTGTAAGTAGTCGTACAGTTGACATTATAAAATTTTTCTTAGTTTAATTGATTCGCACAAGTCATTGACAGAAATCAAAGTAGCTAGAAACGAGAAGTTCAAATATAAGATTTAACCGAATAATGCTTAAATAACAATTAGTCACTAGATTTCACTCCCAATTTATAATTAGAGATGAAACATATACGAGATGTAGTATCTATGGGTCGACCTTCAAATAAACAATGAGATGAACCTCGTTAGAGAAAAAAACACATGGGGCCCTCAAATTAGTTGTTACAAAAACTTAGACTTGAAAGGACCGTTTAGTGAATTTCGCGGTCCTTTCCCAAAGTTAATAAGGATGATAGACTCTTTAGGCACGATTTGTAAGTAAATTACTCTCCTAAATACGGGTGCGCATTTATGTGACCCAAATCTTACTCTCGGCGAAACTGAAATACATTAAAGTCACAGGCGTACTGGTTGCGGTGTGACTCGAAATGTGTTTTCGTGACGTCGCAATTCTTCTAAAAATAAAAGCGGAGCATTAAAGATACATAGTTAAAATATACAAAGAAATCAGATAAAAGCCAAAAAATGCAGTTGAGCGACCGTGCTGAAACCACGGAATCCGGGAGTGCCTAACACCTTCTCCCGGGTTAACAAAGTTCCTTATCCGGTTTTCTAGTTTCGCAGACTATATTACAAAGTCATAAAATTTCCTCGGTTCGGGATCAAACCGGTGACTTGGGACACCATTATTCTTCCAAGTGGCGACTCTGAATTTGATAAATTGATCCCGTCTCGATTGTCCTTTAATTGGAAAAACTCCCTTGTGCCCTCGCGGGTGCGAAAAAAGGAGGTGTGACAATGGTCCTTATACAATGTCTGAATGATGCAAAGCAAATCAATTGGCCTGCCTTCATTGTGAAACTACTTGATATGGTGCTCAATGGATCAACAGCTCATGTCATTCCCAATGGATTTATCTTGATAACTGTGCTTGAAAGATTAAATGTTCCTCTGAAAAAGTGGTAAATGGCATCGAGCAAAGAACACTTTGGTAGCAAGACACTTCAAGCCTGTGACTATCTGCTCAACACAGCTCCAGTTGAACCTGGTTCATCAGCAAAGACTCCTGTGAACAGCAAGGTCAAAGCCTTAGTTCAGGAGGTTGGAGCAAAGGATGCTGAAATAGCAAGGCTTCAGGCAAGAGTTGCTGAATTGTAGGGAGAAAGAAATGGGTTGAGAGCTGAAATTGCAAGAGAAAAAGAGAAAATTAAGGAATGCTCAAACAAATGTTGAACCTACTACAAACCCAACCCTCTAGCTCTTCTAAGCCTTAGCTATTCTACCTTAGTGTGCACCAGTCAAGACCCATCGGTGACCCAGTTTGGGAGTTTTTAGATATTTCCTTCTTTATTTTTCTCATGGTTGGATAATTCTGTTTTTCTTTTTGTGACTGCATTGTAGGAACTACTTGTTATTAATGAATGCTGCTTATCTTGTCCTTTGTTAAATCTGATCTTTATAGTTATTTTATGGGTTGAGTTGACTAAAGCATGTGTTCACTTGTAGTTGCCTCAGTGGTAATCAGTACTGATTAAATGACTTATTTCACTTTAATTATGCAACTTTTAGATGATGCGAAAAGGGGGAAGATATGTGCTTAAAATGTTTTATCTTAACAAGTTATGTTTATGACCTAACTTAAAATATGGTTCTTTATGAAAATTGAATTCTCTAAAAATTCAAAGTTTTGATATTTATGCCAAGGTTCACATGTTCTATGATTACTAAAAGTACAGAGTTTGTCATCATCAAAAAGGGGGACTTTGTTGGCTATGTTTTGAAGATTGACTAATGAACTTCAGGAGAAGGACCTGTTCCGTCATAGGAAACACAGTTTAGTCATAAACATCACAGATGGAAGGCACGTGAAAAAGATATGTACTGAGGCGTATGCAAGAAATATCTTCTGAAGATAATCGAAAAGGTTGTATTGAGTTCTAAGAGGAATAGTCCTCTTAAGATAAGAGAACACAATCCTAAGTCAGGATAAGGATGAGAGTTCGTAGTACTTAAGGACTGAAATTGACAAAGGGATAAGCGACAGAGTCTTGATCAAACTCTAACTGCTGATCTATTTAATTAACTCAGTTGTTCTCTTTTACAGGTAATGCAAATAAGCAGAAGTAAAGAATATTTGAGAGCAAAAGGATCGAGTCTATTTTCCAAGTAATATATGCGAGACACAAGTGTGCACTTCTGAAGCTACATTGTAACGACCCGACCGGTCGTTTTAGAAAATTACGCCCCAATCCCTAATTTAACTGTTCCCCTAAGTTCATTTCTACTATTGTGGTTTGCCGGGAGAGTCGGTTTTGAAAATTTGAGCATTTTGGGACACTTAGTCCCTAAATAAGAGCTTTGAAGCTAGAAAATGGCCCGTAGCCGGAACAGTGTTAAGACGATCTCGGAACGGAAATCCGATGGTTTCATTAGCTCCGTTAGGTGATTTCGGGATTGGGAGCGCGTTTGGAATGTATTTTGGAGGTCCGTAGCTCAATTAGGCTTGAAATGCCGAAGGTTGAAATTTTGGCGAATCCGAACGATAGGTGAGATTTTGATCTGGGGGTCGGAATGGAATTCCGACAATTTCGTAGCTTCGTTATGTGATTTTGGATATGTCCGCAAATTTGCAGGTCATTCGGACGTCGTTTGGTCGGGTTTTAGATCGAATGTGCAATTCGGAAAGTTTTAAGAAATTTAGGCTTGAATTCGATGTGAATTATGGGTTTTGATGTTGTTAGACGTGTTTTGAGGATTTGAGCAAGTTCGAATAAGGTATTAAGATGTGTTGGTATCTTTGGATGAGGTCCCGGGGGCCTCGGGGTGTTTTCGGATGGTTAAACGGGAGAAAAATTGTGGAAAAATTGCAGGTTGGGATCCTGCTTCTGTTGTTTCCGCTCCTGCGGAATTTTGGACGCAGGAGCGTGTCCGCGGAAGCGGACGAGGTGCGCAGGAGCGGCTGGTTACGCAGAAGCGGAAGTCATTCCGCTGAAGCGGCATCGCTGGTGCGAGCCAGTGATCGCAGAAGCGAAGGGGAGAAAAAGGGGCATGGTCCGCAGAAGCGGACATTTGACCGCTTGGGCGAGACCGCAGAAGCGGACAATGGTTCGCAGAGGCGGATGTTTCCGCAGAAGCGGAAGCTTCTTCGCAGAAGCGGGCCCGCTTAAGCGGCCCTTCGCTCGCAGAAGCGGAAATGGCCGGCTAGGCCTGGAACCGCTGAAGCGACCCTTTGGTCGCGGATACGGGTGCATAGGAGCGAAAAATATTCCGCAGAAGCGAAAATCGCTGTAAGTAAGTGTATCAGAAGTTAGAAAAAATTTCAGAACATTTCACACATTTTGGGTCTCGGCTTTAGAGGCGATTTGGGCGATTTTGAAGAGAAATTCAAGGGAAATCATCAGGTAATCAACTATGGACTTAATCTATGATTAGTATTGGTAATATTATGCAATTATATCATGAAAATGGAGGAATTTGGGGTAGTTTATGGAGGATTTAGCCCTAGGCTTGAACTTTAGAAAATCAAGGTTTTGAATGGCCAAATGGAGTCCGAATTTGGTAAAATTTATATGCTTAGACTCGTATTGAGACAAGGGTTCCGAATATGTGACTTTCGTGATTTTTTGTTAAGCGTACCGAAAGTCGGGTTTTGACAACTTTGGGAATTTTGATGTAAATTGAGTTGTATTGATTGGGTGTAGTCCCATTGGCCTAATTTGTTGTGTTTCTACTGTATTTGATCAGATTCTACACGTGCGAAGCTTGATTCTCGCGGCAAGAGGGTTATTTCTTAGCGGTTTTTGTACCGGAATTGAGGTAAGTGGCTTGTCTAACTTCGTGTGGGGGATTTTCACCCCTAGGATATTATTGTGATACTTTAAATGCCTTGTACACGAGGTGACGGGCGTGTACATGCGCTGGTTGTTGAACACATACTTTACTCAAAATGTTCAATGAGTGATATTACTATTTTTAGATGTTAAATTCGATATTCCTACCCGGTATTAGTTATAAAAGCATGATTAGATAGAATCTAACTGTCCAGTTGCTTAATTGACTTACTTGAGTTTTCTTGGTAATCGCTGGCGCTGTTCATCGGCGGAGTTATCATTAGGCATGTTATACTTCTCTCTGTGTATTCCTTTACTTGCTGTGGTTATGGACTACGGGTTCGATTCCCGAGATCCTGAGATTATTGAAATGTGGACTACGGGTTCGATTCCCGAGATCATGAGATTATTGAAATGTGGACTACGGGTTCGATTCCCGAGATCCTGAGATTATTGAAATGTGGACTACGGGTTCGATTCCCGAGATCCTGAGATTTATTGAAATATGGTCTACGGGTTCGATTCCCGAGATCCCGAGATTTATTGAAATATGGTCTACGGGTTCGATTCCCGAGATCCTGAGATTATTGGTAGGGACTGCGGGTTCGATTCCCGGAGATCCCGAGTTATTGAGATATTATTGAGACATGGGCTGCGGGTTCGATTCCCGGAGACCCAGAGGTACTGAGAATGGGACTGTGGGTTCAATTCCCACAGATCCTGGATTTGTTTATTTGAGTTGGTTATTTGTTGTTAGCTTAATTGTAGACAGTTGCAGTAATCATCATAATGTTGTTATTTCGGAAATTATTATCATTTAAACTGTTTATTTTTTTATCATCATTATATTATTGTTTTCTCAGTAGGGCCCTGACCTACCTCGTCACTACTCCATCGAGGTTAGGCTTGGCACTTGCTGAGTACCGCCGTGGTGTACTCATGCTACTCTTCTGCACACTTTTGTTGTGCAGATCCAGGTACATCAGAGCAGGCTCGTACTAGGTGATTCCGCAGCTTTCTGGGAGACTTCGAGGTATGATCCGCTACGTCCGCGGATCCGGAGGCTTCCCTTCTATTCTAGTAGTACTAGTTGACATTTTTCTTCATGTCGTTGTTAGATACTCTTTACACATAGAGCCACGGTTGTATTTCTCTTTTAGTCTGTGTTACCGTGGGATTCCGGATCTTGGTAGTATTTTATTCATTGTGTGACGGATGTATGTGTCAAGCGGCACGGATTACATATCTTTTATGTTATTTTCCGCTGTTTCTTATTTAAGGATTTATAACTTATAGATTCCGCAACGTGTTAGGCTTACCTAGTCGTGGGGACTGGGTGCCATCACGACATGTTCACAATTGGTGAACTAGGGTCGTGACAAGTTGGTATCGGAGCTCTAGGTTCATAGGAGTCACGGGACACAGACCGGTTACTTAGAGTCTCGCTGATCGATACGGAGACGTCTGTATTTATCTACGAGGGGCTATGTAGCTGTTTAGGAAACTCTTCATTTCTTTTGGATTCCTTGTCGTGCGACATTTTTGGCATCAAAAATCTAAACTACTGCTTTCTATTCTCTCACAGATGGTGAGGACACGTGCTACTCACGAGGATCAGGCACACACGCCCCCTGCTGCCGCCGCCAGAGGCCAGGGCCGTGGTAGAGGACAAGGATGCGCCCGAGGTGTAGCCACGGCACCAACGTTCGCTATCGCTGAGGTACCACCGGTGGATCCGATTGGAGCGCAGGCACCTGGCACACCGACTACAACTGCTATTACTCCAGCACTCCAGGAGACCATGGCTCAGTTCATGAGCATGTATACTACTTTAGCTCAGGCAGGGTTACTTCCTCTCACTGCAGCTACGTGTTAGGCCAGGGGAGGGGCCCAGACTCCCACCACCGCTACACCTGAGCAGCGAGTGCCCGTGGAGCAGGTTCTAGAGATTATTGTTATGCCTCCCACCGCCCCAGCACAGCCCGGAGGTGGACCAGCTGCCTCTGAGGACGAGCAGCGTAGATTGGAGAGGTTCAAGAAATATGACCCTCCAGTGTTTAGTGGTTTGGCTTGAGATGATGCATTGGGTTTTCTAGAGGAGTGTCATCGTATTCTTCGTACTATGGGGATTGTGGAGACCAGCGGGGTTTCCTTCACTGCTTTTCAGTTTCGTGGGGCCGCTATGATTGGTGGCGCACGTATGAGTTGGATAGTCCAGAGGAGTCTGCTTCATTGACTTGGACGCAGTTTTCAGATCTATTTTTGTTGGAGTTTGTTCCACAGAGCCTTAGGGATTCTTGGCGCTCGGAGTTTGAGCGGTTGCGACAGGGCTCCATGTCAGTATCGGAGTATGCTATCAGTTTCACCCGCCTAGCCAGGCATGCACCGGCTTTGGTAGCCACGGTTCGGGAGCGAGTGCGGAGATTTATTGAGGGCCTTGTTCCGCCTATCCGATCCGGCATGGCCAGAGAGCTTGAGACAGATATATCTTATCAGCAGGCGGTTAGCATTGCCAAGAGGATCGAGAGTATGCTCCCTAGAGAGCGGAGGGAGAGAGAGGCCAAGAGGTCTCGTGAGTCGGGCCATTTCTGTGGTGCCCGCACTTCAGCAGCCGGTCGTTTTGGCAGGGTTATTCCGGTCGACCGGTTCACTCGGCATTGCCCGCAGCCGGTAGTACTCCGGGTCTTCCGGCACCTCGGGAGCCTTGTTATGCTTCCCCAGGTTTCCGGTGCGCCTCCTGCGCGGGGTCCCTCGAGGGGTCGGACTAGTGGGGGTGAGGGCGGTCAGTCACAGG
>JASVEL010001970.1:0-255642 GCA_032618575.1 Nicotiana noctiflora | reverse complement strand
GTGAGATTTTGATACAGGAGTCGGAATTGAATTCCGACAATTTCTGTAGCTTCGTTATGTGATTTTGGATATGTCCGCAAAGTTTTAGGTCATTTGGACGTCGTTTGGCCGGGTTTTGGATTGAATGTTAGTTTTGAAAGTTTTGAAGAAACTTAGGCTTAAATCCGTGTGTAATTGGTGATTTTGATGTTTAGGATGGTGTTTTTATGATTGGAACAAGTTCGTATCGTGTTTTGGAGTATGTTGGTGGTTTTCGTTGTGGTCCCGGGGGCCTCGGGAGGATTTCGTACCATCGATCGGGCATTTTGAACTTGGAAAAGGCCTGCTATAAATTGCAGGTTACTGCCCAGGCATTAAGCCTTCGCGTTCGCGAGGCATGGGCCGCATTCGCGAAGGTCAGGCAGATTAAAGCATCGCGTTCGTGAGAAAGGGTGTCGCGTTTACGTAGGCAAGGTAAGGTGAAGCTTCGCGTTCGCTGACTGGGAGTCGAGATCGCGTAGAATAAAAGGAGAGAGCTTCGCGTTCGCGTAGAGGAAGAACCCGGCGGCTGGGAGATTGTTCATCGCAAACGCGTGGTGGAGCGTCGCGTTCGCAAAGGGTAACTGGAGCTGAATATCACGAACGCGTGGGATGGCGTCGCGTTCGCGAAGAAGAAGCTGGGCGAGTTATCGCGGACGCGTGAAGCCCATCGCGAACGCGATGAGCAATGGGGTCTGGCAGTGAGCTTAAGTTCAGAACATAACACCCGTGACCCCCATACACAAAAACGCCATTTTTGAGCTCCAAGAGAGGATTTTGAAGGGGAAACGCTGGGATATCATCGGGAAATCATCGGGGGTAAGTTTCTTGACCTTAATTCGTTGGTTTATCATGAAATCCGTGATTATTTCACTGAACTTGGAAGATTAAAGGTTGGTTTGAGCCCTAGGCCTAAATGTTAGAAAATCTCTGATTTGAGTGGGCAAATGGAGTCCGATTTTGGTAAATTTTATATGCCTAGACTTGTATTGAGATAAGGAACCCGAATATATAATTTCGTGATTTTTCGATAAGCGTACCGAAAGTCGGGTTTTGGCAACTTGTGGGTTTTGGTGTATTTTGAGATATTTTGATTGGGTAATGCCCAATTGGCCTATTTTGATGTGATTCTATTGATTTTTATCAGATTCTACACTTGTGGAGGCCGACATTCGCGGCAAGAGAGTTGTTTCATAGCGGTTTTGTACCGGAGTCGAGGTAAGTGGCTTGTCTAACTTCGTGTGGGGAACTTTCACCCCTAGGATATTATGTGATACTTTAAATGCCTTGTACGCGAGGTGACGGGAGTGTACATGCGCTAGTTGTTGAACACGTACTTTACTTAAAATGTTCAATGAGTGATATTCCTGTTGTTAGCTGTTAAATTCGATATTTCTACCCGGTAGCAGTCAGAAAAGCATGATTATGTAGTATTTAACTGTCTAGTTGCGTAATTGTCTTACTTGAGTTTTCTTGGTAATCGCTGGCGCTGTATATCGGCGAAGTTATTGTTAAGCATATTATAATTCTTTCTGTGTACTCCTTTACTTGCTGCGTTTGTGGACTACGGGATCGATTCCCGGAGATCCTGAGATTTATTGAAATGTGGATTGCGGGCTCGATTCCCGGAGATCCTGAGATTTATTGAAATGTGGACTGCGGGTTCGATTCCCGGAGATCTTGAGATTTATTGAAATGTGGACTGCGGGTTCGATTCACGGAGATCCTGAGATTTATTGAAATGTGGACTGCGGGTTCGATTCCCGGAGATCCTGAGATTTATTGAAATGTGGAATGCTGGTTCGATTCCCGGAGATCCTGAGATTTATTGAAATGTGGACTATGGGTTCGATTCCCCGAGATCCTGAGATTTATTGGTAGGGACTACGGGTTTGATTCCCGAGATCCTGAGTTATTGGTAGGGACTGCCGGAGATCCTGAGTTATTGAGATATTATTGAGACATGGGCTGCGGGTTCGATTCCCGGAGACCCAGAGGTACTGAGAGTGGGACTGTGGGTTCAATTCCCACAGGTCCTGGTTTTGTTTTATTGAGTTGGCTATTTGTTGTTAGCTTAATTGTAGACATTTGCAGTAATCATCTTATTGTTGTTAATTCGGAAATTATTATCATTTAAACTGTTTATTTTTGTTATCATCATTATTTTTATTACTTCTCGGTAGGGCTCCGACCTTCCTCGTCACTACTCCATCGAGGTTAGGCTTGGCACTTACTGAGTACCGCCGTAGTGTACTCATGCTACTCTTCTGCACACTTTTGTTGTGCAGATCCAGGTACATCAGAGCAGGCTCGTGCTAGGTGATTCCGCAGCTTTCTGGAGACCTCGAGGTATGATCTGCTACGTCCGCAGATCCGGAGGCTTTCCTTCTATTCTGATAGTATTAGTAGATGTTTTCTCTCGTGTCTTTGTTAGATACTCTTTACACATAAAGCCACAGTTGTATTTCTCTTTTAGTCTGTGTTACCCGTGGGATTCCGGGTCTTGGTGGTGTTTTATACAGTGTGTTGACGAGTGTATGTGCCAAGCGGCACGGATTACATTCCTATTTATATTGTTTTTCCACCATTTCTTGTTTAAAGTTCATAGACTTGTATATTCCGCAACGTGTTAGGCTTACCTAGTCGTGGGGACTGGGTGCCATCACGACATGTTCACGATTGGTGAACTAGGGTCGTGACAAGTTGGTATCAGAGCTCTAGGTTCATAGGAGTCACAGGACACAGACCGGTTACTTAGAGTCTCGCTGATCGATACGGAGACATCCGTATTTATCTACGAGGGGCTATGTAACTATTTAGGAAACTCTTCATTTCTTTTGGATTCCTTGTCGTGCGACATTTTTGACATCAAAAATCTAAACTACTGCTTTCTATTCTCTCACAGATGGTGAGGACACGAGCTACTCGCGATGATCAGGTACCCGCGCCCCCTATTGCTGCCGTCAGAGACCGGGGCCGAGGTAGAGGACGAGGACGCGCCCGAGGTGCAGCCACGTCAGTATCGGAGTATGCTATCAGTTTCACCCGTCTAGCCAGGCATGCACCGGCTTTGGTAGCCACGGTTCGGGAGAGAGTACGGAGATTTATTGAGGGCCTTGTTCCGCCTATCCGATCCAGCATGGCCAGAGAGCTTGAGACAGATATATCTTATCAGCATGCAGTTAGCATTGCCAAGAGGATCGAGAGTATGCTCCCTAGAGAGCGGAGAGAGAGAGAGGCCAAGAGGTCTCGTGAGTCGGGCCATTTCTCTGGTGCCCGCACTTTATCAGCCGGTCGTTTTGGCAGGGGTTATTCCGGTCGACCAGTTCATTCGGCATTGCCCGCAGCAGGTAGTACTCCAGGTCTTCCAGCACCTCAGGAGCCTTATTATGCTCCCCCAGTTTCCAGTGCACCTCCTACGCGGGGTCCTTCCAGGGGTCAGACTAGTGGGGTTGAGGCCGGTCAGTCACAGCCACCGCGTCCTCTCAGAGCTTGTTTTGAGTGCGGGGATACTCGCCACCTGGTTAGGGAGTGCCCCGGGCGTAGGAGGGGAGCACCTCATCAGTCTTTGCAGCCTTAGCATGGTTCTCAGGGCCAGCTGACTATCATTCCAGCTAGAGCTGCCTCTCCACCTGCCCAGCCAGCCAGGGGCGGGGGTCAGGGTGGCAGAGGCCGCCCTCGAGAAGGGGGACATGCTAGATTCTATGCTATTCCCGATCGCGCTGCGGCTGTTGCATCTGATTTTGTTATCACAGGTATTATTCTGGTTAGTCACAGGGAGGCATCGGTTCTATTCGACCCTGGTTCCACTTTTTCATATGTGTCTTCTTACTTTGTTTCTCATCTGGGTGTGCCTCGGGATTCTTTGAGTGCCCTCATTTATGTTTCCACTCCGGTGGGTGATTCTTTGGCTCTGGACCGCGTATATCGGTCGTGTTTGGTTACCATTTGTGCTTTTGAGACCAGATCAGATCTATTGTTGCTCGGGATGGTCGATTTTGATATTATTCTGGGCATGGACTGGTTGTCACCCCATTATGCTATTCTTGATTGTCACGCCAAGACCGTGACGCTGGCTATGCCAGGCATTCCACGTATTGAGTGGAGTGGTACTCTAGATCACACCCCTAGCCGTGTTATTTCTTTTCTCGGAGCTCAGCGTATGGTTGAGAAGGGGTGTGCTGCTTATCTAGCCTATGTGCGGGACGTCAGTATTGACACTCCCTCTATTGATTCTGTTCATGTGGTACGTGACTTTGCTGATGTATTTCCAGCTGATCTTTCGGGCATGCCGCCCGACAGAGATATTGACTTTGCTATTGACTTGTTGCCGGGCACTCAGCCCATTTCTATTCCACCGTACCATATGGCTCCTCCTGAGTTGAAGGAGTTGAAGGATCAATTACAGGAGTTATTGGGTAAGGGTTTCATTCGACCTAGTGTTTCGCCTTGGGGTGCTCCTGTATTGTTTGTGAAGAAAAAGGACAGTTCTATGCGTATGTGTATTGACTATCGGCAGCTGAACAAGGTTACAGTGAAGAACCAGTATCCTTTGCCCCGTATTGATAATTTATTTGACCAGCTACAGGGCACACAGGTGTTTTCTAAGATTGATTTGCGCTCTGGGTATCACCAGCTGAAGATTCGGGAGCCAGATATCCCGAAGACTGCCTTCAGGACCCGGTATGGTCACTATGAGTTCCTCGTGATGTCTTTTGGGTCGACTAATGCCCCAGCAGCATTTATGCATTTGATGCACAGTGTGTTCAGGCCTTATCTGGACTCGTTCGTGATTGTCTTCATTGATGATATTCTAGTATATTCCCGGAGCCGGGAAGAGCACGAGCAGCATTTGAGGATAGTGCTTCAGATTCTGAGGGAGAAGCAACTTTATGCCAAGTTCTCTAAATGTGAATTCTGGTTGAGTTTAGTGGCATTTTTGGGCCACGTGGTGTCGAGTGATGGTATTCGAGTAGATCCGAGGAAGGTGGAGGCCGTGCAGAGTTGGCCCAGACCCTCATCCGCTACTGAGATTTGCAGTTTCCTTGGTTTGGTGGGCTATTACCGTCGTTTCGTAGAGGGGTTCTCTTCGATTGTAGCACCTATGACCAGATTGACCCAAAAGGGTGCCCCTTTTCAGTAGACAGATGAGTGTGAGGCGAGCTTTCAGAAGCTCAAGACAGCTTTGACTTCGGCCCCTATATTGATGTTGCCTACAGGTACGGGGTCCTATACCGTATATTGTGATGCCTCACGAGTTGGACTCGGCGCGGTATTGATGCAGGACGGTAGGGTGATTGCCTACGCGTCGAGACAGCTGAAGGTGCATGAGAAGAATTACCCTGTTCATGATTTGGAGCTAGTTGCCATTGTTCACGCCTTGAAGATTTGGCGCCATTACTTATATGGGGTCCCTTGTGAGATCTACACTGATCACCGGAGCTTGCAGCACTTGCTTAAGCAGAAGGACCTGAATATGCGTCAGAGGAGATGGTTGGAGCTACTAAAGGACTATGATATTACTATTCTCTATCATCCGGGCAAGGCTAATGTGGTTGCCGATGCCTTGAGTCGTCGAGCAGAGAGTTTGGGGAGTTTAGCATATCTACCAGCTTCGGAGAGGCCTATGGCGATGGATGTTCAGGCTTTAGCCAGACAGTTTGTTAGACTGGATCTTTCGGAGCCCAGCCGGGTTCTGGCATGTGTGGTTTCTCGGTCTTCTCTATTTGACCGCATCAGGGAGCGTCAGTTCGACGACCCTCATTTGCTTGTCCTTCAGGATAGAGTTCGGCGTGGTGATGCTCGAGATGTTACCATCGGGGACGATGGAGTTATGAGGATGCAGGGGCGTATCTGTGTGCCTAATGTGGATGATCTTCGAGAGCTGATTCTAGCAGAGGCCTATAGCTCGCGGTATTCCATCCATCCGGGAGCCGCGAAGATGTATCAGGACTTGAAACAACATTACTGGTGGAGGCGGATGAAGAGGGATATAGTTGATTATGTTTCTAGATGCCTCAACTGCCAGCAGGTGAAGTATGAGCATCAGCGTCCGGGTGGATTGATGCAACAGATCGAGATTCCCGAGTGGAAATGGGAGCGCATTACCATGGAATTTGTATCTGGACTTCCACGGACGGTTAGGAAGTTTGATTCCATTTGGGTCATCGTGGATCGGCTGACCAAGTCCGCCCATTTTATACCGGTGAGCACTACATATTCATCGGAGCGACTGGCGGAGATCTATATCAGGGAGGTAGTTCGGCTGCATGGTATTCCAGTTTCCATCATTTCAGATAGAGGCACTCAGTTCACTTCACGGTTCCGGAGAGCCGTACAGTAGGAGTTAGGTACTCGGGTGGAGCTGAGCACAGCATTTCACCACCAGACTGATAGGCAGTTCGAGCGCACTATTCGGATTTTAGAGGATATGCTCCGTGCGTGCGTGATTGAGTTTGGAGGTTCATGGGATCACTTCTTGCCACTGGCGGAGTTTGCTTATAACAACAGCTACCAGTCTAGTATTCAGATGGCACCGTACGAGGCCTTATATGGTAGGAGGTGCAAGTCTCCCGTGGGTTGGTTTGAGCCGGGCGAGGCCAGGTTGCTAGGTACTGATATGGTTCAGGAGGCTATGGACAAGGTCAAGGTGATTCAGGACAGACTTCGTGCAGCCTAGTCTAGACAAAAGAGTTATGCGGACAAGAAAGTTCGCGATGTGGCTTTTATGGTTGGCGAGCGGGTTCTACTTCGAGTCTCGCCCATGAAGGGCGTTATGAGGTTTGGGAAGAAAGGAAAGCCGAGTCCTAGATTTATTGGCCCTTTTGAGATTTTGAGGCGTGTTGGGGAGGTTGCTTATGAGTTGGCCTTACCTCCCAACCTAGCCGGAGTTCACCCCGTATTTCATGTCTCCATGCTCCGGAGATACCATGGTGACCCGTCGCATGTGTCGGATTTCACTTCTGTTCAGCTAGACAAGGATCTGTCTTATGTTGAGGAGCCAGTAGCCATTCTAGACAGGCAGGTCAGAAAGCTAAGGTCAAAGAACATCGCTTCGGTGAAGGTTCAGTGGCGGGGCCAGCCGGTCAAGGAGGCGACTTGGGAGACCGAGCAGGATATGCGCAGTCAGTAACCTCATCTTTTCACTACTCCACAGGTATGTTTTCTATGCTCGTTCGAGGACGAACGAATCTTTAAGTGTGGGAAGATGTAACGACCCGACCGGTCGTTTTAGAAAATTACGCCCCAATCCCTAATTTAACTGTTCCCTAAGTTCATTTCTGCTATTGTGGTTTGCCGGGAGAGTCGGTTCTGAAATTTGGAGCATTTTGGGATACTTAGTCCCTAAATGAGAGCTTTAAAGCTAGAAAATGGTCCGTAGCCAGAACAGTGTTAAGACGATCTCGGAACAGAAATTCAATGGTTCCATTAGCTCCGTTAGGTGATTTCGGGGTTGGGAGCACGTTCGGAATGTATTTCGGAGGTCCGTAGCTCAATTAGGCTTGAAATGCCGAAGATTGAAATTTTGGCGAATCCGAACGATAGGTGAGATTTTGATCCGGCAGTCGGAATGGAATTCCGACAATTTCTGTAGCTTCGTTATGTGATTTTGGATATGTCCGCAAATTATCAGGTCATTTGGACGTCGTTTGGTCGGGTTTTGGATTGAATGTTAGTTTT
The DNA here is from genome assembly GCA_032618575.1 of Nicotiana noctiflora. Taxonomy (NCBI): domain Eukaryota; kingdom Viridiplantae; phylum Streptophyta; class Magnoliopsida; order Solanales; family Solanaceae; genus Nicotiana; species Nicotiana noctiflora. Next base: position 247,944 of record JASVEL010001970.1, on the reverse strand, counting down.
GAAAGTTTTGAAGAAACTTAGGCTTGAATCCGTGTGTAACTGGTGATTTTGATGTTTAGGATGGTGTTTTTATGATTGGAACAAGTTCGTATCGTGTTTTGGAGTATGTTGGTGGTTTTCGTTGGGGTCCCGGGGGCCTCGGGAGGATTTCGGACCATCGATCGGGCATTTTGAACTTGGAAAAGGCTTGCTGTAAATTGCAGGTTACTGCCCAGGCATTAAGCCTTCGCGTTCGCGTGGCATGGACCGCGTTCGCGAAGGTCAGGCAGATTAAAGCATCGCGTTCGCGAGAAAGGGTGTCGCGTTCGCGTAGGCAAGGTAAGGTGAAGCTTCGCGTTCACGTGACTGGGAGTCGCGATCGCGTAGAAGAAAAGGGGAGAGCTTCGCGTTCGCGTGGCAGTGTACGCATCCGCGTAGAGGAAGGACCCGGCGGCTGGGAGATTGTTCATCGCGAACGAGTGGTGGAGCGTCGCGTTCGCGAAGGGTAACTGGAGCTGAGTATCGCGAACACGTGGGATGGCGTCGCATTCGTGAAGAAGAAGCTGGGCGAGTCATCGCGGACGCGTGAAGCCCATCGCGAACGCGATGAGCAGTGGGGTCTGGCAGTGAGCTTAAGTTCATAACATAACACCCGCGACCCCCATACACAAAAACGCCATTTTTGAGCTCCAAGAGAGGATTTTGAAGGGGAAACGCTGGGATATCATCGGGAAATCATCGGGGGTAAGTTTCTTGACCTTAATTCGTTGGTTTATCATGAAATCCGTGATTATTTCACCGAAATTGGAAGATTAAAGGTGGGTTTGAGCCCTAGGCCTAAATGTTAGAAAATCTCTGATTTGAGTGTGCAAATGGAGTCCGATTTTGGTAAATTTTATATGCCTAGACTCGTGTTGAGATAAGGAACCCGAATATATAATTTTTGTGATTTTTCGATAAGCGTACCGAAAGTCGGGTTTTGGCAACTTGTGGGTTTTGGTGTATTTTGAGTTATTTTGATCGGGTAATGCCCAATTGGCCTATTTTGATGTGATTCTATTGATTTTTATCAGATTCTACACTTGTGGAGGCCGACATTCACGGCAAGAGAGTTGTTTCATAGCGGTTTTGTACCAGAGTCGAGGTAAGTGGCTTGTCTAACTTCGTGTGGGGGACTTTCACCCCTAGGATATTATGTGATACTTTAAATGCCTTGTACGTGAGGTGACGGGCGTGTACATGCGCTGGTTGTTGAACACGTTTTTTACTTAAAATGTTCAATGAGTGATATTCCTGTTTTTATCTGTTAAATTCGATATTTCTACCCGGTACCAGTTAGAAAAGCATGATTAGGTAGTATTTAACTGTCTAGTTGCCTAATTGTCTTACTTGAGTTTTCTTGGTAATCGTTGGCGCTGTTTATCGGCGAAGTTATAGTTAAGCATATTATAAGTCTTTCTGTGTACTCCTTTACTTGCTGCGTTTGTGGACTGCGGGTTCGATTCCCGGAGATCCTGGGATTTATTGAAATGTGGACTGCGGGTTCGATTCCCGGAGATCCTGATAATTTATGGAAATGTGGACTGCGGGTTCGATTCCCGTAGATCCTGAGATTTATTAAAATGTGGACCGCGGGTTCGATTCCTGAGATCCTGAGTTATTGGTAGGGACTGCGGGTTCGATTCCCGGAGATCCTGAGTTATTGAGATATTATTGAGACATGGGCAGGGTTTGATTTCCCGGAGACCCAGATTTATTGAAATGTGGACTGCGGTTTCGATTCCCGGAGATCCTGAGATTTATTGAAATATGGACTGGGGGTTCGATTCCCGGAGATCCTGAGATGTATTGGTAGGGACTACGGGTTTGATTCCCGAGATCCTGAGTTATTGGTAGGGACTGTGGGTTCGATTCCCGGAGATCCGGAGTTATTGAGATATTATTGAGACATGGGCTGCGGGTTCGATTCCCGGAGACCCAGAGGTACTGAGAATGGGACTGTGGGTTCAATTCTCACAGGTCCTTGTTTTGTTTTATTGAGTTGGCTATTTGTTGTTAGCTTAATTGTAGACATTTACAGTAATCATCTTATTGTTGTTAATTCGGAAATTATTATCATTTAAACTGTTTATTTTTGTTATCATCATTATATTATTGTTTCTCAGTAGGGCCCTGACCTTCCTCGTCACTACTCCATCGAGGTTAGGCTTGGCACTTACTGAGTACCGCCGTGGTGTACTCATGCTACTCTTTTGCACACTTTTGTTGTGCAGATCTAGGTACATCAGAGCAGGCTCGAGCTAGGTGATTTTCGCAGCTTTTCTGGAGACCTCGAGGTATGATCTGCTACATCCGCAGATCCGGAGGCCTTCCTTCTATTCTGATAGTATTAGTAGATGTTTTCTCTCATGTCTTTGTTAGATAATCTTCACACATAGAGCCACAGTTGTATTCTCTCTTTTAGTCTGTGTTGCCCGTGGGATTCCGGGTCTTGGTGGTGTTTTATACAGTGTGTTGACGAGTGTATGTGCCAAGCGGCACGGATTACATTCCTATTTATATTGTTTTTCCGCTATTTATTGTTAAAAGTTCATAGACTTGTATATTCCGCAACGTGTTAGGCTTACCTAGTCGTGGGGACTGGGTGCCATCACGACATGTTCACGATTGGTGAACTAGGGTCGTTACACCCATCTAGGGACTAAGTGTCCCAAAACACTCAGAATCCTAATGCCAAACATCCCGGCAAACCAAAATAGCAAAAATGAACTTATGGGTAAAAGTTAATGGGTGATCGGGGCGTGAATTCTAAAAACGACCGGTAGGGTTGTTACATTCGTGATGTCAAAACCTGTTCTTAGTGATCGACCAGCGAGATGGTACCTTCAATTTCAATAATTCGATATTTCGTACATCCCTCAAAAGGCTATAAAAGGGACAAGCATTGGCAGACTTCTTGGGAGATCATCTGATCCCTGATGATTGGGAGCTAACTGATGAACTACCTGATGACGATGCAATGGCCGTTGGAATTCAACCTCTATGGAAGATGTACTTCGATGGAGCTGCGCATCGTGGGGGAGTCGGGGCTGGCGTAGTATTTGTCACTCCCGAAAGAGAAGTTTTGCCCTTCTCCTTCACCTCGACACAACTTTGTTCCAACAATATTGGTGAGTATCAAGCCGTAATATTTGGGATTAAATTGGCCGTTGATATGAACCAATTGCAATTACAAATCTTCGGTGAGTCATAGTTAGTGGTCAATCAGCTTTTGGATAGTTATGAGGTTAAGAAGCCTGAACTACGCCCATATCATGATTACGCAAAAACGTTGATGAGATGGCTCGGTGATGCAACTATTCAACATGTGCCAAGGAAAGAAAATAAGAAGGCTGATGCTTTAGCTGCACTAGCTTCATCGTTAGCCCTGCCTGATCAAGTGCAAGTTACAGTCTAAAAAAATGGGTGTATCGCCGCCAAATGAGGTTAACGGTGAAGAAAATAAACTTAAGCATCGTGTTGTTGTTTCTGAGTTGATAAATAAGAATGGCGACAACCCATCATCAACTACTTATGCTATGGGATACTTCCAGAAAATCCAAGGAGAAAGACTGAAATCCGTCATTGTGCTCCTCGTTTCCTTTACTACAAAGATACCCTATACAGAAGATCATTCAAGGGAGTACTCTTGCGATTCTTAGGGGAAAATGAAGAACTCCAAGCTTTGCAAGAAGTGCATTCTGGGGTGTGTGGGTCGCACTAGTCTGGACCAAAGCTCCACTTCCATATAAAAATGATGGGATATTATTGGCCAACGATGGTAAAAGATTTTTGGCTATGTTTTGAAGATTGACAAATGAACAACGGGAGAAGGACGTGGTCCATCATGGGAAACACAGTTTAGTCATAACCATCGCACATGGAAGGCACGTGAAGAAGATATGTACTGAGGCGTATGCAATAAATATCTTCTGAAGATAATCGAAAAGGTGGCATTGAGTTCTAAGAGGAATAGTCCTCTTAAGATAAAAGAACACAATCCTAAGTCAGGATAAGGATGAGAGTTTGTAGTAGTTAAGGACTGAAATTGACAAAGAGTTAAGCGACAGAGTCTTGATCAAACTCTAACTGTTGATCTATTTAATTAACTTAGTTGTTCTCTTTTACAGGTAATGCACATGATTAGAAGTAAAGCATATTTGAGAGCAAAAGAATCGAGTCTATTTTGCAAAGCAATATATGCGAGATACAAGTGTGCACATCTGAAGCTACATGAACTATGATAGAAGAACCAGTTTCATTATTGTGTTTATTCAAAGTCTAGTTCAATTGTAGTAGGTTTTCATAGTGTACCTTTCTGATTTCATAGAAGCAATTGTATTAGGTGCATTGAGTATTCAAGTTAGAGTTAACTTGAAAGTGTCACAACAGTTGAGGCTGTGTACCACACTGCGATTAGAGTTAATCCTTAGGTTTACAAAGTGTCTTTGTAAATGCAATTTTTGGCTCAGTGATTTTAGTGGAGTTTGGGAAAATCCTACTGAGTAGTAGGTCGTGGTTTTTTCACCGTTTGATCTAGGTGTTTTCCACGTAAAATATATGTGTACTTTACTTTCAGCATTTATTATTCCATAAACTGCTGTAGTTATAACACGTAGAAGAACTAGGTTCTTCTAGTGCAAAAATTAGCTACCACACAAATCACCACCCTCTTGTGTGGTATTGGCGTATAGAACATCAATTGGTATCAGAGAGGTTATCCTTGAAGAGGTTAACACCTTGGGAAAGATCAACATGAGTGCTCCACCTGGGAACTGGGAAGGGCAATCCACTACTAGGCCTCCTTTCTTTAATGGCCTCTACTACTTCTGGTGGAAAAATAGAATGAGGGATCATATCATGGGAGAAGCTTATGAGCTTTGGGATATCATCATTGATGGTCATTTAGCTACAACCAAGAAGAATGCTGAAGGAGTAGATGTTCCAAAGACAAGAGTAGATTGTACTACTGAGGATCTAAGGAAATGGGAGAAAAATGCAAAATCCAAGAAATGGTGTGTATGTTGATTGGGTCCTGATGTGTACAGCAGGATTCAAGGTTGTGCTACTGCCAAAGAGATATGGGACACTCTACAAGTGGCTCATGAAGGAACACCTCAGGTAAAGAGATCAAGAGGAACTCTATTGTATTCTCAATATAAAAAATTTACTATGAAGGAAGGAGAAACTATTCACGAAATATATACCAGGTTCACTACACTGACTAATAAATTGGGGTCTCTTGGAAGGATTATTCTGGAAGAAGACAAGGTGGAGAAAATCCTAACTAGGGTTTTGCCAATCTCCTGGGAAAGAAAAATCACTGCTATTCAGGAATCAAAGAACATTGCTACTCTAAAGTTAGATGAACTAATTTGAAACCTCACTGCCTATGAACTAAGAAGGCAAATAATGAAAATGGATGCTCCAAAGAAAGAAAGAAGTGTGGCTCTCAGAATATCAGAAGGATCGGGTCTTGAAGATGAGGAGATTGCCATGATAACCAAAGATTTCAATAAATTCCTTATGAAAGGAAAGGGTACTACAAAAGGTAAAACATTCAGCAAATCCAGAGCTCCAGAGAAACAAAACAATGAAGTTTGTTACAAGTGTGGATTGACTGATCACCACATCATAAATTGTTCACAATGGGATATTGAATGGAAGAAAGAAAGAGCTGAAAGAAGGAACAGGTTCAACCAAGAAGGAACAAAGGATCAACCAAAGTCATGGTTGCTGCATGGGGAGAAACATCAGATGAGGACTTAGAAAATAAAGCTGAAATGATCAAGCTCTTATGGCCATCAGAGAGTTAGAAAATGAACAGGAGGTAAGTATCCTACACCTTAAAGAAAAGATAAAAATTTTATCCAAAGAAAAATTGGCTAACTTGTTGATGGACTTTATAGATGAGTTCAAAATATTAAACAGCGAGACATATGTTCTGTCTAAAAAATGTGTTATCCTAGAAGAAAAATGTAAAAGACTTGAATCTAGGGCTGATAAGAGTGAAAACATAAGAACTAAGTTGACGAACCAAGTTCATCAACTTGAAAATAAGAATCTAGAACTCAGATCTGAAAACATTATACTTCTTCACTACTCGTACAGGGAAGGTGGAAGAAATGAAGTCTCTCTTTTTTTGGGGGGGGAGCAGAGAAGTCAAAGAATGAACCAAACCAAATGATTGTTCTAGAATGGCTATTCCTCACAATTGCTCGATAAGCCTTCGTGCTCTACAAAAAAAAGACAAAAAACAGAAATTTTCTACCAGTGTATATCGAGAAGCCATGGTAAACTGAAATTAGGGACAGGTAAGAAAAGGGCTGATCAATCATCTCTCATTTTAGAAGAAAATTTAAGAAAAATGAAATATGAAATGTACAAGAAAGATGAGTTGATTAAAGTCGTAAAAGAAGATTTAGGAAAGGTAAAGCATGAATTAGACAGAACATGCAAATGGAACAAGGGTTCTGATGCACTCTCTTGGCTACAAGAACATCATAGTAGCAATAAGAGAGGACTTGGATTTGGATTCAAGCTCCAAAATGGGATTCCAAAAAGAAGTATCTCACACTTCCTGAGAATAAGATTTGCACACATTGTGGTAAGACTGGCCAGTACAAAAACGAATGCAATGCTATAGAAAAGGATGATCAAAAGAACATAGCTTTTGTTAAAGAAAAGCATAAACTGCCTAGTTGGGCAAAGAAAAATTTGATTTATCCGTTTGCCCATAGAAAAGGACCCAAACTAGTTTGGGTTCCCAAGACTAACCAATGATTTCTTTAGCAGGATCAAGTGAAAAGAAGTAGCCAAATGTGGTACATGGATAGTGGTTGCTCAAAACATATGACTGGTAAGAAGAACCAGTTCCTTTCACTTGAGAACCTAAAAGGAGGTAATGTCTCCTTTGGAAATGGATAGAAAGGTGAGATCATTGGTGTTGGAAAGGTAGGAGAAATAGACTCTTATTCCATTGAGAATGTCTATTTGATAGATGGCTTGAAGTATACCCTGATAAGTGTGTCACAACTATGTGACAGATGTAATTTTGTAGCTTTCACTTACACAAAATGCTTTGTAATCAGCCTTACTACTGACAAGATTGTTTTGCAGGGAATGAGAGTTAACAATATTTACATTGTAGATTTTTCAACCCTCTCTGAAAATGAACTCACTTGCTTGAGTGCGGAAATTAGTGATCCCCTCCTGTGGCACAAAAGACTTGGTCATGCAAGTCTAAATCAATTAAACAAATTAGTCTCCAAGGACTTGGTAATAGGTCTACCTAATATCAAGTTCAAGGAAGACAAGGTTTGTGAGGCATGTGCAAGGAGGAAGCAGGTAAGATCATCATTTAAACCTAAGAAAATGGTAAGTACTACCAAGACGTTGGAACTGGTTCATACGGATCTTTGTGGTCTAATGAGAGCCATGAGCAGAGGTGATTAAAGATATGTAATGGTGCTAGTTAATAATTATTATAGGTTTACTTGGGTATTGTTTCTAACCTCTAAAGATGAAGCATTTTAAATCTTCACTGCTTTTATTAAGAAAACCCAAAAGCAATTATGAAATCAACTGGCATCCATTAGGTCTGATAATGGAACTGAATTTAAAAATGTAAAATTTGCTGAATTTTGTGATAAAAATGGAATAGACCACAATTTTTTTGCCTCTAGGACTCCTCAACAAAATGGGGTAGTTGAAAGGAATAATAGAACCCTTGAGGATATGGCAAGGACTATGTTACTCTCCAGTAAACTACCTCATAGCTTCTGGGCAGAGGCCATAAACACTGCTTGTTACATAAAAAATAGATGCATGAATAGGCCTCTTGTAGAGAAAACTCCCTATGAGTTACTTAAAGGGAGAAAATCAAACATATCCCACCTTAAGGCCTTTGGTTGCAAGTGTTATGTGCACAACAATGGCAAAGACTCCCTAGGAAAGTTTGACCCCAGAAGTGATGAGGGAGTATTCTTGGGATATTCTTTACATAGCAAAGCATATAAAGTATTTAATAAAAGAACCCTATGTGTAGAAGAAAGTGTACATGTTGTATTTGATGAATCTAACACTCTTTTTGAGAGACGGGAACATGAAGATGAAGCCATAGGACTGGTGAGAAAATTAACAGAAGTCACAACACAAGTCAAGGCTGCACCAAAGGAAGGAGCAGGTGATGGAACAGGTCCATTCACCCCAAACAATGTGACAGGGGGAACCAATCCAAAGGACCATGCTTCTGATCATGTTCCTCTAGAGTATGACAATGAAGGAGGAACCAGCACAAATCAGATGGTTGGAAAATCATACAAGTATTTATGTTCTCATCCCATTGAGAACATCATAAATGATCCAAAATCAGGAGTCAAGACAAGATCACAACTGAAAAATCTATGCGCATTTGATGCCTTTTTTCTCTTATTGAACATAAAAATGTAAGTGAAGCTCTACGAGATGCAGATTGGGTCAGTGCTATACAAGATGAACTCAATCAGTTTGAAATAAATCAAGTTTGTCACTTGGATCCAAAACCTAAGGACAGGTCAATCATTGGAACATAATGGGTTTTTAGGAACAAATTGGATGAAGATAGAACTGTTACAAGAAATAAGGCAAGGCTGGTGGTTCAAGGCTATAGTCAAGAGGAAGGCATTGACTATGATGAGACTTTTGCTCTGGTTGCTATACTTGAAGTAATTAGGCTCCTCATAACTTTTGCAGCACATATGGAATTTACTCTTCATCAAATGGATGTCAAGAGTGCATTCCTAAATGGCTATCTCAAGGAAGAAGTGTTTGTAAAACAACCTCCAAGATTCAAAAGCAAAGAATGTCCTGAATATGTTTACAAGTTAGATAAAGCTCTATATGGTCTCAAACAGGCACCAAGAGAGGTATGAAAAGTTGTCAAAATTTCTCCTGGAGCATGGATACAAAAGAGGTAAAATTGATACCACCCTATTTCTAAAAGAAAAAAGGTAAAGATCTTCTTGTCGTACAAATATATGTTGATGATATCATATTTGGGGCCACTTCAGATAAGTAAATCAAGGAATTTGCAAAACTAATGGGCAGTGAGTTTGAAATGAGTATGATAGGTGAACTAACCTTTTTCTTAGGCCTACAGATAAAACAAAGCTCAAATGGAACCATGATTCATCAACATAAATATTCAAAGGAACTAATCATGAAGTTTAAAATGGAGGACTCTAAAGAAATAGATACACCTATTGCAACTGCCACTAAATTAGAGGCTGATGAACCTGGTTCATCAATTGAACAAAAATTGTATAGGGGTATGATTGGTTCACTCTTGTATCTTACTGCAAGTAGACCTGATATTGTTTTGCAGTGTAGGACTTTGTGCACATTTTCAGGCTAATACTAAAGAGTCTCAATTGACTGTTGTCAAAAGAATATTGAGATACTTGAAAGGGACCACTGAATTATGTTTATGGTATCCTAAAGGTAGTAACTTTGATCTAGTAGGATATGCTGATGTTGACTATGCAGGTTTTCTAGTGGATAGAAAAAACACTTCAAATATGGCTCATTTTCTTGGCTCATGTCGTATATTATGGGCTACCAAGAACAGAACTCAGTAGCATTATCTACCGCTGAGGCTGAGTAAGTAGTTGCTGCTTCTTGTTGTGCTCAACTTCTATGGAACAAGCAACAATTAGTAGACTTTGGTATAGAAGTAGGACGCATACCAATCTTCTGTGACAACACCAGTGCTATAAGTATGACAAAGAACCCGGTTCATCATAAAAGAACCAAGCACATAGATGTCAGACATCATTTCTTGAGAGACAATTATGAGAAAGGGCTAATTTCCACAAAATTTTGTGCAATTGATAAGCAAATAGCTGACATCTTCACCAAGTCTTTAAGTAGAGAAAATTTTGAAAGTAATAGGTTGGAGTTAGGGATGATTAAGATCACCTAAAAAATCAGTTCAGAAAGCACAGAAAAAAAAATAGATGAAAAACAATTTTGGTTAGGAGTTCTTAATTTGTGTGAATATTAGTCTATTCTCTACTCAATCTCATATTGTAAATAGTATACTCTTATGTCATGTGTTTATGAAATTCATTAAACTCTTACAAAATTTCTATTTTGTCATATAAGGCATATTCAAGAGAAGTGTCATTTGAAGAACTTGGTTCATCAAAATATGCTCATGAAAAGCTCAGGTATGTTTCTATTCTTTGCACAATTAGAAAATTTTAATTATCAATTATGAGCAAGAATCCTAGGTATACCAAAATTCCTAAATATTATCCGTTGTAACGTTGAACCAATTCCATTGAAACTAGAAGTCTCAATTTAACGGAAACCTTACTTAAATCCTAGCCAGTAATTCTAATACCTAAGGAGACCAGAATTCTAATCTGATTAGACTTCTAAGTGACCACTGAAAAGCTGCAAAATCTGGGTAATTATTACCTTCTTTAAAACCACCAAAACACTCTTCAATTCTTTATTCCTCAAAATACCTGAACTCTTTCTCTTTCATGTCTACAACTCTCCATAGCTTCCGCACCACAAAATTCATTTAGGGTTTCAGAATTCTCTCACAATGACAAATCCTCAAGATAACCCAGGCACTCCACCACCCGTCTCACCTAACACCTCATCTTCCACACCACCTGTTGAAAACCCTAAACCTAGATTTTGTTGCCAGAAAAATAGTAGCAACTGGTTCTATAAGGAAAATCTTGAATAAAAAACTTCAATCAAGTCAAAGGAAGGCAAGCCCTGTAACTGAGTCCAACTCGAGCTCTGAATCTGATGATTCCATCACAACAGGAGAAGTTAAGAACCAGGGTCTTCTGTTCAGACCAAAAATTAGGAAACTAGAAGGGAAGTTGATACATGCTATGCGTTTTACAGATGTGGTTGAGAGAGAAGAAAATAGGTTTTTTCTAATAGGGGATGTTAGAGATATAGGTGGAGGTGAGTCTGAAAAGTTGAAAAAGAAAAGGAAGAAGGAGATCTTAGCCATTTGTAGGAATGAGGGAGAAGGAGTATCAAAGTTAGGGGGAAGTGGATCAGGGGAGGCAGCTGAGGGGTTGATAAATCTGAGAAAAGTGCAAGATGAACCTGGTTCATCTGATGAGGAGAGTCTAGCTGACATACTAAAGAGAGTGGGGGCAAGTTATGACCCAAACAAACGAAAAACCTCATCACAAACAACCCCTGCTGCAGCAAAACCAACCAAGAAAAGCAAGAAATCGCCCACCAAGTCTACTGTTAGGATTAGAGCTACAAGAAGCAGAGTTAGAGAGAGTGAAGAGGAATGAAAAAGAGCCTTGGAGGAAAGGAATAAAAAGAAGAAAGAAAAAGGGAAAGAAAAGATTGGCCAAAGTTCAGAGACTGTTGCTGAGGAAGAAGAACAGGAGATGGAACAGGTCCATCTAGATGATAGTCCCACTGTTAAAATTCCAGTTTCAAAGTCCAAGGGGATCAGGACTTCTGTCAAAATGTCTACCAAATCAGTACCTGCTCAATCTACTCTTGCCAAAAGAACAAGGTCAGCTGAAAAAGGAAAGCAAGTCAAGACTGCTGAAGATGATGATGAGTGGAGAAGTGAGGAAGAAGAGGAAGAATCTGAAAAAAGAACAGGACAGGCATGCCATGTTTGGCAAAAGAAAAATTTTGAAGGGAAGACTGCTCAGGGACCTGGAGGAGCCAGGGATGATAAAGCTTCTATTTGCTTTAGAAGCTCGAGGCTGGAAGAACATGGTTCTCTAGATGGATAGAAAGTTGGATAGGACTGAACTTATTGAGTTTATGGTAAATAGAACAGTCAAAAATGGGGTAGTGACTAGCAAGGTGAAGGGTGTCAAGGTGAAGTTTGGTGAGTGAAGCTGGGCAAGATCTTAGGCATCCCTAGTGAGGGATATAATGATTATACAAGGCAAAGGTGGCCTTGCCAAGATGGATTGCCTATTGATCTTCAGATTACCAGAAACTTTTGTGACACTACATCAGAGGAAAAAGTGCCTGAGGCCAGACCACAAAGTGCTCTTTGAATTTGTCAACAAATGTCTTCTACCTAGACAGGAAATGAGACATACAACAGATTACATGGATACGGTTGTGAACACGTGATTTTTGCCTCACACGAATTACTCCCAAAATATCAAAAATAAAAGAGTTTTTGTTTGTTTGCAATGTTTGGGGATCACATGTTCTTTTTCTTATCGCTTACATTTGTGGGTCCGTGTCTGTTTGCTTAAGTTAACAATCAAAATATATATACCAAATATGTCGCATTTATATTTGCAGGGTTAGTTCCGTACTTAGAAATAGTTAAGTTTTATTTTGCGAAAATGAAAAGTAATAAAAAAGGGGGTATTTTTTCGTAATTCTTGTCATTTAATGTACAATTTGGTAGTTAATTGTGTTAATTGTTACTAAAAATTAATTATAGGTGCTACAAGTCGATTTGATTATATATATATATATATATATATATATGTGTGTGTGTATATATAGATATATGTATATATAATGCAACATGGAGTGTAGTCTTAGGAAATAAGGAGATCAGATTCGGGAAAAAATTTAGCCCAAACACCAGGCCCAAGCGAATCACCTCTGGTCCAGTCCAACCCGTCCTCGATCGTGGCCGTTCATTTCGAATTGATCCTAGGGCCACGATCTCCCCTGTCTACCCGTTCAAGAAGCACTGATCTGGGCCGTTCGATTCAGTGGATCCAACGGCCAATGCTTCATCCCCCAACCCGTTATGCAACCCTACCCAATCGACCCACAGACAACCCGGCTCCAATAAACGACCAAACGGTATCGTTTGGATAAATGAAACGATCCAGGCCGTTGATCTCATCAGATCAAACGACCAAGATTTATTTCCCACATTGGTATATAAATCCATCTCACACCCTGCCCCCCAAGCCGGACCCCCCCTTACCTTCATCGTCTCCCTTAGAGACGAATTAAACCTCGCCGTCCACCACCGTGCTCCGCCTGCCGGAAATCGCCTCACGGCAGTTCCGGTAGGCCAAACCCAACCAAATTAACACCGTAGGACCACCTCGACTGCCCCATCACGAATCCATCCTTCATTTACCTTGAATCACTCCGGAAATCTTCAAATCTTCATTTGAAGATTCGAGTCAAACTCGAACCCACGCCAAACCACCCCAAACTCACCCCAAACCTTCCCATGAGCTCCCTCATACCCCCACCGGCCTTAGTTTTGTTCGAATCAAACCCACAGCCCCAAGCCCCAAATTTGAGCCTATGAACCCTAAAAATCCGAGATGGGTTTCCTCGGTTAAAACCTATAGATGTTTGAGGTCTAATGGACCTTAATCTAGGTATTCTCAACTGAGAATACCCCGATTAAGGTCCAAGGCTTCAAAAACTTTGAATACAAGCTGGTCCGAGGTCCGATCGAGTTCTGAATTGTTCTATCACGGTATATACCCTTTTCTTTCTTCTAGCTATATTTAGTTTCGTATTTGTTTGTTAATTGTGTGAGTATTTTTGTCTTTTTGCTTTGAAAATTTTCTTTCTTCTTCTCCAATTCGACCCTTTATTTGGTCGATCTGTATTCTGTTATTTGTTCGAATGTGCTTGTTATAGAATAGTTATTCGTTTCGATTAAGGTCGTTAAGCATTCAATTCATATTTGATTGGTTCTGTGTCTCTGCTTAAAGCATATGGAATCAAACTGAAGGTCGCTCATTTGTTATCTATTATATATTTTGTCATCAACTAATCAATGTGGTCGATTAGTCTCGTAGGCCTGGTTTATTAGCATTTTTAGGGCAGAATTGGACATTACAAATCACTGGTGAATCGAGAGGTCCTTTCTTTTGAGCTGTTTGTGTAATTAAGATTGAATTGGGTATAGTTGCTGTTAGTTAAGGTCAAAGGGTGTGACCAATGTAGTATTAAAACACATTAGTACTGCAGTTGGATTAGAACCTGGAGTTTGCTAATTTTAAAGTAAAGATTAACAAGATTAACATTCCTTAAGTTTTAAAACTACCCTTCCCATAAGTTAAACTAGTGGAACTTGCTATTACAGCGGGGCATCCCACCAGGCCCTGCACTTAGGGAATTTTAAACATAAAACCCCATGTTTGGACAAGTTTAAGTGGGAAAACAGAGGGGATAGTGGGCTGGCAGAGCAGGGTCTGGGCAGAGATATGAATGGGTAGGGGTATTAGTTTAGTGAGAAGCATTCATTCAATGGGGAATTCAAAAACTATAAGTATAGGATTCAAAAAGAGATAGAGAGGACATTGTTTGATATCCAGAGAGACCTTAGAGGAAAAACAGTGAGACTGGAAAAACATACACAAATTTCATATACAAACAATACATACACAGCTTTGAGGGAGATAGTTTGAGGGAAAAGAAGGAAGCAAACATTGTGCTTCTTCACTGGTTCACTGTTTTAGTAAGCTTGGATTGGGTCTTTGTATTGGTTTATTGCATTTTTTGGCTTGGACTTGTTGCTGGGTGTCTGGTTGCTGAGTGTTGTGGTGTTTGGGCCACTGCGGGTGCTGAATTTGGTTACTGCTGTGGTCTGTGTCTGGGTGTTGTTTGTTGCTGTGTTTTTGGCTACTGTTTTTCTCCTGTTGCTGCTGTTGGTACACATTTATGAGCTCATTTTGATGTAACTGGAAAGAGAAGTTTAAGAAATGAAATGCTCGCAGATTCATATGTATTGACAGGCTCTTTCTGTTATCCAAATGAACAGATTGTAGAAGTAAATGTAGTGAATGTTAGTTCTTAGATCTCATGCTATACAGATAATAGACATACATGTATATCTTTGTGGATTGTTGATCCATTTCAACTCATTACCAGAAGCATGAAAATCTGCTAGTTGTTGGTTCTGGGCTTAAGTTTGCATTAATTAGTTTAAATGTAATCTGGTTTAGTACTTCAGGAGGGATAATAACCACCTCCTATTTCAGTGTGCTATTTCAAAATTCAGTTGGGTTGTTTGAATGATTAAAGTCGATTGAGATAAAGTTGGTAGTTCTGGAATGCTAGTGATTCAAATGTTGAGGATTAATGTGAAGCTCAGTAGTTGTTAAAACAAACACTAGGTCCACTTGTCGGCAATTGGGTTCGATTTAGGGATCTTGGTATATGTATTTTAACATAGCATAAGCTTGGGCTTCCGAGTTAGGCAGTGGTGGGAATTAAGAGGTTTACCCTCTTTTGTTTGGAATTGGACTTGAACTTGAAATTGGAATTTCACTTTGTTAATTTAAATTAGGATAAGTTAGTTGATACCAGTCACTCTAAAAATTCAACTGACGCGTTAGTGTAAGTAGTCGTACAGTTGACATTATAAAATTTTTCTTAGTTTAATTGATTCGCACAAGTCATTGACAGAAATCAAAGTAGCTAGAAACGAGAAGTTCAAATATAAGATTTAACCGAATAATGCTTAAATAACAATTAGTCACTAGATTTCACTCCAAATTTATAATTAGAGATGAAACATATACGAGATGTAGTATCTATGGGTCTGTCACGCCCCAAATCGAGGAACATGACCGGCGCCTGACCGGGTTGCCCCAGTCAAGCGGACCTGGGTGCCTTTCATTCCCACGCGTTACCCCTGTGATGACTGCTTCTCATTAACCAAATATATTACTAATCATAATTGATTTCACATTAAACAAATAACACGATACGAGTGATTCATTAACAAGATTTCAATTTTTACAACGCCCGACTTAACATAATATCTACATAATACTGGAGTCCCACAGTTTACATGTCTACAGAGCCTCTAGGATACAAAAAGAGAAATACAATACTTGCCGGTAACAAGGCTCCGGCTATACCTTACAAAACCAAAATGAAATCTAAACCGAGTGGCATGAACCACACAAGGCCCCGAGGAAGAAAGGGGCTCACCAAAACGGGCAGTGGAAGGAGAAGGATACTACTGCCGATGAGCTGAAGTGCCTGCTACCGATCCACCTACAATCATGACACGAATGTAGCGCCCCCGGCAAAAGGGACGTCAGTACACTTGAATTGTACTGGTATGTATGGACAAACTTTGTCCCAAGTAAACTCAAGCCATTAAATTACATCAACAATTAATTAAGCCAGCCAACCATGTTTCCACATTTTCCTCATTTCAAATAATTCTCACACAAAGCACTTTCTACAATCAACCAATTTAACAATAACCAATCAATCACGTAAAGCACAAGTAGTCAAACAAAGGGGCAATCGGTGCCCCACAGGTTGCAAACTCTCCTGCTGTCTCCTTTCACAATTTCACATTATTGATTTATGTATCAATTTTCAATAGCGATTTCGATCGCTTTCCATCCTTATTGCCCCTGACCACCCTTATTACCTCGGCCACCCTTATCACCCCAACCCAAACCTTATTTCACCACGTCGCGGCGCGCGACACGACCCCGCCTTACAGTTGAAAACACAACAATTTCAAAACAGCAGATAAGGTACTACACACAATTTCAACAAGTTCAAATAAGCAACTTACACATTGGTTCATGTTCTCAATTTCTTCTCAATTCAATATCACAACCATGTTACAATATTTCCACAATTCAAGTGTTTCATCTCTTTCCACAATAAACCAATTCTCAAGTGTTTCGTTTGTTTTCCACAAGGTGCCATATAGGCCATCATAGTCATTATTCACAATTCTTTTTGCCAAATTAAACTCTCATTTTACATCACTCATAGCTCAACAACAAACTTTGAATATCCAACAACAACATCAAGAATTTCACACAATTTGTCAATTTAACACGAAACAAACAAACTCCACACATATAGGCGATTTCACAAGGATCAAAATTAGCCATACATACCTGGTGATGAGTTTTCTCCTACTTTATGCTTACCCAAGCTATCTTACTCTTGCCAACCTTGTTCTTGAAGACTCTTACTTCTACTCACTTCTTTTTACTAGAATTCAGGTTCAATAATCATGCATGAGTGTAAAAATTCTATTTTTAAAAGCTATTATATGCAAACCTCTCTTTACCCAATTAAAACTGAAAATCAAAGAAAATAGTTAGGGTTTTTACCTTGAAAATATTGGGGAAGTTGAATCCTTGCCCTAGAATCCCTTGGAATTAAGTAGTTGGAACAATCTTTGAAGATGAAGAACTTCTCTCTCTAAAAACCCTCTCTTCTCTCTCTAATTTTGGTGAGATAATATGATAAAATGAAGAAGAAAGGTGTTATATTAAAGAAGAGATCGGGTCAAAATATCACAAAAATCTGGGCCGGGGTCAAATATGCGGTCACTATGCGACCGCAGAATCAACATGCGGTCCGCATAGTGGCCGCAGAATGGCTCAAAAAATTACGCAGGCTCTGGAACGATTTGCGGTCACTATGCGGACCGCATGTTGATTCCGCGGTCGCAAAAGTGCACCGCAGATTGACATGCGATCGCATATCGACCGCACATTGGACACAATTTTGGGCAACTCTCTGGAACGATTTGCGGTCACTATGCGGACCGCATATTGATTCTGCGGTCGCAAAAGTGCACCGCAGATTGACATTTTTCTGGAAAAATTTTATTCTACATTTTGAAACTTAAATCACTACCAAGGGTCCGAACCGCGGCGAGCAAGCTCGCCGCGAAGAATTCTATGCATTCCTAACACATCATTCGGACCATGACACCACATCTACTAGGTTTTATGCACAAAAATTTCACGGGGCCTTACAGGGTCGACCTTCAAATAAACAATGAGATGAACCTCGTTAGAGAACAAAACACACGGGGCCCTCAAATTAGTTGCTACAAAAACTTAGACTTGAAAGGACCGTTTAGTGAATTTCGCGGTCCTTTCCCAAAGTTAATAAGGACGATAGACTCTTTAGGCACGATTTGTAAGTAAATTACTCTCCTAAATACGGGTGCGCATTTATGTGACCCAAATCTTACTCTCGCCGAAACTGAAATACATTAAAGTCACAGGCGTACTGGTTGCGGTGTGACTCGAAATGTGTTTTCGTGACGTCGCAATTCTTCTAAAAATAAAAGCGGAGCATTAAAGATACATAGTTAAAATATACAAAGAAATCAGATAAAAGCCAAAAAATGCAGTTGAGCGACCGTGCTGAAACCACGAAATCCGGGAATGCCTAACACCTTCTCCCGGGTTAACGGAGTTCCTTATCCAGTTTTCTAGTTTTCGCAGACTATATTACAAAGTCATAAAATTTCCTCGGTTCGGGATCAAACCGGTGACTTGGGACACCATTATTCTTCCAAGTGGCGACTCTGAATTTGATAAATTAATCCCGTCTCGATTGTCCTTTAATTGGAAAAACTCCCTTGGGCCCTCGCGGGTGCGAAAAAAGGAGGTGTGACAGCTCTGGCGACTCCGCTGGGGATGAAACCTCTGAACTTCGGTTCGGGGTCTAAGAATTCGAGCTCAGTTAAATTGTTGTTTTGTCTATATCTGATTTTATTACATGTTTAATTAATGTGCTACATGTCTACCGCTTTGACACTAGTTGCACTGTATATACAAATTGCTATATGTTTACCGCTTTGATATTGCGTGAACTGTGTACAAAACTGTGCCGAAAACCCGTCTCTTCTTACCCCCGGGGATGTGCTTACTGGTTGAAACTCCCCTTTCTGTTAGTGTCAATACCAAAATAAGAAAAGAGGCAGGATAAGTTACAAAGCCGGACGATCCCGCGGGTCCCCGGTGCGTAGCTCCCTCCTCAAATCCGAGTTGTCTGCTCGGGTACACGGTCTAGTACCATTGAAAAGCATCGGGATATTGAGCCTAGATTTAGGACGTTTATTTGCATCATATCTGACTTAGGGGACTCAACGCAGGGGTTGGGTCCGTCTAGGACAGGCAACCCGAAATAAAAGACCATCTTGCCATATCATATTTGTTGTGAGCATTTATTTAAACTGGCATGCTGACCGGGTTCTTCTAAATACGGAAGAAAAACAAAAGAAAAAAGAAAAAAAAAACACAAAAAAAAAGAAAAAGAAACAAAAGGGAATAGTACGGGGAAATAAATATTTTTCAGAAAATACAAAAAATATGTCTTACCAATAAGTCAATAAATTTAGTTTGCCGATAAAAAACGGTAGAAGATTGACTTTGCCAACAAAATGGTTTTCTTGACAAAATGTGTTTTCTTTAAAATAGTTGTTTTGACGGACCGAACTACGCGGGTTTGATTCTCACCAGGTGTGAGATACGTAGGCAGCCTTTAACGGGTCCAACTTCCCTTTATCTCAAAATAAGTTTTCGACGACCACCTTTTCATCAGTCTTAATATTTTGACCAGTCAATTCCTGTGGCCCGTTTCGTTTTTAAAGATAGTTTTGGGTCAAATAAAGATTTCTCTTTCATCTAAAAATTACCTTAATAAATGTGCAGAATGAGCACGAGTCAGAATACAACCGAAGCTATCATAAACAAGGTCCCCTTAAGTTTGCATAGGTGGTGGAGCGACGTGGGCGAGCAAGGACAAGACACAGTTAAGCTGTACCTGGGAGATCTAGTGGGGCTACTAAATATTCCCCCGAGAGGAGACATCATACGAGCCTTGATCTCGTTCTGGGATCCAGCACACAATGTGTTCCACTTTTCGGACTTTGAACTCACACCAACATTAGAAGAATTGGCCGGGTATATCGGAAGACCAAAGGTCCCTATGAGGGAACAATATCTCATCGCGCCGAGGGTAATGACAGTACATAGGTTTTTGGATACTGTGAAAATCCGCAGAACTGTACACAACCCAGACTTATCAGAAGGGTTCTGCACTTTAGCATTTCTCTATGATAAATATGGTCATCACGGAGGTTTCAGCGAACACAAAAGCAAAATCTGCAGTGAACAAAACCAGTTAAAATGGGAGGAGCATAGACGCATCTCCTTCATGATAGCTTTCCTGGGTTCATTAATATTTCCTAGAAAAGACGGGAATATCAACATACAAGTGGCAGGGGTCGTCAGCACTCTGATGAAACAAAACAATAGTACTTTGGCTCCCATGATAATATCAGATATCTCTCGTGCACTCACTATCTGCAAAGTTGGAGGGGTCTTCTTTGAAGCTTGCAACGTACTGCTCCAAATGTGGATGATCGATCACTTATGTCGTCGCCCGCAGTTTATGAGGTATAGTTTATCGGAGAAAACCCGTGTAGAAGAATTCCCTACGAGGGTCGAGGGACATGATTTGCCAGAAGGGATTAGCGGATGGATACGACTTTTGCGTTTGATTCCAGCCAGCAAGATAGAATGGGCATTTGGCAGGCTACCCGTGGAAGAAGTCATATATGCATCGGCCACGGAATCATATTTGTTGCTAATGGGCCTCAACAACATCCAGCCCTACGCACCAGGTCGAGTATTGAGACAGTTGGGACGATGCCAAATAATCCCAAAAGAAGAAGACCTCAGCCCACATGTGGTTGAAATTGGACCGGGAGGACAGTTCCCTGAAGCATTGGTCCGAAAGATTTGGAGTGAATGTCAAACATTGAAGATAGACACTCGAGTGCGAGATCGAGCCCAGGGTGAAGTATCGTTGGAATACCCTGCATGGTATAGCAGAGAATTGGAGCATCAAAGGCCCACAAAAAGGCCCCACCTCAGGGAGTTTGCCGGAGCGTCACAAGAACAATGGGACTGGTTGGCCAGAGAAGAAGCTTATAGAACAAAGATTAGCAGAATAGAGCAACGGACCCAGGAGCTCCAATTTGAAATGGATATGCAAGTCGCCGCCAACGAAGGAGATAAAAAGAAGTTGGCACAAGAAAATGACTTTTTGAGAGCTCAAATCCAGCAAATGAAAAGGGATGCCGACAGACAGTTGAGGAGTCGAGCGGACGAAAAATTGATAAAGGGTCTGAGAAGCCAAGTTGCCGATGTACAAAGAGAATTGGAAGAGTCAAAAGCCCAAACAATGAGGATCCGTGCTAGCTGGAAAAAGGAGGCACATCAACATGCACTTCACCTACAACGGGTGGAAGAAGATTACACCGAGACCATCACTAGTCTAAGGGAGGCAAATGTTATCCTCAGGGAGCGGGTTTTCAAGCAAGCCCGAGATGCTAGAGCAGACCTCGACCGTTGTCACAATTTGATGGCCCGACTGCAAGAACAAGTGGATAGGCTCCTAGACCAAGTCACCAACAATGCTCAAAGATTAGGGGCGAAAAACCAGCAGATAGAACGGCTACTCGGAGAAAGGAACATGATCAAGGACAGAATTGGAGAAATCGGGCATTATGTCACCATGAAGTGCCTAGCTTGTGAACAAATGCCCCGCACCGACCTTTTTGCTTCAGTTATGGGCTATGTTCATCAGATCATGAGAGAATTAAGGGGACTACACAAGGACCTCACACCAAGGCCCGCGGCAAGGCCGAATGATGCCTCGCGGGCCCCCAGGAATTTTAGAGCATTAGATTTTTGATTAAAAATGTATTTTTGAAATATTGGGTCAAGCTAGTTGGCATTTTTATTTTACATTCTCGAGTCAAGCATTTCTTTTATTTTGCTGATTATTGTAAGACGTGTTTTGTAACTTTAAAGTTTTATTTGGTATAAAAGTTACTGAATTTTGCCACAATCATGTTACTAGAACTACGCTCGGTCTGATTCACGCGGGGACGTGATACGTAGGCAATCCGCATAAGATTCGACCACCACTAAAAAGAAAGGAAAAGAATACGAAGGTTAATAACAATAAGGTTTTCAAGGATAGTTGAAAAAGAGAAAAGAAAAAGAAGAAAAAAGAAAAGAGAAAAAGAGAAAAGCTGGAATGACGCATGTTATGAGTACATGTAGAAAGGGTTATTTGGTTAGGTGCATTACATCCAACATGCTATAACATATCTGTTAAAATCGGTAAACTAACAAGTTTGTCAATTTCCAGAAAAGTTTAGCAGTTGGTTTGACAGAATATACTGGCCAGCCACCACTACCGAACTAGATCTAAAGGGCCAATTACAGCAAGCATGTCTAGTTCCGGTAAAAGTCTTGAGGAAGAGAAATCGGAGATATAAGTCATGAAAGAAGAGATAGACCGGTTGAAACAGCAGATAACAGAGATGCACCTGGCCTGGGCTAGGGGACAGTCTTCACCAAACCGCCCTACTCTCGCATCAGCTCCAGAACATCCACCCCTTGATCCATCGACAAGCGCCCCAATCTATCCATACTACCAAGGGGAAAACCCTTATGTCACCCAAATTCCACCAGCCAAACAAAATCCTCCTCCAGTCACCCCTGTTTTTGTGGCACCCCCGCCTGCTACTCTACAAAAGTCACCCGGTGAGCCGCATGTTCAAATCCATGACAATTCTTACTATCCTCCCGAGCCTACCTTCAGGGCTCCTGAACCACATCCACACACCCCTCATTGGGATAACCCGGCAGAACCGGAAAAGCACTTCCAAAGTTCGGAACATGAGGAAGTTATTAGAAAAGTTAAAAGCCTGGAGCAGTCCTTCAGGAATATGCACGGTTTGGGCAACCAGGTCAGTGTCGCTTACAAGGATCTGTGTCCATTCCCAGATGTCCAATTGCCAGCCGGGTTTCAAAATGCCCAAGTTCGACCTATACGAGGGGCACGGTGATCCAGTAGCCCATCTTCAAGGGTTTTGTAGTAAAATGCGAGGAGCCGAAGGACGGGATGAGATTCTGATAGCTTACTTCGGTCAGAGTCTGGGAGGATCTGCGCTGGAGTGGTACACTAGACAGGACCCCAGCAGATGGTTTACGTGGGATGACTTGGCTCAAGCTTTTATCGGTCAGTTCCAGTACAATCTTGAAATAATCCCCGACCGCTTATCATTGCTAAAATTAGAGAAGAATCCCGCTGAAAGTTTCAGAGAATTTGGTTTCCGCTGGAGGGAACAGGCAGCAAGGGTAGATCCGCCTATGAGAGAGAGCGAGATGGTGGATTACTTCTTGCAGACACTAGAGCCAACCTATTTCGGACATCTGGTAACGTCCGTGGGCAAATCATTCACTGAGGTGATAAAAATGGGGCTATGATCGAGGAAGGCTTGAAAGCCAACAAGATCATGAGCTACTCAACATTGAAAGCCACCACTCAGGCTATCCAAAGTGGTACTGGAGGAGTACTTGGGAAAAAGAGGAAAGAAGAAGTCGCGGCAGTCGAGTCCGGGACATGGTTCAGAAACAGAGGCCCCGCACCCTAATATAGCCCGCTCCAGCCTCACCACCAAAATTACTTCCACAATCCATATAACCACCCGCAACATTACTATCCCGCACCTGATCCCCATTTTACTGTCCGTCACGCACAGTCCTATTCCGCACCTCCCGTCCATGCACCGTGGCGTGCACCAAACCTGCATAACAATTATCCACCCCCAAGAGCTTACAGAAACCCCTCGGGCGTGAGTTTTCGTCCGAACCAGGCATTCAGGGGCGACAGGGCGCCAAGGCCAAAGACTTTCACTCCCTTGGGAGAGTCTTACACCAGTCTGTTCCACCGGTTGAAGCAAGTAGGGTTGCTAAATCCGGCTGAAGCTAAGCTACCAAACCCTCTTCCAAAGAACCTGGACCATTCAGTAAATTGTGCATACTGCTCAAGATGTCCGGGACACGACACGGAAAAGTGTTGGAGGTTGAAAACAGCCATCCAGGAGCTCATCGACACTCGCAGGATTGAGGTCCAGACTCCAACAGAGCCCAACATCAACCAAAATCCACTTCCAACTCATCATGAGACCAACATGATCGAGTTGGTACGGGTAGAAGAAGGAAAGGAGAAAGCCTCTCAGACTGTAATGATGATCAAGTCTAGCGGAGTAGGAATGAGAAAGGAGCCGAGCCTTGATGAGCCATCCATTTGCAAGAAGGACGTACCAGGAGGGTCGGAAGCAGAAAAGGGAAGTGTGAACGAAGTACCGGTGAGGCCGGGGGAAGCAAAAATAGTTGTACCGGGGGTAGCAACCAAGCCCGTCTTGACGGTAGCAGGCGTTCGAATGGATCCTTTCATCATCAAGCCAGAAATACAGTTGCCAATAACTGATAGCAGAGCTATTCCATGGAATTATGCTCGGATTACAACAACCTACAAAGGAAAGGAAGTGAAAGAGGAAGTTTGCGAAGCGCAAGGTTTGACCCGCTCGGGGAGATGTTTTGCCCCTGCGGAATTGAGGAAGATCACTCCGGCAACATTGAAAAAGCCGGTAACTGACGAAGAAGCAGAAGAATTCCTGAAAAAGATGAAGCTACATGATTATTCTGTCATGGAACAGCTGAAGAAGACTCCGGCGCAAATCTCATTGCTATCCTTGCTGATACATTCTGAAGAACATCGGCAAGCTTTGATGAAAGTTCTGAATGAGGCCCACGTACCCGATAAAATCTCGGTGAGTCATTTGGAGAAGATCACCAATAGGATCTTCGAAGCGAATCGGATCACCTTCACCGATGATGAATTGCCTGAGGAAGGCACCGAGCACAACAAGGCTTTATATCTTACGGTAAAATGTAAGGATTCGGTGGTTACCAAAGTCCTTGTCGATAATGGATCCAGTGCTAACATTTGTCCTCTCTCTACACTGGACAAGTTGAAAGTGGACATCGGCAGGATACGCAAGAACAGCATATGTGTTCGAGGGTTTGATGGAGGAGGCAAGGCGTCGGTCGGGGACATAGTATTAATCTTGACAATTGGGCTAGTGGAGTTCACCATGGAATTCCAGGTGCTGGACATGGTAGTGTCATATAACCTTCTGATAGGGCGACCGTGGATCCATGCCGCAAGAGCAGTTCCATCCAGCCTACACCAACTCGTCAAGTTTGAGCGGGACCAACAGGAGATCGTCGTCCATGGAGAGAATGATCTGCAACCAGGCACCATCGTCCCTTTTGTTGAGACGGAAGAAGATGTTGGGCCATGGGTATACCAGATCTGCGATGTGGTATCCGCCCACCGAGTTCCGGAAGGGGAATGCATTCCCAATGACAGAATAATTACTGCAGACATCATGGTGGCTCATGAAATGTTGAGACACGGTTTCATACCCGGCAAAGGTCTAGGTGCATCTCTGCAAGGAATCGTACAACCGGTCTCTGTGGTCGAAAACGTGGGAACCTTCGGCTTGGGATTCAAGCCAACATCAGAGGACATCCAGCGAGCCAAGAGGAATAAGCAGAAAACATGGGTGCTCCCAAAGCCTGTTCCACGCCTTTCCCAATCTTTTGTCAGGGTCGGAGTAAGAGGACATCCGACGACAAAGGTTCCCAGTCCTATGGTTAGGCCAGACGAAGAGTTCTTAAGAAAGTTCGAGGACCTATTCGCAGATGTATGCATGCTCGAGGATGGCGAAGGATCCAGCCATGCCGAGATACAGTTTGTGGGATCGAAAGCAAAATTGAATAATTGGAAGGCTACTCCTCTCCCCGTCCGGAAGGAGTCTTGGTAGTTGGTTTTGGATTGTTTTCTTTCGAAATTTTGTGTTGGGGGTGTCCCCGGAGTAAAATCCATTTGTTTTAGTTCATTTCGATTTGAGTTTGCAAGTTTGTTTTTCCTTGTACTGTTCCCATTAATGAAATTTTGTTCCCTTCGCGTCTAATTTTGTTTATTTTTCCTTCTTTTTACTTTTCTGAACAGCCTTCTTTCAACTGATCTTAATGATATGACGTGCTTAAAGATTAATCAACCCAGTCTAGAAAGTCAACCGGGTTTGGAAATAATAACGCATGAAATAAGAAGTGACGAGAGTGAGTCAGAATACGGCGATGACGAAGTCGTAGAAGAAATCGGTGAAGAATTAAGTCACTTCGAGGAAAAACCCAAACCAAATTTAAATGATACTGAGGCCGTTAATCTGGGGAACACAGATGACGTCAAAGAAACCAGGATAAGTGTCCATATTGAACCAAACCTGAGAGAGGAATTTATCAAAACACTCATGGAGTTTAAAGACATTTTCGCATGGTCGTACGACGACATGCCAGGACTCAGCACTGATCTAGTGGTTCATAAATTACCCACTGATCCGGCATATCCTCCCGCCAAGCAAAAACTACGGAAATTCAAGACGGAGATGAGTGTGAAGATCAAAGAGGAAGTAACCAAGCAGTTGCGGGCGAAAGTCATTCGTGTCACTCGATTCCCTGAATGGTTGGCTAACGTAGTACCGGTGCCAAAGAAAGACGGAAAAATCAGAGTATGCGTGGACTACCGCAATCTCAACAAGGCGAGTCCTAAGGATAATTTCCCACTTCCCAATATCCATATCCTGATTGATAATTGCGCTGGACGTGAAATCGGATCCTTTGTGGACTGTTATGCGGGATATCATCAGATCTTGATGGATGAAGAGGACGCAGAAAAGACGGCTTTTATCACACCATGGGGAACTTATTGTTACCGGGTGATGCCGTTTGGTTTGAAGAATGCAGGGGCAACATACATGAGGGCGATGACTACGGTATTCCATGACATGATACACAAGGAAATTGAAGTGTACGTGGATGATGTGATCATAAAATCTAGACGTCGAGAAGACCACGTTGCCGACCTCGGGAAGTTCTTTCAAAGACTTCGAAGATACGACATCAAGCTCAATCCAGCCAAATGCGCATTCGGAGTTCCATCAGGAAAGTTGCTAGGATTCATCGTCAGCCGACGGGGCATTGAGTTAGACCCATCCAAAATCAAGTCTATTCAAGATCTACCCCCGCCAAAGAATAAAACAGAGGTAATGAGTCTGTTGGGAAGGTTAAATTACATCAGTAGGTTTATTGCTCGCTTACAGCAACCTGTGAACCCATATTCCGTCTGTTGAAGAAAGACGCTGCGATAGAATGGACGACAGAATGTCAGGAAGCGTTTGACCAAATCAAAGGGTATCTGTCAAACCCACCCGTACTAGTTCCGCCTGAACCGGGTAGACCCCTGATTCTTTATCTGACGGTCTTGGAGAATTCGTTCGGTTGCGGACTGGGGCAGCATGATCATACTGGCAGGAAGGAACGGGCTATTTACTACCTCAGTAAGAAATTCACGATCCACGAGGTCAGATACACTCATCTGGAAAAGACATGTTGCGCCTTGACGTGGGTAGCCCAAAAGCTAAAACATTATTTGTCTTCTTACACCACCTACCTCATTTCGCGCTTGGATCCGTTGAAGTATATTTTCCAGAAACCTATGCCTACAGGGAGGTTAGAAAAATGGCAAATATTACTTACAGAGTTCGACATCATATATGTGACAAGGACGGCTATGAAAGCTCAAGCCCTGGCCGATCACTTAGCTGAAAATCCTATTGATGACGAATACGAACCTTTGAGGACGTATTTTCCAGACGAAGAAGTATTGCAAATTGAGGGATTAGAACTAACCAAGGATCCAGGGTGGAAGCTCTTCTTCGACCGAGCGGCGAACGCAAAAGGAGTCGGAGTAGGGGCCGTGCTCATCTCTGAAACAGGACGTCATTATCCTGTTACTGCTCAACTGCGTTTTCATTGTACCAATAATATGGCCGAGTACGAGGCATGTATCTTGGGGTTGCGATTAGCGATGGACATGGATGTACAGGACGTCTTGGTCTTGGGAGACTCGGACCTTCTGGTACATCAGATTCAGGGAGAATGGGAAACCAGGGATTTAAAGCTTATCCCGTATCGTCAGTGTTTGCATGATCTGACCAAGCGCTTTCGATCGATAGAATTCAGGCACATCCCAAGGATGCATAATGAGGTTGCCGACGCTCTAGCTACTTTAGCGTCAATGCTACATCACCCGGACAAGGTTCGTGTCGATCCGTTACATATCCAAGTCCGGAATCAACATGCTTATTGTAATGTGATAGAGGAAGAGGTGGATGGTGAGCCATGGTTTCATGATGTCAAAGAGTACCTCAGGTTAGGAATATACCCAGAGCAGGCAACCGGAGATCAAAAGAGGGCTATTCGGCGGCTGGCGAACGGATTTTTCCTTAGTGGAGGGGTACTGTACAAAAGAACCCCAGATTTGGGATTGTTAAGATGTATAGATGCGAGTCAAGCCACAACAGTGTGATGACAGATATACACTCTGGAGTTTGTGGACCACACATGAGCGGATATGTATTGGCAAAGAAGATTCTTCGAGCAGGATATTACCGGCTCACTATGGAGCGTGATTGTATAAGTTTCATGCGAAGATGCCATCAGTGTCAGATACACGGAGATTTGATTCATTCTCCACCGACCGAATTGCATACAATGTTGGCACCATGGCCGTTTGTTGCGTGGGGTATGGATATTATCGGACCTATAGAACCTGCGGCTTCCAATGGTCATAGGTTCATTCTGGTGATGATCGATTACTTTACCAAGTGGGTGGAGGCCAAAACCTTCAAATCCGTGACTAAGAAGGCAGTGGTGGACTTCGTACATTCCCACATCATCTGTAGGTTTGGAATTCCAAAGATAATCATCACAGATAACGGTGCAAATCTTAACATCGGATTGATGAAAGAGGTATGTCAACAGTTCAAGATTACACACCGAAATTCCACACCATATCATCCCAAAGCAAATGGTGCGGTTGAGGCAACAAACAAGAATATAAAGAAGATATTGAGGAAGATGGTAGAAGGGTCTAAGCAATGGCATGAAAAGTTACCATTTGCACTGTTGGGTTATCGCACTACCGTCCGGACCTCGGTAGGTGCAACTCCTTACTTGTTGGTATACGGGACCGAAGCAGTAATACCCGCAGAAGTTGAAATTCCATCCCTCCGAATTGTCGCTGAAGCTGAGATCGACGATGATGAATGGGTCAAAACCCGATTAGAGCAATTGAGCTTGATCGACGAAAAGAGATTGACAAGCAGTATGTCATGGCCAATTGTATCAAAAGAGAATGGCAAGAGCATATAACAAGAAGGTACGTCCCAGGAAGTTTGAAGTGGGACAACACGTGTTGAAGAGAGTTCTACCACATCAGGCCGAAGCGAAAGGCAAGTTCGCTCCAAATTGGCAGGGACCGTTTGTTGTGACTAAGGTATTATCCAACGGCGCGCTATGTCTAACTGATATTGAGGGAAGATGCACTGATATGGCCATCAATTCCGATGCAGTCAAGAGATATTATGTGTAATTCTTTAATGTATTTGTCAACGATTGGTTTCGTTTGTGTGTATTTTGGCATTTCTCGGAGAATGAAATGACAGAGGCAATTTTTCTACTACTCAAACACTTTAACCTTTGTTTTCCCCTTTGAGCCTTAATAATTCTTTCATATACCCTCTTTCGGAATCACCAAGGAAGATGTGTAACAAAATAGAAAAAGAAACAAAGAAAAGACACAAGAAAAAGTGAACTACGTTCGACCTGATTCCTCAAGAAGGATACGTAGGCGCCACACGGCTTGGTCATAATAAAAACAAAAATCAAAGATTCCCCAAGCAACAAAACTGGGGCAGAAGTCATTGTTTCGTTTGAAAGATAGTGTGGATTCCGAAAGTTGTAATGAGCTAACCGTTGAGATTAGACCTTTTTTTTTCTTTAGCCTCATGCGCAGAAACCACATTAAGAACCAAAAAGACCTCTCGATCAGTATTTGAGAAATGCCAAGTCATGCGAGTGAAACAACGAATGACACTTCAATCCTCGACTAAATTTAGGACTTACAAGCTGAAAAGGGATGGCCCCTTTAGAGGAAATTCTATGGACAATACCACAGCCCACCGCAAGGAAAGAAAGCGAAAATGAGAGAGTCTTAACGGTGAAAACCCTCCCGAGCACCTTAAGGCGAAGAAAGTTGAGAGAAATAAAATGAGAGTCTTACGGTGAAAACCTTTACGGGTACCTTAAGGCGACGGGAGATAGATAAATGAGAGAATCTCATTAGTGAAAACCCTTCAAAGGGCACTATGAGGTGACGAGGCGAGATGGCTACAAGATGTCCGCATGAGACAAGGTTTGGACATTCGTTTATTCCTAGCAAATTGCGGCCATCAGAAAGTGATTGACATGAATAGACTGGGTGGATTAATCTCAAAGGCGCGGCATAACCATTGAATCAGTCACACATTCAGATAAGTTTTTCCTATTTTTTGAGTTCAGAAAAGTTTTCCTTTTCTTTTGTCATTTGCCGTCAGCATTCTTTTTCTTTTCGAGAATTGATTTTTCAAAGCTTACTACCAAGTCTCCCAAAGCAGTATAATGAAAATGAATAGGCGTGGAACGAGGCAATAAGGCAGAAGTCGTTCCGATAGTAAGATTGGAACGACAGGTGGATTGGAGGGTTCACAGAAATTATGGAGTACGATGGACACATGTGGCACGTCCGGAAGATGATTTCTCACAACAGATCACCGGCTAAAAAGAGTCGGATCAAACCAAAGATTGGAATAAAAGGGAGAGATGAGAAACCATCTGTGGAAAGAGCATCATCCCCAGCAAGCGCCAACGTCGTCCCCAAAGTTCGAGGGAGGCCAAGCAGCTGAAAGAGAAAAGGAAAATAGCCCCAACAAGAGTG
Source organism: Nicotiana noctiflora (assembly GCA_032618575.1). Taxonomy (NCBI): domain Eukaryota; kingdom Viridiplantae; phylum Streptophyta; class Magnoliopsida; order Solanales; family Solanaceae; genus Nicotiana; species Nicotiana noctiflora. The sequence continues at coordinate 217,395 of JASVEL010001970.1, read as the reverse complement.
GCACGACCACTCACTGCGTTTTGAAACTAACAATTTTTCTTTGATTTAAAGCAGGAAAAGAGGGTTCGTCGGCGGAAAATCATACCACCTAGAAATTTATCAAACTGGGGCAGAAAATTTTCTCTTGTTGCGAAAATTTTCTTGAGAGCAAATACCCAGTAGATAAGGATAGAAAGCAACACAAGATTTTGGGAAATACCCGTTCCGAGCAGAATAGTTTTGAAAGAGGCCCGACAATGCAAGGAAGTGATCTTTGAGCCGGTATCATCCCCAGCAATTGTTGGGAAAATGAAACACTAACTTCGAGATTCCCGCAGCAGCATTATATCCCGCAAGTTTTCAAGGAAGTAGAGGTGTGAGTCCCAGAGGAGGAATGGGAAGAAGGAAGAGGAAAAGGGTTCCCCCACCAGGGTAATCCACAGTTAATGACATTTCAACCCCCGGCGAGTCCGAGAGAGAAGGAGGGGTGAAGGAAATGAAGAATACTTCCCCAGCAGCATCATCACTAGCAGGTAAATAGGCAGTCCCGAAGATATCTCCAGCAGCCAAAGGAAAAGTATCACGGCTCAAGGGGAAGGCAATTCCAAGACAAGATAATTCAGAAGAGAAGGTGACCCAAGAGGCAATGCAGGATGAAGAAAACGGTACAAAAGGCAAAAGAAGGTGATCATGGATAGGATGAAATTAGTGAGTTGTAGTCGAAGTCAGGGAGCCCGCCTGGAGAATGGAGTGGCGATTTATTTTGAAGTTGTAGTAGAAGTCAGGGAGCCCGCCTGGAGAATGGAGTGGCGATTTATTTTGAAGTTGTAGTAGAAGTCAGGGAGCCCGCCTGAAGAATGGAGTGGCGATTTAGTTTTGAAGTTGTAGTTGAAGTCAGGGAGCCCGCCCGGAGAATGGAGTGGCGATTTAGTTTTGAAGTTGTAGTTGAAGTCGGGGAGCCCGCCTGAAGAATGGAGTGGCGATTTTATTTTGAAGTTGTAGTTGAAGTCAGGGAGCCCGCCTGAAGAATGGAGTGGCGATTTTATTTTGAAGTTGTAGTTGAAGTCAGGGAGCCCGCCTGAAGAATGGAGTAGCGATTTAATTTTGAAGTTGTAGTAGAAGTCAGGGAGCCCGCCTAGAGAATGGAGTGGCGATTTATTTTGAAGTTATAGTTGAAGTCAGGGAGCCCGCCTGAAGAATGGAGTGGCGATTTTATTTTGAAGTTGTAGTAGAAGTCAGGGAGCCCGCCTGGAGAATGGAGTGGCGATTTAGTTTTGAAGTTGTAGTTGAAGTCAGGGAGCCCGCTCGGAGAATGGAGTGGCGATTTATTGTGAAGTTATAGTTGAAGTCAGGGAGCCCGCCTGGAGAATGGAGTGGCGATTTAATTTTGAAGTTATAGTTGAAGTCGGGGAGCCCGCCTGAAGAATGGACTGGCGATTTTATTTTGAAGTTGTAGTTGAAGTCAGGGAGCCCGCCTGGAGAATGGAGTGGTGATTTAGTTTTGAAGTTGTAGTTGAAGTCAGGGAGCCCGCCTGAAGAATGGAGTGGCGATTTATTGTGAAGTTGTAGTTGAAGTCAGGGAGCCCGCCTGAAGAATGGAGTGGCGATTCATTTTTAATTTGGTTGAGGAAAGCGGTTGAATGTAACAGAAATCCCGGCATGAATCCGAGTTCGTAAGCAGAAGGAAGGCAACAAGGATCAGAAAAGATAGTTTCAGATTGCAAAGGAGAGTAGTTCGAAGACCACAAAGAAGGAACCAATGGTCGGAGGTCGGCAATCAAGATAGGCCGAGACAACAATTGTCAGAGGAGAAGAAGCACGTGAGGAAACATCAGAGCCAGCAGGATGGCAAGGAGCATGACAAGATCAAGTTAAAAAGGATAGATAAGAATTTGTAGTACTGTAACTTAGTCTAGCTTCTTATTTTTGTTTAGCACGGTGTAATAAGGGGATCATGTTAAGCAGTGGCAACAGCAGTAATAGCAAGATTGCAACAGTCATGGTAGTCCCAGCTACCAAAACTTCCCGAACTACATTGACCTGATTCCTGTTTAGCCCAGGATATGTAGGAGGCCTCCTGAAGTAAAGGCTCGGTCAAGATCTTTTAGAAATGCTTCACACGGAGTGCTCGAACGGGCAAAAATCGCTCGTATTCGCTCACTATCTTTGCACGAAAACTCTTCATGTTTCCGCGCAAAGAGGGGCAGCTGTGAGCACGTGATTTTTGCCTCACACGAATTACTCCCAAAATATCAAAAATTAAAGAGTTTTTGTTTGTTTGCAATGTTTGGGGATCACATGTTCTTTTTCTTATCGCTTGCATTTGTGGGTCCGTGTCTGTTTGCTTAAGTTAACAATCAAAATACATATACCAAATATGTCGCATTTATATTTGCAGAAGGTTAGTTCCGTACTTAGAAATAGTTAAGTTTTATTTTGCGAAAATGAAAAGTCATAAAAAAGAGGGTATTTTTTCGTAATTCTTGTCATTTAATGTACAATTTGGTAGCTAATTGTGTTAATTGTTACTAAAAATTAATTATAGGTGCTACAAGTCGATTTGATATATATATATATATATATATATATATATATATATATATATATATATATATATATATATATATATATATATATAGTATATATAGATATATGTATATATAATGCAACATGGAGTGTAGTCTTAGGAAATAAGGAGATTAGATTTGGGCCAAAATTTAGCCCAAAAACCAGGCCCAAGCGAATCACCTCTGGTCCAGTCCAACCCGTCCTCGATCGTGGCCGTTCATTTCGAATTGATCCTAGGGCCACGATCTCCCCTGTCTACCCGTTCAAGAAGTACTGATCTGGGCCGTTCGATTCAGTGGATCCAACGGCCAATGCTTCATCCCCCAACCCGTTATGCAACCCTACCCAATCGACCCACAGACAACCCGGCTCCAATAAACGACCAAACGGTATCATTTGGATAAATGAAACGATCCAGGCCGTTGATCTCATCAGATCAAACGACCAGGATTTATTTCCCACATTGGTATATAAATCCATCTCACACCCTGCCCCCCAAGCCGGACCCCCCCTTACCTTCATCGTCTCCCTTAGAGACGAATTAAACCTCGCCGTCCACCACCGTGCTCCGCCTGCCGGAAATCGCCTCACGGCGGTTCCGGTAGGCCAAACCCAACCAAATTAACACCGTAGGACCACCTCGACTCCCCCATCACGAATCCATCCTTCATTTACCTCGAATCACTCCGGAAATCTTCGAATCTTCATTTGAAGATTCAAGTCAAACTCGAACCCACGCCAAACCACCCCAAACTCACCCCAAACCTTCCCATGAGCTCCCTCATACCCCCACCGGCCTTAGTTTTGTTCGAATCAAACCCACAGCCCCAAGCCCCAAATTTGAGCCTATGAACCCTAAAAATCCGAGATGGGTTTCCTCGGTTAAAACCTATAGATGTTTGAGGTCTAATGGACCTTAATCTAGGTATTCTAAACTGAGAATACCCCGATTAAGGTCCAAGGCTTCAAAAACTTTGAATACAAGCTGGTCCGAGGTCCGATCGAGTTCTGAATTGTTCTATCACGGTATATACCCTTTTCTTTCTTCTAGCTATATTTAGTTTCGTATTTGTTTGTTAATTGTGTGAGTATTTTTGTGTTTTTTCTTTGAAAATTTTCTTTCTTCTTCTCCAATTCGACCCTTTATTTGGTCGATCTGTATTCTGTTATTTGTTCGAATGTGCTTGTTATAGAATAGTTATTCGTTTCGATTAAGGTCGTTAAGCATTCAATTCATATTTGATTGGTTCTGTGTCTCTGCTTAAAGCATATGGAATCAAACTGAAGGTCGCTCATTTGTTATCTATTATATATTTTGTCATCAACTAATCAATGTGGTCGATTAGTCTCGTAGGCCTGGTTTATTAGCATTTTTAGGGCAGAATTGTACATTACAAATCACTGGTGAATCGAGAGGTCCTTTCTTTTGAACTGTTTGTGTAATTAAGATTGAATTGGGTATAGTTGCTGTTAGTTAAGGTCAAAGGGTGTGACCAATGTAGTATTAAAACACATTAGTACTGCAGTTGGATTAGAACCTGGAGTTTGCTAATTTTAAAGTAAAGATTAACAAGATTAACATTCCTTAAGTTTTAAAACTACCTTGCCCATAAGTTAAACTAGTGGGACCTGCTATTACAGCAGGGCATCCCACCAGGCCCTGCACTTAGGGAATTTTTAACATAAAACCCCATGTTTGGACAAGTTTAAGTGGGAAAACAGAGGGGATAGTGGGCTGGCAGAGCAGGGTCTGGGCAGAGATAGGAATGGGTAGGGGTATTAGTTTAGTGAGAAGCATTCATTCAATGGGGAATTCAAAAACTATAAGTATAGGATTCAAAAAGAGATAGAGAGGACATTGTTTGATATCCAGAGAGACCTTAGAGGAAAAACAGTGAGACTGGAAAAACATACACAGATTTCATATACAAACAATACATACATAGCTTTGAGGGAGATAGTTTGAGGGAAAAGAAGGAAGCAAACATTGTGCTTCTTCACTGGTTCACTATTTTAGTAAGCTTGGATTGGGTCTTTGTATTGGTTTATTGCATTTTTTGGCTTGGACTTGTTGCTGGGTGTCTGGTTGCTGAGTGTTGTGGTGTTTGGGCCACTGCTGGTGCTGAATTTAGTTACTGCTGTGGTCTGTGTCTTGGTGTTGTTTGTTGCTGTGTTTTTGGCTACTGTTTTTCTCCGGTTGCTGCTGTTGGTACACATTTATGAGCTCATTTTAATGTAACTGGAAAGAGAAGTTTAAGAAATGAAATGCTCGCAGATTTATATGTATTGACAGGCTCTTTCTGTTATCCAAATGAACAGATTGTAGAAGTAAATGTAGTGAATGTTAGTTTATAGATCTCATGCTATACAGATAATAGACATACATGTATATCTTTGTGGATTGTTGATCCATTTCAACTCATTACCAGAAGCATGAAAATCTGCTAGTTGTTGGTTCTGGGCTTAAGTTTGCATTATTAGTTTAAATGTAATCTGGTTTAGTACTTCAGGAGGGATAATAACCACCTCCTATTTCAGTGTGCTATTTCAAAATTCCCAATCATAATATCGTTGGGTTGTTTGAACGATTAAAGTCGATTGAGATAAAGTTGGTAGTTCTGGAATGCTAGTGATTCAAATGCTGAGGATTAATGTGAAGCTCAGTAGTTGTTAAAACAAACACTAGGTCCACTTGTCGGCAATTGGGTTCAATTTAGGGATCTTGGTATATGTATTTTAACATAGCATAAGCTTGGGCTTCCGAGTTAGGCAGTGGTGGGAATTAAGAGGTTTACCCTCTTTTGTTTGGAATTGGACTTGAACTTGAAATTCGAATTTCACCTTGTTAATTTAAATTAGGATAAGTTAGTTGATACCAGTCACTCTAAAAATTCAACTGACGTGTTAGTGTAAGTAGTCGTACAGTTGACATTATAAATTTTTCTTAGTTTAATTGATTCGCACAAGTCATTGACAGAAATCAAAGTAGCTAGAAACGAGAAGTTCAAATATAAGATTTAACCGAATAATGCTTAAATAACAATTAGTCACTAGATTTCACTCCCAATTTATAATTAGAGATGAAACATATACGAGATGTAGTATCTATGGGTCGACCTTCAAATAAACAATGAGATGAACCTCGTTAGAGAAAAAAACACATGGGGCCCTCAAATTAGTTGTTACAAAAACTTAGACTTGAAAGGACCGTTTAGTGAATTTCGCGGTCCTTTCCCAAAGTTAATAAGGATGATAGACTCTTTAGGCACGATTTGTAAGTAAATTACTCTCCTAAATACGGGTGCGCATTTATGTGACCCAAATCTTACTCTCGGCGAAACTGAAATACATTAAAGTCACAGGCGTACTGGTTGCGGTGTGACTCGAAATGTGTTTTCGTGACGTCGCAATTCTTCTAAAAATAAAAGCGGAGCATTAAAGATACATAGTTAAAATATACAAAGAAATCAGATAAAAGCCAAAAAATGCAGTTGAGCGACCGTGCTGAAACCACGGAATCCGGGAGTGCCTAACACCTTCTCCCGGGTTAACAGAGTTCCTTATCCAGTTTTCTAGTTTTCGCAGACTATATTACAAAGTCATAAAATTTCCTCGGTTCGGGATCAAACCGGTGACTTGGGACACCATTATTCTTCCAAGTGGCGACTCTGAATTTGATAAATTGATCCCGTCTCGATTGTCCTTTAATTGGAAAAACTCCCTTGTGCCCTCGCGGGTGCGAAAAAAGGAGGTGTGACAATGGTCCTTATACAATGTCTGAATGATGCAAAGCAAATCAATTGGCCTGCCTTCATTGTGAAACTACTTGATATGGTGCTCAATGGATCAACAGCTCATGTCATTCCCAATGGATTTATCTTGATAACTGTGCTTGAAAGATTAAATGTTCCTCTGAAAAAGTGGTAAATGGCATCGAGCAAAGAACACTTTGGTAGCAAGACACTTCAAGCCTGTGACTATCTGCTCAACACAGCTCCAGTTGAACCTGGTTCATCAGCAAAGACTCCTGTGAACAGCAAGGTCAAAGCCTTAGTTCAGGAGGTTGGAGCAAAGGATGCTGAAATAGCAAGGCTTCAGGCAAGAGTTGCTGAATTGTAGGGAGAAAGAAATGGGTTGAGAGCTGAAATTGCAAGAGAAAAAGAGAAAATTAAGGAATGCTCAAATTAATGTTGAACCTACTACAAACCCAACCCTCTAGCTCTTCTAAGCCTTAGCTATTCTACCTTAGTGTGCACCAGTCAAGACCCATCGGTGACCCAGTTTGGGAGTTTTTAGATATTTCCTTCTTTATTTTTCTCATGGTTGGATAATTCTGTTTTTCTTTTTGTGACTGCATTGTAGGAACTACTTGTTATTAATGAATGCTGCTTATCTTGTCCTTTGTTAAATCTGATCTTTATAGTTATTTTATGGGTTGAGTTGACTAAAGCATGTGTTCACTTGTAGTTGCCTCAGTGGTAATCAGTACTGATTAAATGACTTATTTCACTTTAATTATGCAACTTTTAGATGATGCGAAAAGGGGGAAGATATGTGCTTAAAATGTTTTATCTTAACAAGTTATGTTTATGACCTAACTTAAAATATGGTTCTTTATGAAAATTGAATTCTCTAAAAATTCAAAGTTTTGATATTTATGCCAAGGTTCACATGTTCTATGATTACTAAAAGTACAGAGTTTGTCATCATCAAAAAGGGGGACTTTGTTGGCTATGTTTTGAAGATTGACTAATGAACTTCAGGAGAAGGACCTGTTCCGTCATAGGAAACACAGTTTAGTCATAAACATCACAGATGGAAGGCACGTGAAAAAGATATGTACTGAGGCGTATGCAAGAAATATCTTCTGAAGATAATCGAAAAGGTTGTATTGAGTTCTAAGAGGAATAGTCCTCTTAAGATAAGAGAACACAATCCTAAGTCAGGATAAGGATGAGAGTTCGTAGTACTTAAGGACTGAAATTGACAAAGGGATAAGCGACAGAGTCTTGATCAAACTCTAACTGCTGATCTATTTAATTAACTCAGTTGTTCTCTTTTACAGGTAATGCAAATAAGCAGAAGTAAAGAATATTTGAGAGCAAAAGGATCGAGTCTATTTTCCAAGTAATATATGCGAGACACAAGTGTGCACTTCTGAAGCTACATTGTAACGACCCGACCGGTCGTTTTAGAAAATTACGCCCCAATCCCTAATTTAACTGTTCCCCTAAGTTCATTTCTACTATTGTGGTTTGCCGGGAGAGTCGGTTCTGAAAATTTGAGCATTTTGGGACACTTAGTCCCTAAATAAGAGCTTTGAAGCTAGAAAATGGCCCGTAGCCGGAACAGTGTTAAGACGATCTCGGAACGGAAATCCGATGCTTTCATTAGCTCCGTTAGGTGATTTCGGGATTGGGAGCGCGTTTGGAATGTATTTTGGAGGTCCATAGCTCAATTAGGCTTGAAATGCCGAAGGTTGAAATTTTGGCGAATCCGAACGATAGGTGAGATTTTGATCCGGGGGTCGGAATGGAATTCCGACAATTTCTGTAGCTTCGTTATGTGATTTTGGATATGTCCGCAAATTTGTAGGTCATTCGGACGTCGTTTGGTCGGGTTTTAGATCGAATGTGCAATTCGGAAAGTTTTAAGAAATTTAGGCTTGAATTCGATGTGAATTATGGGTTTTGATGTTGTTAGACGTGTTTTGAGGATTTGAGCAAGTTCGAATAAGGTATTAAGATGTGTTGGTATCTTTGGATGAGGTCCCGGGGGCCTCGGGGTGTTTTCGGATGGTTAAACGGGAGAAAAATTGTGGAAAAATTGCAGGTTGGGATCCTGCTTCTGTTGTTTCCGCTCCTGCGGAATATAGGACGCAGGAGCGTGTCCCCAGAAGCGGACGAGGTGCGCAGGAGCGGCTGGTTACGCAGAAGCGGAAGTGATTCCGCTGAAGCGGCATCTGGTGCGAGCCAGTGATCGCAGAAGCGAAGGGGAGAAAAAGGGGCATGGTCCGCAGAAGCGGACATTTGACCGCTTGGGCGAGACCGCAGAAGCGGACAGTGGTTCGCAGAGGCGGATGTTTCCGCAGAAGCGGAAGCTTCTTCGCAGAAGCGGGCCCGCTTAAGCGGCCCTTCGCTCGCAGAAGCGGAAATGGCCGGCTAGGCCTGGAACCGCTGAAGCGACCCTTTGGTCGCGGATACGGGTGCATAGGAGCGAAAAATATTCCGCAGAAGCGAAAATCGCTGTAAGTAAGTGTATCAGAAGTTAGAAAAAATTTCAGAACATTTCACACATTTTGGGTCTCGGCTTTAGAGGCGATTTGGGCGATTTTGAAGAGAAATTCAAGGGAAATCATCAGGTAATCAACTATGGACTTAATCTATGATTAGTATTGGTAATATTATGCAATTATATCATGAAAATGGAGGAATTTGGGGTAGTTTATGGAGGATTTAGCCCTAGGCTTGAACTTTAGAAAATCAAGGTTTTGAATGGCCAAATGGAGTCCGAATTTGGTAAAATTTATATGCTTAGACTCGTATTGAGACAAGGGTTCCGAATATGTGACTTTCGTGATTTTTTGTTAAGCGTACCGAAAGTCGGGTTTTGACAACTTTGGGAATTTTGATGTAAATTGAGTTGTATTGATTGGGTGTAGTCCCATTGGCCTAATTTGTTATGTTTCTACTGTATTTGATCAGATTCTACACGTGCGAAGCTTGATTCTCGCGGCAAGAGGGTTATTTCTTAGCGGTTTTTGTACCGGAATTGAGGTAAGTGGCTTGTCTAACTTCGTGTGGGGGATTTTCACCCCTAGGATATTATTGTGATACTTTAAATGCCTTGTACACGAGGTGACGGGCGTGTACATGCGCTGGTTGTTGAACACATACTTTACTCAAAATGTTCAATGAGTGATATTACTATTTTTAGATGTTAAATTCGATATTCCTACCCGGTATTAGTTATAAAAGCATGATTAGATAGAATCTAACTGTCCAGTTGCTTAATTGACTTACTTGAGTTTTCTTGGTAATCGCTGGCGCTGTTCATCGGCGGAGTTATCATTAGGCATGTTATACTTCTCTCTGTGTATTCCTTTACTTGCTGTGGTTATGGATCCGGGTTCGATTCCCGAGATCCTGAGATTATTGAAATGTGGACTACGGGTTCGATTCCCGAGATCCTGAGATTATTGAAATATGGACTACGGGTTCGATTCCCGAGATCCTGAGATTATTGAAATATGGACTACGGGTTCGATTCCCGAGATCCTGAGATTATTGAAATGTGGACTACGGGTTCGATTCCCGAGATCCCGAGATTATTGAAATGTGGACTACGAGTTCGATTCCCGAGATCCTGAATTATTGGTAGGGACTGCGGGTTCGATTCCCGGAGATCCTGAGTTATTGAGATATTATTGAGACATGGGCTGCGGGTTCGATTCCCGGAGACCCAGAGGTACTGAGAATGGGATTGTGGGTTCAATTCCCACAGATCCTGGATTTGTTTATCTGAGTTGGTTATTTGTTGTTAGCTTAATTGTAGACAGTTGCAGTAATCATCATAATGTTGTTGTTTCGGAAATTATTATCATTTAAACTGTTTATTTTTTTATCATCATTATATTATTGTTTTCTCAGTAGGGCCCTGACCTACCTCGTCACTACTCCATCGAGGTTAGGCTTGGCACTTACCGAGTACCGCCGTGGTGTACTCATGCTACTCTTCTGCACACTTTTGTTGTGCAGATCCAGGTACATCAGAGCAGGCTCGTACTAGGTGATTCCGCAGCTTTCTGGGAGACTTCGAGGTATGATCTGCTACGTCCGCGGATCCGGAGGCTTCCCTTCTATTCTAGTATTACTAGTTGACATTTTTCTTCATTTCGTTGTTAGATACTCTTTACACATAGAGCCACAGTTGTATTTCCCTTTTAGTCTGTGTTACCGTGGGATTCCGGATCTTGGTAGTATTTTATTCATTGTGTGACGGATGTATGTGTCAAGCGGCACGGATTACATATCTTTTATGTTATTTTCCGCTGTTTCTTATTTAAGGATTTATAACTTATAGATTCCGCAACGTGTTAGGCTTACCTAGTCGTGGGGACTGGGTGCCATCACGACATGTTCACAATTGGTGAACTAGGGTCGTGACAAGTTGGTATCAGAGCTCTAGGTTCATAGGAGTCACGGGACACGGACCGGTTACTTAGAGTCTCGTTGATCGATACGGAGACGTCTGTATTTATCTACGAGGGGCTATGTAACTGTTTAGGAAACTCTTCATTTCTTTTGGATTCCTTGTCGTGCGACATTTTTGACATCAAAAATCTAAACTACTGATTTCTATTCTCTCACAGATGGTGAGGACACGAGCTACTCGCGACGATCAGGTACCCGCGCCCCCTGTTGCCGCCGTCAGAGGCCGGGGCCGAGGTAGAGGACGAGGACGCGCCCGAGGTGCATCCACAGCACCCGCGCGCGCTGCCGCTGAGGTGCCACAGGTAGACAAGGTTGGAGCGCAGACACCTGGTACACCGACTACAGCTGCTACTACCCAGCACTACAGGAGACTCTGGCCCAGTTCATGAGTATGTATACCACTTTAGCTCAGGCAGGACTGCTTCCTCTCGTCACAGCTATATCTCAGGCCGGGGGAGGGGCCCAGACTCCCGCAGCCGTTACACCGGAGTAGCGTGTGCCAGTGGGACAGGTCACAGATATTTTGGTTATGCCTCCTGCCGCCCCAGCACAGCCCGGAGGTGGACCAGCTGCCTCTGAGGACAAGCAGCGTAGATTGGAGAGGTTCAAGAAATATGACCCTCCAGTGTTTAGTGGTTTGGCTTCGGATGATGCATTGGGTTTTCTAGAGGAGTGTCATCGTATTCTTCGTACTATGGGGATTGTGGAGACCAGCGGGGTTTCCTTCACTGCTTTTCAGGTTTCGTGGGGCCGCTTATGATTGGTGGCGCACGTATGAGTTGGATAGTCCAGAGGAGTCTGCTTCATTGACTTGGACGCAGTTTTCAGATCTGTTTTTGAGGGAGTTTGTTCCACAGAGCCTTAGGGATTCTTGGCGCTCGGAGTTTGAGCGGTTGCGACAGGGCTCCATGTCAGTATCGGAGTATGCTATCAGTTTCACCCGCCTAGCCAGGCATGCACCGGCTTTGGTAGCCACGGTTCGGGAGCGAGTGCGGAGATTTATTGAGGGCCTTGTTCCGCCTATCCGATCCAGCATGGCCAGAGAGCTTGAGACAGATATATCTTATCAGCAGGCAGTTAGCATTGCCAAGAGGATCGAGAGTATGCTCCCTAGAGAGTGGAGAGAGAGAGAGGCCAAGAGGTCTCGTGAGTCGGGCCATTTCTGTGGTGCCCGCACTTCATCAGCCGGTCGTTTTGGCAGGGGTTATTTCGGTCGACTAGTTCACTCGGCATTGCCCGCAGCCGGTAGTACTCCAGGTCTTCCAGCACCTCAGGAGCCTTATTATGCTCCCCCAGTTTCCAGTGCACCTCCTGCGCGGGGTCCTTCCAGGGGTCAGACTAGTGGGGGTGAGGCCGGTCAGTCACAGCCACCGCGTCCTCCCAGAGCTTGTTTTGAGTGCGGGGATACTCGCCACCTGGTTAGGGAGTGCCCCGGGCGCAGGAGAGGAGCCCCTCATCAGTCATCACAGCCTCAGCGTGGTTCCCAGGGTCAGCTGGCCATCATTCCAGCCCCAGTCGCCACCCTACAAGCCCAGCCAGCAAGATGAGGGGATAAGGGTACGAGAGGCCACCCTCGAGAGAGGGGTCAGGCCAGATTTTATGCTATTCCTGATCGCGTCGCACAGCTGTTGCATCTGACTCTGTTATCACAGGTATTATTATGGTTAGTCACAGGGAGGCTTCGGTTCTATTCGACCCTGGTTCCACTTTTTCATATGTGTCTTCTTACTTTGCTTCTCATATGGGTGTGCCTCGGGATTCTTTGAGTGCCCCCATTTATGTTTCCACTCCGGTGGGTGATTCTTTGGCTGTGGACCGTGTATATCGGTCGTGTTTGGTTACCATTTGTGATTTTGAGACCAGAGCGGATCTATTGTTGCTCGGGATGGTCGATTTTGATATTATTCTGGGCATGGACTGGTTGTCGCCCCATTATGCTATTCTTGATTGTCACGCCAAGACCGTGACGCTGGCTATGCCGGGCATTCCACGTATTGAGTGGAGTGGTACTCTAGATCACACCCCTAGCCGTGTTATTTCTTTTCTCAGAGCTCAGCGTATGGTTGAGAAGGGGTGTGCTGCTTATCTAGCCTATGTGCGGGATGTCGGTGTTGACACTCCCTCTATTGATTCTGTTCATGTGGTACGTGACTTTGCTGATGTATTTCCAGCTGATCTTCCGGGCATGCCGCCTGACAGAGATATTGACTTTGCTATTGACTTGTTGCCGGGCACTCGGCCCATCTCTATTCCACCGTACCGTATGGCTCCTCCTGAGTTAAAGGAGTTGAAGGATCAGTTACAGGAGTTATTGGGCAAGGGTTTTATTCGACCCGGTGTTTCGCCTTGGGGTGCTCCTGTATTGTTTGTGAAGAAAAAGGACGGTTCTATGCGTATGTGTATTGACTATCGTCAGCTGAACAAGGTTACAGTGAAGAACCGGTATCCTTTGCCCCGTATTGATGATTTATTTGACCAACTACGGGGCGCACATGTGTTTTCTAAGATTGATTTGCGCTCTGGGTATCACCAGCTGAAGATTCGGGAGCCAGATATCCCGAAGACTGCCTTCGGGACCCGGTATGGTCACTATGAGTTCCTCGTGATGTCTTTTGGGTTGACTAATGCTCCAGCAGCATTTATGCATTTGATGCACAGTGTGTTCAGGCCTTATCTGGACTCGTTCGTGATTGTCTTCATTGATGATATTCTAGTATATTCTCGGAGCCGGGAAGAGCACGAGCAGCATTTGAGGATAGTGCTTCAGATCCTGAGGGAGAAGCAACTTTATGCCAAGTTCTCTAAATGTGAATTCTGGTTGAGTTCAGTGGCATTTTTGGGCCACGTGGTATCGAGTGATGGTATTTGAGTAGATCCGAGGAAGGTGGAGGCCGTGCAGAGTTGGCCCAGACCCTCCTCCGCTACTGAGATTCGCAGTTTCCTTGGTTTGGCGGGCTATTACCGTCGTTTCGTAGAGGGGTTCTCTTCGATTGCAGCACCTATGACTAGATTGACCCAAAGGGTGCCCCTTTTCAGTGGACAGACGAGTGTGAGGCGAGCTTTCAGAAGCTCAAGACAGCTTTGACTTCGGCCCCTATATTGATGTTGCCTACAGGTTCGGGGTCCTATACTGTATATTGTGATGCCTCACGAGTTGGACTCGGTACGGTATTGATGCAGGACGGTAGGGTGATTTCCTACGCGTCGAGACAGCTGAAGGTGCATGAGAAGAATTACCCTGTTCATGATTTGGAGCTAGCTGCCATTGTTCACGTCTTGAAAATTTGGCGTCATTATTTATGTGGGGTTCCTTCTGAGATCTACACTGATCACCGGATCTTGCAACACTTGCTTAAGCAGAAGGACCTGAATATGCGTCAGAGGAGATGGTTGGAACTACTGAAGGACTATGATATTACTATTCTCTATCATCCGGGCAAGGCTAATGTGGTTGCTGATGCCTTGAGTCGTCGGGCGGAGAGTTTGGGGAGTTTAGCATATCTACCAGCTTCGGAGAGGCCTATGGCGATGGATGTTCAGGCTTTAGCCAGACAGTTTGTTAGACTGGATCTTTCGGAGCCCAGCCGGATTACGGCATGTGTGGTTTCTCGGTCTTCTCTATTTGACCGCATCAGGGAGCGTCAGTTCGACGACCCTCATTTGCTTGTCCTTCGGGATAGAGTTCGGCGTGGTGATGCTCGAGATGTTACCATCGGGGATGATGGAGTCATGAGGATGCAGGGGCGTATCTGTGTGCCCAATGTAGATGATCTTCGAGAGCTGATTCTAGCAGAGGCCCATAGTTCGCGGTATTCCATCCATCCGGGTGCCGCGAAGATGTATCAGGACTTGAAACAGCATTACTGATGGAGGCGGATGAAGAGGGATATAGTTGATTATGTTTCTAGATGCCTCAACTGCCAGCAGGTGAAGTATGAGCATCAGCACCCGGGTGGATTGATGCAGCGGATTGAGATTCCAGAGTGGAAATGGGAGCGCATCACCATGGACTTTGTATCCGGGCTTCCACGGACTGTTAGGAAGTTTGATTCCATTTGGGTTATTGTGGATCGGCTGACCAAGTCCGCCCATTTTATACCGGTGAGCACTGCTTATTCATCGGAACGACTGGCGGAGATCTATATCAGGGAGATAGTTCGGCTGCATGGTATTCCAGTTTCCATCATTTCGGATAGAGGCACTCGGTTCACTTCACGGTTCTGGAGAGCCGTACAGCAGGAGTTAGGTACTCGGGTAGAGCTGAGCACAGCCTTTCACCCCCAGACTGATGGGCAGTCCGAGCGCACTATTCAGATTTTGGAGGATATGCTCCGTGCGTGCGTGATTGAGTTTGGAGGTTCATGGGATCACTTCTCGCCACTGGCGGAGTTTGCTTATAACAACAGCTACCAGTCTAGTATTCAGATGGCACCGTACGAGGCCCTATATGGTAGGAGGTGCAGGTCTCCCGTGGGTTGGTTTGAGCCGGGCGAGGCCGGGTTGCTAGGTACTGATATGGTTCAGGATGCTATGGACAAGGTCAAGGTAATTCAGGACAGACTTCGTGCAGCCTAGTCTAGACAAAAGAGTTATGCGGACAAGAAGGTTCGCGATGTGGCTTTTATGGTTGGTGAGCGGGTTCTGCTTCGAGTCTCGCCCATGAAGGGCGTTATGAGGTTTGGGAAGAAAGGAAAGCTGAGTCCTAGATTTATTGGCCCTTTTGAGATTTTGATGCGTGTTGGGGAGGTTGCTTATGAGTTGGCCTTACCTCCCGGCCTAGCCGGAGTTCACCCCGTATTTCATGTCTCCGTACTCCGGAGATACCATGGTGACCCGTCGCATGTGTTGGATTTCACATCCGTTCGGCTAGACAAAGATCTGTCTTATGTTGAGGAGCCGGTAGCCATTCTAGACAAGGCAAGTCGGAAAGCTAAGGTCAAAGAACATCGCTTCGGTAAAGGTTCGGTGGCGGGGCCGGCCGGTCGAGGAGGCGACTTGGGAGACCGAGCGAGATATGCGCAACCGGTACCCTCATCTTTTCACTACTCCGGGTATGTTTTCTATGCTCGTTCGAGGACGAACGAATCCTTAAGTGTGGGAAGATGTAACGACCCGACCGGTCATTTTAGAAAATTACGCCCCAATCCCTAATTTAACTTGTTCCCCTAAGTTCATTTCTACTATTGTGGTTTGCCGGGAGAGTCGGTTCCGAAAATTTGAGCATTTTGGGACACTTAGTCCCTAAATAAGAGCTTTGAAGCTAGAAAATGGCCCGTAGCCGGAACAGTGTTAAGACGATCTCGGAATGGAAATCCGATGGTTTCATTAGCTCCGTTAGGTGATTTCGGGGGTTGGGAGCGCGTTTGGAATGTATTTTGGAGGTCCGTAGCTCAATTAGGCTTGAAATGCCGAAGGTTGAAATTTTGGCGAATCCGAACGATAGGTGAGATTTTGATCCGGGGGTCGGAATGGAATTCGGACAATTTCTGTAGCTTCGTTATGTGATTTTGGATATGTCCGCAAATTTTGAGGTCATTCGGACGTCGTTTGGTCGGGTTTTAGATCGAATGTGCAATTCGGAAAGTTTTAAGAAATTTAGGCTTGAATTCGATGTGAATTATGGGTTTTGATGTTGTTAGACGTGTTTTGAGGATTTGAGCAAGTTCGAATAAGGTATTAAGATGTGTTGGTATGTTTGGATGAGGTCCCGGGGGCCTCGGGGTGTTTTCGGATGGTTAAACGGGAGAAAAATTGTGGAAAAATTGCAGGTTGGGATCCTGCTTCTGTTGTTTCCGCTCCTGCGGAATTTTGGACGCAGGAGCGTGTCCGCAGAAGCGGACGAGGTGCGCAGGAGCGGCTGGTTACGCAGAAGCGGAAGTGATTCCGCTGAAGCGGCATCGCTGGTGCGAGCCAGTGATCGCAGAAGCGAAGGGGAGAAAAAGGGGCATGGTCCGCAGAAGCGGACATTTGACCGCTTGGGCGAGACCGCAGAAGCGGACAGTGGTTCGCAGAGGCGGATGTTTCCGCAGAAGCGGAAGCTTCTTCGCAGAAGCGGGCCCGCTTAAGCGGCCCTTCGCTCGCAGAAGCGGAAATGGCCGGCTAGGCCTGGAACCGCTGAAGCGACCCTTTGGTCGCGGATACGGGTGCATAGGAGCGGAAAATATTCCGCAGAAGCGAAAATCGCTGTAAGTAAGTGTATCGGAAGTTAGAAAAATTTCAGAACATTTCACACATTTTGGGTCTCGGCTTTAGAGGCGATTTGGGCGATTTTGAAGAGAAATTCAAGGGAAATCATCAGAGGTAATCAACTATGGACTTAATCTATGATTAGTATTGGTAATATTATGCAATTATATCATGAAAATGGAGGAATTTGGGGTAGTTTATGGAGGATTTAGCCCTAGGCTTGAACTTTAGAAAATCAAGGTTTTGAATGGCCAAATGGAGTCCGAATTTGGTAAAATTAATATGCTTAGACTCGTATTGAGACAAGGGTTCCAAATATGTGACTTTCGTGATTTTTCGTTAAGCGTACCGAAAGTCGGGTTTTGGCAACTTTGGGAATTTTGATGTAAATTGAGTTGTATTGATTGGGTGTAGTCCCATTGGCCTAATTTGTTGTGTTTCTACTGTATTTGATCAGATTCTACACGTGCGAAGCTTGATTCTCGCGGCAAGAGGGTTATTTCTTAGCGGTTTTTGTACCGGAATTGAGGTAAGTGGCTTGTCTAACTTCGTGTGGGGGATTTTCATCCCTAGGATATTATTGTGATACTTTAAATGCCTTGTACACGAGGTGACGGGCGTGTACATGCGCTGGTTGTTGAACACGTACTTTACTCAAAATGTTGAATGAGTGATATTACTGTTTTTAAATGTTAAATTCGATATTCCTACCCGGTAGTAGTTATAAAAGCATGATTAGATAGAATCTAACTGTCCAGTTGCTTAATTGACTTACTTGAGTTTTCTTGGTAATCGCTGGCGCTGTTCATCGGCGGAGTTATCATTAGGCATGTTATACTTCTCTCTGTGTATTCCTTTACTTGCTGTGGTTAAGGACTACGGGTTCGATTCCCGAGATCCTGAGATTATTGAAATGTGGACTACGGGTTCGATTCCCGAGATCCTGAGATTATTGAAATATGGATTACGGGTTCGATTCCCGAGATCCTGAGATTTATTGAAATATGGACTGCGGGTTCGATTCCCGGAGATCCTGAGATTTATTGAGATGTGGACTATGGGTCAATTCCCGAGATCCTGAGTTATTGGTAGGGAATACGGGTTCGATTCCCGAGATCCTGAGTTATTGGTAGGGACTGCGGGTTCGATTCCGGAGATCCTGAGTTATTGAGATATTATTGAGACATGGGCTGCGGGTTCGATTCCCGGAGACCCAGGGGTGCTGTTAATGGGACTGTGGGTTCAATTCCCACAGATCCTGGATTTGTTTATCTGAGTTGGTTATTTGTTGTTAGCTTAATTGTAGACAGTTGCAGTAATCATCATAATGTTGTTGTTTCGGAAATTATTATCATTTAAACTATTTATTTTGTTATCATCATTATATTATTGTTTTCTCAGTAGGGCCCTGACCTACCTCGTCACTACTCCATCGAAGTTAGGCTTGGCACTTACTGAGTACCGCCGTGGTGTACTCATGCTACTCTTCTGCACACTTTTGTTGTGCAGATCCAGGTACATCAGAGCAGGCTCGTACTAGGTGATTCCGCAGCTTTCTGGGAGACTTCGAGGTATGATCTGCTACGTCCGCGGATCCGGAGGCTTCCCTTCTATTCTAGTATTACTAGTTGACATTTTTCTTCATTTCGTTGTTAGATACTCTTTACACATAGAGCCACGGTTGTATTTCCCTTTTAGTCTGTGTTACCGTGGGATTCCGGATCTTGGTAGTGTTTTATTCATTGTGTGACGGATGTATGTGTCAAGCGGCACGGATTACATATCTTTTATGTTATTTTCCGCTGTTTCTTATTTAAGGATTTATAACTTATAGATTCCGCAACGTGTTAGGCTTACCTAGTCGTGGGGACTGGGTGCCATCATGACATGTTCACAATTGGTGAACTAGGGTCGTGACATACATGAACTAAGATAGACGAACCAGTTTCATCATTGCGTTTATTCAAAGTCTAGTTCAACTGTAGTAGGTTTTCCTATTGTACCTTTCAGCTTTTATAGAATCAATTGTATAGGTGCATTAAGTATTCAAGTTAGAGTTAACTTGAAATTGTTGTAACAGTTGAGGCTGTGTGACACACTGGGATTAAAGTTAATCCTTAGGTTTGCAAAGTGTCTTTGTAAATGCAGTTTTTGGCTCAGTGATTTTATGGAGTTTGTGAAAATCCTACTGAGTAGTAGGTCATGGTTTTTTCACATTTTGAGGCAGGTGTTTTCCACGCAAAATATCTGTGTACTTTACTTTTAGCATTTATTATTCTGCAAACTCCCGTAGTTATAACACATAGAGGAACCAGGTTCTTCTAGTGCAAAAATTAGGTACCACACAAATCACCCCCCTCTTGTGTGGTATTGACGTACAGAACATCAAATATTGCTTGGACTATGCTCGAAGATGCAAGGCTTGTCAATTCCATGCGAATTTAATTCATCAACCTCCTGAAGTGTTGTACTCGACTGTTGCATCCTGGACATTTGATGCTTGGGGATTGGATGTTGTTTATAACAACCCGATTGGTCATCTTGAGTACTAGTGCTCTGTTTAGTAGTCAAAGACCATAAACATCTTCAATTCAAGTATTATGACTTGTACGTGTGTCGAAATTTAATTTTGGGAAGTTCGGAGTTGATTTGGGAAGATAATTCTCATTTGAGAAGCTTAAAGTTGAAAGAATGAGCTAGAATTGGAATTTTGAGTAAACGATCTCAAAATCGGGATCTGCAGGTTCCAACAGATTCGTATGATCATTTCGGACTTGGGCGTATGATCGGATTGGGTTTTGGATAACCCGAGAGCATTTTGGCACCTATTGTGGAAATTAACATTTTAGAAGGAATTTCATAATTTCGTCTTGAAGTGAATTTAAGTGTTATCGATGCCTGTTTGGGATTCTAAGACTGGAAATAGCTCCGCATGGTAATTCTGGAGTTGGGAGCACAATCGGAAGTGAATTCAGAGGTTTATAGGTCATTTTAAAGCCATTTGGCTAAAGATAGAAATTTGATTGTTTTTGGGAAGTTTGACCAAAGGTTGACTTTTTGGTATCGGTGTCAGAATATAATTCTGAATGTTGGAGTAGGTCTGTAATGTCAAATATGACTTGTGTGCAAGTTTGAGGTCAATCGGATGTGTTTTCATATGTTTAAGCATCGAATGTAGAAGTTGGAAGTTCTAAAGTTCATAAAGCTTGGATTGGAGGTTGATTCATGAGTTTAGCATTGTTTGATGTGATTTGAGGCGTCGTGCAAGTCTGTAATGTATTTTGGGCTGGTTGGTGTGATTGGTCGGGGTCCCAGGTGCCTCTAGTGTGTTTCGAGTGTTAATTGTGCTCTTATTTGATGTTTCACTACCTTTTCTTTGGACATAAAGGGGTACCATATTAAGTGAATGAGCTCCAAATTAAGTTTTTATTGAACCATTAGATCCATATTGTAATTTCGGAGCCATAGCAAAAAGAATCGTCAAATTTGGACATCGTATGAGGATGTTATGCTCATTTCCGTGACAAGAAAGTGTTGGTTGCTATCATAACCGCAGAAGCGGAAATTGTATGCAGAACCGGAACCGCATAAGTGGAAATTTTTTCGCAAAAGCAAAAATTTTCTGCAGAACCATAACCGCAAAAGTGGAATTTTTTTCGCAAAAGCGGAAACTGCTGGAGGTAGAGAGATTTCTTTAAAAATCGAAGTTTGGCTCCTTTTCACTTCAGTTCTTCCATGGCAACCGATTTTGGAGCAACTTTGGAGTGCCATTTTCATCATCAAGCATGAGGTAAGTGATTTCTACTAGTTTTGAGTATATACAAGGTTTATCCATGGAATTAGATATGAAAATTAGTATAAAAAAAGTTGGGGTTTTGGTGGAAAACCTAGAAAATCAGATTCTTGGAATTTAGCCATGACTTTGAACATGGAATTAGGAGAAAATTATATATTTGAGTTCCTAAGGTCATGGGTAATATTGCAAATGGGCCCGAGGGCATTTTCATCAACTTTTCGTTTGGGGTTAAGAATTGTTACAAATTGGGTTGTAAAGTTTAATTGAACATATATTAATGGATTTGTATAATCATTGGTTAGTTTTGGAGCATTTTACATTGGTGTAAGTCTTCGGAAGGATGTAGAATGCCAGTTATGAGTTTTCAGATCGAGGTGAGTCTCCTTTCTAATTTCGTGAGGGGGAATTCACCATAAGTGAGTAAAATAGTTATGTGCTCCTATTTGTGTGGGAAACAAATGCAAAGGGTGATGAGAGTTCGTGCGTAGCTACTATTATGCTATTCTCTGGGTAATCTAGGACTCGAAAACATGTTATACCTGGATTCCTATGAACTCATTGATAGTTTGAATTGCTTAGATCACCTTAAATTGGAAAATGAATTTAAAGAGAGATTTAATAGTAATTTCCATGAAATTTTAAAAGGAGAAAGTTGTTTATTTAGAGGATTATCCTCGACGAGCTCTTAATTTTCTACTTGAGCATGTATTTTATGTGTGCCTGCGTCGCATGGATGATTTGCGAGCAGGATATATGTTTATTTATTCAACGGGCCGAACGCCTTGGTTAAAGTAGATGCATCTATGGTCGTGCCGCTCAACCCTCGGCAATCCACACTTTACATTCTTGTTGGAGCGGGCCGTCGCCTTGGTGTGATTTGCGCACGTCTATCTGTTACTTAAAAATTGTAAATCTAGAATTTGCCCTATGTGGCTTGATATAGACTAATATGATAATAAAGAATAAACTTTGAAAGTCATTGATTTATTGTTGAAGGTGTTTACCTGTTTATTTAGATTCAGTGTTAAGACTTCTATATAAACCCATGATTATTCACACATTTATAGAATGTTGATAATTGACCTCTAGTGAGTGTCGAAGTTGGCCATCTCGTCGCTACCCGTTCGAGATTAGGCGGGATACTCACTGAGTACACATTAATTACGTACTCATACTACACTTCTATGCATTTTTGTTGCACATGTACATGATACTTTAGCGGCCTACTAGGCGTAACAATGGACGATTCGGGGACTAGGGGAGTTGCAGTATGCATGGCAGCCCATAACTTTTAAAGTCCCTTCCTAGTAATTGTATTTCCTCTATGTCCATTGTAATACAGACGGATGTTGTGTTGTATTTTATATTCTATTCACTGGTTGCTCATGCACTTGTGACACCGGGTTTCTGGGATAGTTTCAGTAAAACTTTGTTCTAATTGTTATTATTGAATTTGAATCCATGAAGTGATCTTATTCTTATGTAAAAATAGAAGGAAAAACCTTATATTTTTAAAAGTATTAAAAGAAGAATTAATTGGTAATTTAGTTGGCTAGCCTGACAACGGTGTTCGGTGCCATCACGACCCGTAGTGAGTTTGGGTTGTGACAACATGGTATCAGAGCACTAGGTTCCCGTCGGTCTCACGAGTCATGAGCTAGTCCAGTAGAGTCTCTCAGATTGGTATGGAGACGTCTGTACTTATCCTCGGGAGGCCGCAGAACTGTTAGGAGTACTTCCCTTCTTGATTTCCTTATCGTGCGGTTCGATTCATTTGAGGCTTATGCCTTTGATTCTTTTCCACTCAATCTTACACGACGCGAGCGCTTTTATAAATTGAAAATTGAAGGATTGCAATAGCACTACAAATGTGGTGCGGGATGATCTTCCAGTATAGTTGTTTGGACTATTATAGTCGCATTATGGAAGTATATTCTATTATTTCACCTCAGTAACAGAACTTCTAAGAGCCTTGAGGCTAGGCACAGTTTGCCATGATGCTTACGAGTGATTATTCTGCAGTGTTATTGTGATGGTACGATGTTTGCCAAGGTGTTGGGGCAGTGAATGAATTGAACGGAGGTTTATAATCAAGGGATTTCGTATTTTATTCTCGGTGGGGGAAAGTCAATCGAACTTAGGATGGTCAGATGTGGACTGATGGAGGTAATGAATCATGGTAATTGCAAGCGTAGCGGAGTCCTCTTCTATATGGGGGTGTTTCTGTCCTAATTGAATGCTTTAAGTTGTCGATGTTATAATCTGCTACATTTCGCCTTATGGCAGGATATTCTGAAACCTTATTGAAGACGCAACCGTCAGATATCGCATGGTGTGGTGGTTTAGGATTGAATCAGTTTTAAATGATGACGGTTCAAGAAATATGACCTTTAGAGAGGTTTAAGTCAGTAACAGTTTGTGGATTCAAGTTCTATGAAGAAGAATTTTATTAAGGCAACAACTGAGCATCAAGAGATGAGAAAGACATGTGGGAAGTGTCATGCGAAGTTTTAAACTTCTAAAAGATTAGGCTTGGGGAGCACATGCCTAGCAGTTGATTAAAGGAGCGAGTCTGCCCAAAGTGCAAGAGTGGCGGAGCCATATAGGGCATTGTAATAGGATGACTACGCACCTAAGGAGAGTTTGGAATGGTCTGGGATTTTAACGATAGGCAATTGATGTCTGCGGGTTTAATTCGAAGCATGGGTTGTTATACAACAGGAGATTCGGTATGGATGAAAGGAGTTGCTTGAAATAAAGAAGGATGCAGCATAACTCAGAATTTGAAAAGTGCTGCCGCTCATTTAATTGATATTCACAAGGGGTAAATGGATTGGTACAACTAGAAGATGAGCTTGGACTCAGGATTTAGGTATTGATGTCATGGTGATTGCACCCCGTGTAGCAGCATTGGAAGGTGTCTGAAGGTGATTTCCACAGGCTGGTTATTTCCCCGCGAGCAGGTTAGCGGTCGCGTGGTTGGCAAAGCTTCTGTGAGGATTTATATTGGTTATCCAACAAAGAGATCATTCGTACAACTGTGGATGATGATTCGGGATACGAAAGATACAGATATACAGAAAGATTCCGAGAATTTATGGTGGATGATTGCCCAAGGTTATGGAAATAAGAGGTAAAGAATTCAGGTGAATTCCAGCGTTGTCTGTTATTGGCTTCAAGTTAAGTGGGAGAGACCCACTGCTTATGATTTGGGTTGCATGGTTAGATACTTTCAAGGTTTCCAGTTACTAATATCTTGATGGGTTATCTCAACTTCGAAAAAAGGGCCATAAGTGGTGAATTGAGTAGATGAATTTTGGAATGCATGCTATGGTTGGCCTTGTTGGCTTATGATCGAACTTGGGAAAAGATTCAGGATTTATGCCTTGTATAGAGACAGGTTTCAGAGGAAGTGATTTTGCGAGGTTCTTCGTCGAGAGGGGTATTCGGGTGTTATAAGATTTATGGAGTTGATTAAATTCGGGACCAAGTCAGAGTTGGTGGCTCTTAGTAATGGTCCTAGTGAATTCAAGAGGTAAAGTGTGGTGCCTAATGATGTCGAGCTTATAGGTACAATTAAGAATCAAGCTTTGTAGCTGCTTATGAGAAGAGGCACAGAATGTTCCGGGATGTTTGGCTTGTGATGTAGCAATTGGGAGGTACGAAATGGTTTGTAGGATTTGAGACAATATGGTCTCGTGTATCAAAGCCACTCGGGATGAGTGTAGATGGAGTATGCTATGTGTTGGATGGATTTAGTATTATTTTCTAAGGTAAGCAAGGATAAAAAGAAGAGGGTAGAATGATTAGCCACAGTTGAATTGGCATATTGGGGCTAGAGATCAGTTCATTCAGCGTGATCAAGTTGTGAGTATGAATTGTGGTGGTACGTGTGAGGCTTGTCAGCTACAGTAGTTGATGTTATTCAGGAGCATTCTTCTGTTATGGCTTGTTAAGGGGAAGCGGGTTCCGGAAGGGTTATGGTGGCTTGGATCACTACTTGCAGATTTGCATATTCTACGTTTATGGGAAACTTACATGTGTTTATATGGTTTCCTGAAGTGAGTTAAGTGCAAAGTTCTTATATGATGACGTGTGAAAATATTAATGATTTCGAAGTTATGATGAAAATTGTATTCTATTGTATGTTAGCACGTTGGGTGCAGTGAGTATCATAGGAATTCGAAGTGAGGATTAAGGTTGTAATTTGGTGCTGTCAAGGATGTCACGGGCTCGGATGAGCAAAGAAAGGGTTGAATAATTAAGTAAATTGGTATTGTCTTCCGCATCACGTGAGATCGATGTGTTGTGAAAGAGGCTTTGCATCATGATTAAGGATTCTTGATCGTTTTTCAATGTTAGTGCATCCGGTGGATTAGATGGGTAGACCCATTATTTATTTCAGCATGTTATGGAAGCGTGCCCCACATGAAGATTGTATAAGTGTGACATATGGTCACTTGATTGGCTAGAGATTTGAACCAAGTAAGGGGATTGTGGTAATGTCATTTATTCGAGAAATTATGCCTGGAGGGCACTTTGTTTATTGGTTTAGGAACTGAGGAGGTTGCTCCGGTTATGATGGTTGTTCTTATGTATTATAAGGAAAAAAAGTGTTACTATTGGCCTTTGAAAGGTAATTAGCCAAGTGGGCGCAATCAGAAATCGGATTGAGATCAATTGATTTATTCATATATATGAACAGGGCTTTATATCAGGCCAATTTTGTTCATTTCATCGGGCGTTCCCTACGGAGGAATAGTTGGGGTGTTATTTTGTCATCAGCTATTCTATGAAGTAAGGTATTGCGCCGTATGAGTTGTAAGGCGGCTTGGTAAATTCTTATATATTAAGGTTCCGCGTGGCAATGCTGTTATATGAGTGGAATGGCTCTTGAGATTCAAATTTTGCACTGCACCTTAGTTGTGCTTGAGTTTTGTAGCCTATAGCGCTATGTGTTTTCTCGGGGTGGTATTATGCACTTAGTGTGCTTATGATTGAAATTCGATATTTTTTTTATTGTAATGAGCAGATTTAGCTCGAAGTGCAATCTCTTTATGTGAGATCTATGTGTGGATTGGGCGGCACGCCGCCATGGGTATATTATTTGATCGGGTTGCGTGCTGCAACAGGGTGATGTCGAGTCTAGTTTTCTATGTGTTATTTCTTTGTATGTATCGTTTGCTATCTTCTGAGGAAAGTCTGTATTAGTGCGGGGGATTGGTAATTCCTTCCATATTTTGATTTCTTGTTGTGTTGTGTTTAGATTGGTGGCCTATTGGCACATTGTGGCGTCATATGAGACTTTTGGATCACTTTTGAAGTGGCTCATTGCCTGAGCAGTTCGTACTGGGTGAGATGATATTATGAGATTTAGGATCAGTGCAATCTGATTATATGAAATACATTAAGGAGCAAATATTATCATTTGGTTCAGAATGTGGTAATGTTCTTGTCAGAAGTATAAACTCAATGATTGATTGACCTGGAAGTTGATTATGAATTGCAGCACATCTCATCCATCATGGTGGTATTGTACGAGTTAGAGTAATACTTGCGTGTGGCGTGAGGTGCAATGGGAGCATCTGATTCGTTGAATTTTAGCTAAGTTGAATAGAGAATATTATCATGGTACTGTGGATTTAGTGTTGCAGAGTAAGAATTCAGCAAAGTTATATAGTCGTGTTTGAGTACATCATGTAGCGATTGATATGGTGATCGTATGCTGGAAACAGGCCTGGCATAGGATTTTGGATGTTGGAGTCAGGCTCTAAAGCGTAATTGCTCGAATAAAAGGGGAGTATTTTCAGAATTTATCGAGCTAATATGCTTAGCTAGGTTGTGGTAGCACGGGAAGGTGCATGAGGTGCTAAACAATGATTTCAGACTACTTCCATATAGTTCTCAGCACGTTCAAGGATGAACTTATGTTTAAGTGGAAGAGAATGTAACGAACCGACCGGCGGTTTTGAGTATTAGCGCTCCGTTCAGTAGTTGGAGGCCATGAACAGCTTCATTTCAGGTATTATGACTTGTACGCGTGGTCGGAATTTCGGGAATTTCGTAGTTCATTTGGGAAGAGAATTCTCATTTCGGAAGCTTAAAGTTGAAAGAATGAACTAGAATTGAAATTTTGAGTAAACGACCTCGAAATTGGGATCTAAAGGTTCCAACAGGTTTGAATGATGATTTCGGACTTTGGCATATGCTCGGATTGGGATTCGGATAACCCATGAGTGTTTTGGCGCCTATTCTGGAAGTTAGCATTTTAGAAGGAATTTCTTAAGTTTGAATTGAAATGAATTTTAGTTTTATCAATGTCCGTTTAGAATTCCGAGACTAGGAATAGATTCGTATGATGATTCTGGAGTTGGGAGCGCAATCAGAAGTGAATTCGGAGGTCCGTAGGTCATTTCGAAGTCATTTGGCTAAAGATAGAAATTTGATGGTTTTTGGGATGTTTGAACGGATGTTGACTTTTTAATATCAGGATCGGAATCCAATTCCGAAAGTTGGAGTAGGTCCATAATGTCAAATATGACTTGTGTGAAAAAATTGAGGTCAATTGGATGTGTTTTGATAGGTTTAAGCATCGAATGTAGAAGTTGGAAGTTCTAAAGTTCATAAAGATTAGATTGGAGGTTGATTCATGACTTTAGCGTTATTTGATGTGATTTGAGGCCTTGAGCAAGTCCGTAATGTATTTTTGGGACTAGTTAGTGTGCTTGGTCGGGGTCCCAGGGGCCTCAGGTGTGTTTTGGGTGGTAATCGCGCTGTTATTTGATGTTTCAATGTCATTTCTTTGGACATAAAGGGGTACCATATTAAGCAAATGAGCTCCAAATTAAGTGTCTATTGAAACATTAGATTCGTATCGTAATTTTGGGAGTCATAGGAAAAAGAATTGTCGAATTTGGACATCGTATGAGAACGTTATGCTCATTTCTGTGTCGAAAAAGTGCTGGTTACTGTCATAACCGCAGAAGCGGAAATTTTTCCGCAAAAGCGAAAACTGCTGAAGGCAGAGAGATTTATTTAAAAATCAAAGTTTGGCTCATTTTCACATCATTTCATCCATGAGAGCAGATTTTGGAGCAACTTTTGAGTGCTATTTTCATCACCAAACATGAGGTAAATGATTTCTACTAGTTTTGAGTATATACAAGGTTTATCCATGGAATTAGACCTGGAAATTAGTATAAAAATTTGGGGTTTTGGTGGAAAACCTAGAAAATCATATTCTTGGAATTTAGCCACGATTTTGAGCATGGAATTAGAACAAAATTATATATTTGAGTTCCTAAGGTTATGGGTAATCTTTATCTTCGAGAAATTTTAGATTTCCGGGCGCATGGGCCTGAGGGTATTTTCATCAACTTTTTGTTCGAGGTTAAGAATTGTTAGAAATTAGGTTGTAAAGTTTAATAGAACATTTATTAATGGATTTATATAATCATTGGCTAGTTTTGGAGCATTTTACATTGGTGCAAGTCTTCGGAAGGATGTAGAATGCGGTTATGAGTCTTCGGAGTGAGGTGAGTCTACTTTCTAATTCTGTGAGGGGGAATTTACCCCATAGGTGATTAAAATGGTTATGTGTTCCTTTTTGTGGGGGCTACGAACACATGAGGTGACGAGAGTCAGTGCGTAGTTACTATTATGCTATTGCCTAGGTAGTCTAGGACTCGAAAACATGTTATACTTGGATTACTGTGAACTCATTGATAGTTTGAATTGTTTAGATCACCTTAAATTGGTAAAGGAATTTAAAGAGAGATTTAATAGTAATTTCCCTGAAATGTTAGAAAGAGAAAGCTATTTATTTGGAGGATTATCCTCGACGAGCTCTTAATTTTGTACTTGAGCTCTTAATTTTGTACTTGAGCTCTTAAAGGTGGCCTATAACTTTTAAAGTCCCTTCCTAGTAATTGTATTTCCTCTATGTCCATTGTATTTCGGATGGATATTGTGTTGTATTTATATTCTATTCAATTGTTGCTCATGCACTTGTGACACCGGGTTTCTGGGATGGTTTCAGTAAAACTTTGTTCTAATTGTTATTATTGTATTTGAATCCATGAAGTGATCTTATACTCATGTAAAAATAGAAGGAAAAATCTTAGATTTTTAAAAGTATTAAAAGAGGAATTAATTGGTAATTTAGTTGGCTAGCCTGACAGCGGTGTCCGACGCCATCACGACTCGTAGTAGATTTAGGTCGTGACATTGTTGGACCACTGCCGAAGTCCTCTGGTGGGCATCTATACATCTTGGTTGCAACTGACTACTTCAAAATAGGCTGAAGTTGTTGCTCTTAAGGAAGTAAAGAAAGAAAATGTTGCAAGTTTCATCCGAGTAAACATCACCTATCGTTTTGGAATTCCCCGTTGCATAACAACGGATAATGGCAAGCTGTTTGACAATAGGTTGATGAATAAGATTCATGATCTCTTTGGCTTCAAACAACGTAACTCTTCGATGTACAAGGCTGCCGCCAATGGCCTAGCCGAGGCATTCAACAAGACTCTATGCAACTTGTTAAGAAAGTCGTCTCCAAATCCAAACAAGATTGGAATGACCGTATCGAACAAGATCTCTGGGTATATAGGACAACTCATCGCACGCCAACACAGGCGACTCCTTATTCACTCATTTATGGGGTCGAAGCCGTCTTGCCACTTGAGCATTAAATACCTTTGTTATGGCTGGCTATTCAAGAAGGGATCACTGATGAAGAAAATGCTCGACTTCGATTAGCAGAGTTGGAAGCTCTTGATGAAAAAAGATTAGAAGCTCAACAGAGCCTTGAATGTTATCAAGCTCGATTGTCTCACGCCTTCAATAAAAGAGTTCGTCCGAGATCCTTTCAAGTAGGAGATCAAGTCCTTGACGTACAGAGACCCATAATTACTTCCCATAAACATGTAGTGAAGTTCACTTCAAAATGGTATGGGCTATATGTCGTATAAGAAGCTTATTCAAGTGGGGCTTACAAGCTGGTTGATGCAAATGGAATGAGAATAGGCACTATCAACGGTAAGTTTTTGAAGAAGTATAATCCATAAAGTTGCAAGTCATAATGCTCCTCGATGTACGAACCTAAACTTCAAGTCATGACTCCTCGATGCACGAGCCTAAACTGCAAGTCATGACACTCCATGACGCACGAGCCTAAACTGCATGTTGCTATACTCCTGGCCCGCAAGAGTATAAACTGTGCACGGTCCAAAAAAAAAGTCTGCATGGTTGAAAACCTCAAAAGAGGCAGCTTAGGCAAAAGTTAGGACATCAAAAGAAAAATAAAATTCCGCTAGGTTAAAAACCTCGAAAAAGGCGTCCTAGGCTAAAGTTAGGACGCAAAAAAAACTCACCCATTTCGAAATACAGAATGACTTGATCCTCTTCACCGAGATACGTAGGCATCTTAGAGTTTCATTCTGAGTTGAGTCATATGAGTTCAAAAATACATATTACCCAAGGCATTATTCAAATGGGGTATGATGGAATATATTCACTTGATTGGCACTTGAAAATTAGGTGTACATGTATTCTTTCGTTGAACTCTCTATCTTGACTTGATGGATCAATGTGGGTAGGTCCTCCATATCTAATTGATTTCTTTGATGGAATGGTAGCTTCTTTAATAAGAGGCTAAGTGTTCAAGTTAAAGACTCTGATTTAGGTCATGTTGATTTTGCAGGTTTGTTACATCATCAATTTGAAGTGTTCAAACCGTCTAGCTCTTTAAATTAAGGTCTGCAAGCATGTCCAGGCTTCAAATCCATAAAGCATTAAAAAAGGAGGGGTCAATAACAAAGGGGAACATTAATGAGAACATATAATATAAAGTGAAGCAAAAGAAGTTTTTTTGTTGATGAGAACATCTACTAAACAATCAAATGCAAGAAGAAAAGTAAAAGGAACAAATAAAGCAGTGTTTATAGCATAATCTAAGCATAACTTGTAGTTGGACAAATTTTTGAGCACAACTTCCAAGTATTTCTTCTCCTTTTCCAAATCGGCCAAGTCATCAGTAGTCAACAAGGCAGTTCAACATGCATCATACTCCTTTCTAACAGTTGAGGCTCCTAACTTGGCTTCTTCAACTTCTTTCTCAGCAACTTCTAAAAGGGCTTCTAAGTTCTTCTCTTTTTCATGGAGCTTATCTATCTTCTCTTTCACTGTAACTAGGGACTGGCAGATAGATGGCACTTCTCTAACCTTCTCTTCTTCTTCAATCATGGCATTAGTAAGGTGTACCTCAACATCTGATATTGTGTTCTCTTCAATCTTCTCAGATAAATCCAACTGTGTCTTGTTATATGAAGGAGAAGCTCAAAAAGGGACCCTAATAGGTTTCTCAAAGGGGAAATATCCACATCATCCCCACCCGTTGCCTCAAGGATCACTTTAGTATTTTCTTTAAGATCAGAGACATTGTCTACAGTGCTGCCTTTCAGCTTACGCTGAATCAAAGTCCAAAGCTTCTATATAAAATCCTTTTGAATATCCAAGACAACCTTCCTTCCATCAAAAATTGAAGTTGCAATTGTTGGTCATTCATGCAAATCAGAGCCCAACTTTGCCCTAATTTTATCAGGAGAAATAGAAGTTGCCACTTGATATGCCTTAGCAGTCGTCACACGTCTTTTTTAAGTTTACTACACCCCGGGAAGGGTATAATAAATGAGTTTTTCTATTTAAAGGACAATCAGAATGGGATTTATTATTATTTATTCAAAGTCCCCACTTGGGAGATTAATGGTATCCCAAGTCAACGGTTGAATCCCGAACGAGAAAAATATGACTCTGTTAATAGTCCGCGAACCAGAAATCCGGATAAGGAATTTTGTTAACCCACGATAAGGTGTTAGTCATTCTCGGATTCTGTGGTTCTAGCACGGTCACTCAACTGTTGTATTTAATTTTTATCTGATTTCAATACATGTTCTATTTTTTGTGTGCCTTTTGTTAATAACTCGCTTTTATTATATTTATTATTTATTTTTTACAAGAATTACAATGTCGTGAAAATGTATCTTGAACCATGCCGCACCAGTGCACCAGTGGCTTTTGACATACTTCGACTCAATGATTCAGATTTGGGTCACATAAATGTGCACCCGCATTTAGGAAGGTAATGTTATTAACATGCGCGCCTACAACAATTACGCATTTATTAACTTTGGGGAAGACAGTGAAATTCGCTAAATGGTCCTCTTAATTTCTAAGTATATTTTATATAATAATCATTGAGGGACTCGACTTTTATATTTAATTGGGCAAGGCTCGTCTCATCATTTATTAAAATTTCAATCTTAAAAGTAATTATGATTTGCTATTTATTTGTCTCTAAGCTAAAAGAAGAAAAGAAAACCATAACAAATTTTTATCATTTAGAAGAAGGCCATAGCCTATCATTTGGGTATTATTAACCCAACTTTTATTTATTCTAAAGCCCAAATGGCCCAAACTGTGTGACCCAATTGCATCAACCGGTCGATCTTTGGGGAAGAGGTCATGGGATCCATTCCCTGATCTGGCCAAACCATGAAATGTCTTAAACTAGAATCAATCATCCAGAGATTGGGTTGTCAGCTGCCTTATCTATTAAGGCCCAATAACCAGCAAATTCGATTTACTAATCTCGTTTCAAATTATTTTGTATATGCTCAATAGTAGACCAGTACGTAAAATAGATCAGTATTTAAAATTAGTTGAATTATGGAATTGAATCAAATGCCACACAGATCTCTTTTGAACTTGTTCTTTTTATGATCACTGGAACAAATCCATAGTTAAAAAAACTATCATCTAACGTTAACAACTAAGAGCTCAAACCTTAATTATCACCACATATTACCAGTACTCCAAATCCATAAAAAACAGTTTAAATCGTTTTGGAAAACCAATGTCAGATTATTTAAACTAATTACTGATTTTAGATATGTGTATTACTGTTTAACACTATCTCACTATCAGAATTTTGATAGTTACAACAATTATTACAAGCTAAACATGAAAGCCTCAACAACTAAACACTTGCGCTGCTACATGAAATATACTGACAGCTATAACCATTGAATAATTACATTAGCATTATTTAGCCTCAGCTACAATATCTAAGTGTACAAAAGGAAGCCCGGCTCTATAACTAATATAGTCCAGATATGGAGTCCAAATTATACAACACAATTATTCAGAAAATAATAACATGAGTCCCAATTTGTCTAATGTTAATCATTATTACTATATAACCTAGTATGAAGACTATGACTAGTTTGACAGTAAACTAACAGATTTGCTCTAGCCTTTTAAAATCAACAAACATAACTCAAACCAACATTTTTGCAATTTGGCATAATTCAACTAACAAAGCAGTGACTAGAATGATAGTTTTTATTTTATTTTAACTAGACACACCACATAGAAGCTGGATCGATTGAGTGTACCTGGAAAATAAGAGTAAGAACAATGAGGTCAAAACCAGTTACACAACAACAGCAACAGGAAACACGATATAAAATCCAACACAACTTCAAAACACCAGAGTTAACACCACAACAACAGGATTTCAACCAAAAAATCAACTCGACTAATCCAAATTGTAACTTCACAGATTTTCGAATACTAGATCAGAAGAGAATTACAACACAACCTTCAAATCTAGATTGATTGATCAATGAAACAGTATAATTTTGGATTTTTCTACTATTTATAATGTTTCAGAGTTTTTGGAATTAAGAATTTCAAAAATTGAATCTAAGAATGAAAGATTACTTGGAGGATATATTCAGATTTCCCAAAACTTGTATTATTACTCATGCTTATTTCTAGATATAAAATTGAAGGGAATTTTAAATTTCAGATTTTATCTATTAGTCCCTCGTTTATTTAAGTTTTACCCTTATTTTTAACTTGTAATTCAATTAGCTACCCTTATTCATAAAAAAATATGCTAATACTCCAATCTAGAATCTTCTAATCTAGTGTAATTCCCTATTTTCCCTTACTTCAATTCAGAATCTACCCAATTACCCTTACTCTATACCTAAAATACCCCCCTTCCTTTTGTTAATTACTACTAACCCTTTTTATGAACCCAAAATACCCCTGAGACTAGTTGAATTTACTACTTACCCTACTGTCCCTTAACCCTTTTATCCCTGAACTTAACCACGGATTTTAACCTATTAATTAATAGTCCTCATTATCACAATTACTCAAAAATTAATAAAATCTAATTAACTACTAATTAAAAATCTAACAACTAACCAAACATGT
This sequence comes from Nicotiana noctiflora, assembly GCA_032618575.1. Lineage (NCBI taxonomy): Eukaryota > Viridiplantae > Streptophyta > Magnoliopsida > Solanales > Solanaceae > Nicotiana > Nicotiana noctiflora. Next base: position 183,369 of record JASVEL010001970.1, on the reverse strand, counting down.
CAGATACTGTCAATTATTTCAAAATTACTTAAGTAATCAAATTAATTATTACAATTAATACTAATACGACTAACATTTATCAAAATTAACTAACTGATCAAAAATAGAAACTTATGAACATGCTAAATTTATCAGATTCAAACAGATATTTCAAAGGGACAAAATTCAACTATAAGTAAAGAAACGAAAGATAATCTTGGAAAATAGAACAAAAGGGTATAAGAAAATAGTCAAACGAACACATGCATTATAAGAATTAGAAATAAAAAAGAGAAACTTAGCTTTTATTCACTTGACCATCTACCAGAATCCTTAAGATCGCAGAGGAAAGCTTTTACGGCAATTTTTGTAATCTTTTTCTTCAAAAGAAAATTTCAGACTTATTTTTTAGGCGTTCTTGTTGGTTTTGAGGTTCAAGATTTTTATAATCGTGCTGAGGGAAACAAGGCGATAGTTTGGTGTTATTTTGGGTTGGATTGGGTGAGGTTGTGTTTGCCGGTCCGGCGAAACAATTTTGAGTATTAGAGCAGATAGGGGGGGAGGTACTGAAGGAAACAGAGTAGAAGGGTGGAAAGAGGGGTTCAAGGTGGTCAGGTGGTGTAATTTTGGGGGTGGTTGGTGGAGGTGACGTTTCCCGCTGGTATGGTTCCGGCAGGGTTGACAAGGCGGCTAGTGTTTGGGGAAGACGATGAGAAAATATATTTTGATTTTTTTCCTAAAATATTGTAACTATATTTAATTTGCTCCTTAAGTATCGGCCCTTGGATTAAAGGAATGTGAATGGCTTAGACTGGATGGGTACTTAAACAACGTCATTTAATTTATTAAAGGCAGGCCACACGTCCGTTGGATCAACAAGTTTCAATGGCTCAGATTAATCTTTCCCATAACGGGGTCGTTTGGTTACATGGAGCGGACCAGTTATTTAATTTGGGCCTGGGGATAGGTGAATTGGGTATGGTAGATTTGGGCTAGGTTTATTTTAGGCCCAAATTAATTGTCTTTTCTTTTCTTGTTATTTCTTTTGCTTTTGCATTTATTTCCCTTTTTATTTTATATTTTTACTTTGTATTATGTTTTTCTGATTTTGTAAAAATCAAAACAACACCTAATTAAACTAATTAACTTCTAAAATTATTTAAAATCAATTATCAACTCCATTTGCCTAGGAACTATTTTTTATAAATTTCTTTAAATTTTGTTCTAAAGAAAATCAATACCTAATTAATACTAAAACTGAAAATTAAAATCTAAATGCAAATGCATATTTTTTGTATTTTTAATATGAATTATTATGCATGTAATTAACACGAAAATGCATAAATATCAACAAAAATTATAAAAATAAAGGAAAATTATTTTGTTTGGATTTTAGGAATAATTTTGCTTAGGGGAAAAATCGCGTGCTCACAGTTGCCCCTCTTTGCCTGGAAACACGAAGAGTTTTCGTGCAAATACAAGAGAGCGGTAATGAGGGATTTTTGCCTATTCACATATTTCGTGTGAAGCATTTTGAAAAGTTTGATCGCACCCTGCTTCAGAGGTTGCCTATATATCACAGGCTAAACAAGAATCAGGTCAGTGTAGTTCAGGAGTGTTTGGTAGCTGGGACTACTGGAAGCTGTGATTTCACTGTTGTTGCTGCTGTTACTGCTTGATGACCCCCTTATTACACCATGTAAAGATAAAAAGAAGCTAGCCTAAGTTATGCTCTATGAGTTACAGGAAATCCTATATATGCCTTAAAATTTGCTCTTGTGTTTCCTTGAACTTGAGTCTTGTATTCTTTCAATAGAATTCTGGTGATTGCCTTGGCGATGTTTTGAAATATGTGTCCATTCTTCAGGTGGACTCATGCTTGCGACTGCTTGAAAAGGTATTCCCTTGTTCTTCAGGTGGGCTCCTACTTGCGATTGCTTTAAAATGTATTCCCTTATTCTCCAGGTGGGTTACTGCTTGCGATTACTTTGAGAAAATATTTCCTTGTTATCCATGTGGGCTCCTGCTTACGACAAAATAGACAACCAAAGAAAAGATTTATGCCCCAGTATGGTGACTGGGAATATCGTGTTATCAGATATTAAAATTAAAATCTAGAATTTGGATTATACTTCCCTTGTTGTATTAGAAAAGATATTCCGTTTGTTCTTCAGGTGGGCTTCTGCTTGCTGACTTTTAAAAATATTCCCTTTATCCTTCAAGTGGGCTCTGTCACACCTTCTTTTTTACACACCTCTACCCCGAAGGGTAAAACGTATAAATGGAGTTTTTTCAATTTAAGTGACATTATTCGAATTGAGATTATTTATTTATTTCGGAGTCGCCACTCACGAAAGGATTGGATTTTGGTGTCTCGAGTCACCGGTTTAAATCCCAAATCGAGAAAAACTATTCGACTTCCCAATTGGAGTCTGAGAACCAGAAATTCTGTGTAAGAAATTCTGTTGACCTGAGGGAAGGTGTTAGGCACCCCCGGATCTCACGGTCGCTTAAATTATTATAAATGGCTAAAAATCTAATTTTTTACATGCTCCCAATTATAATTCAATTTTATAATTATTCATCGGCTTTTAATTGTTATTACGAAACTGAACGTCGCCTAAAAATATATTTTTCGGATCACGTCGCATGAAATGCTGTGACGACCCGGCCCGTCGTCACGGTAATTACCACCCCGTTATGTTGTAAATACATGTTTTATGATTTTATATCAATGTGAAAGTCTATCAGGTGAGTTAGGAGTGAATTGGATTGAAAATGAGGCATATAGCCTTTGTGAAAGAAACTTGAATAAGGAAAGTCAACCCGGAGTTGACTATTTGGTTAGAGGGCTCGGAATCAGATTCTGATGATTCGGTTAGTTCCGGAAGGTGATTTGTGACTTAGGGGAGCGATCGGAATTGAATTTGGAGGCCCGGTGTAGAAATAGGCTTGAATTGGCTAAGGTTGAATTTTGACGAAATCCGAACGGTAGGTGAGATTTTGATCCGGGAGTCGGAATGGAATTCCGACAGTTGCAGTAGCTTCGTTAGGTGATTTTGGATGTGCCTGCAAAATTTCAGGTCATTCGGACGTCGTTTGGTCGGGTTTTTAATTGAATGTGTAATTTGGAATGTTTTAAGGAATTTAGGCTTGAATCCGTGGTTAATTGGTGATTTTGATGTTTAGGATGGTGTTTTTATGATTGGAACAAGTTCGAATAAGGAATTAGGATGTGTTGGTGTGTTTGAATGAGGTCCCGGGGGCCTCGGGGTGTTTTCGGATGGTTAATCGGGAGAAAAATATGGAAAATTGCAGAAACTAGTGCACTGCTTCTGTTGTTTCCGCTCCTGCGGAATTATGGGCGCAGGAGCGGGTGCGCTGAAGCGGACCAGGAGCGCAGAAGCGCTGGGCACCGCAGAAGCGGAGCATTTTCCGCTGAAGCGGAATCGCGGGAGCGGACAGGGAGCCGCAGAAGCGGCCATCGCAGAAGCGGAAGGGAGCCGCTTAGGCGAGTCCATAGAGGCGGACGCCTAGTCGCAGAAGCGGAAATATCCGCAGGAGCGATCGAGTCTCCGCAGAAGCGGACGCGTAGAAGCGGAAAATATTCCGCAGAAGCGAAAATCGCTGTAAGTAAGTGTATCAGAAGTTAGAAAAATTTCAGAATATTTCACACATTTTGGGTCTCGGCTTTAGAGGCGATTTGGGCGATTTTGAAGAGAAATTCAAGGGAAATCATCAGGTAATCTTCTATGGACTTAAACTATGATTAGTATTGGTAATATTATGCAATTATATCATGAAAATGGAGGAATTTAGGGTAATTTATGGAGGATTTAGCCCTAGGCTTGGACTTTAGAAAATCAAGGTTTTGAATGGGCAAATGGAGTCCGAATTTGGTAAAATTGATATGCTTAGACTCGTATTGAGATGAGGGTTCTGAATATGTGACTTTCGTGATTTTTCGACAAGCGTACCGAAAGTCGGGTTTTGACAACTTTGGGAATTTTGATGTAAATTGAGTTGTATTGATTGGGTGTAGTCCCATTGGCCTAATTTGTTGTATTTCTACTGTATTTGAGCAGATTCTATGCGTGCGGAGCTTGATTCTCGTGGCAAGGGCATTTCGGAATAGTTGTCGCGCTATATTGAGGTGAGTAATAGATGTGGGTGATGACCAGCGGGTTCGAAACCCCGGTATACCACTTTGTGACGCTGTATAGCGGCGAGACACGCACACTCTTGAGAGTGCGGGGTCGATCATGAACTGGAGACTATATATATTAGTCCAACCTGTTGATACTGTATTATTGGCTATTCTAGAGCCGTCGAACCTCCTTCCCGGATGGTTGTATATATATATTGTGATAATGGCCACTTTTGAGCCGTTGAACCCCCTTCTTGGGCGGTTGAGTATACATGTGGGCCGTGAGCCAGTTATTGGATCTCGCGAGGATCGTTATCATTGTCTTATCATATAGACATGCTAGTTTACTACTAGTCCGCAGCCTATTTTGTTATTATGCTAATTCCAATCTCCGGAACTTGATATTACTGGTTTTCCAATCGAAAAATGATAAAAGAGTTTTCAAAAACTACTTTTGAGCTCGCGAGGCTGTATCCTGCATATTAGCCGACTAGTAGTGGATCGGGCCGCACGCCGCGACGAGATATATGTTGGATCGGACCGCACGCCGCGGAATATCTCTATGAGATGTGCTTGGGCTGTAGGAGCCCCTCCGGAGTCCGAACCCCCACAGTGAGCACGGGTACCCAAATTCGATCGGGCTACGCCCGTAGCGGTCATATCATGCATTGCATTGCATTTAGCTACATCTGCTAGTCGTTATGCTATTTATTGGTATTTGTTGGAACAGGTACAGTGAAGATTGATTCTATGACAGAGTAGCTGATTATAGCTTTACATAGTGCTTTATTGCGGATTTCTTATCTGCGCTGTCTTACCCTTGTTTATTACCACCGAGTCTGGCAGTACTCATTTTACTCCCTGCACCTTGTGTGCAGATCCAGTACCTCTCAGCAGTGATCCAGTAGCTGTGCGAGGCGACGTTTGTGGATATTCGAGGTAGCTGTAGAGTCCGCAGGACCCGATATTCCTTCCTACTGTCTTTTGATTTTGTATCGACATTTCTTTCCGCACTTGGTATTTTGTAAACCTTTATACACTCATGTTCAGTAGAGGCTCATGACTCTTGACACTTGGTCTATGGGAGTTGATGTATTATGGGACTTGGTTCCCCGTTTTCGTTACATATATCGTTGTTATTTCTTGAATTAATTTGCTTAAATGGGTTAAAGAGAGCTTCTAGCTCCGTGGTTGATATGGATTGGTCAGGCTGGCTTAGCAATGTGTTGGGCGCCATCACGACCGGATTTGGGGTCGTGACAAGTTGGTATCAGAGCCTAGGTTTACTAGGCCTCATGAGTCTTGAGCCGGTTAGTAGAGTCTTGTGGATCGGTACGGGGACGCCTGTGCTTATCCTCGGGAGGCTGCGAACCTTTAGGAAAACTTCACTTTTCTTGAACTTCTATATTCTATTCTCTCGCAGATGGCGAGAACGCGAGCATCAGTCTCTCGCAGATGGCGAGAACGCGAGCATCAGGACGAGGTGGACGACCTCCATTGCCACCTGTTAGAGGCCGTGTGCGCGGTCGTGCTAGAGTTAGAGGTAGGGCAGCCGAGGCAGTGCCAGCTGACCCGCCCGTTGTACCAGTTCGAGAGCGGCCCCCGGTGGTTGATGCTCCGGCAGCCCCAGTTCAGGGCCGGACTATATCTATTGCTATTCCCGGTCTTCGGGAGACTCTCGCTCGGATATTATCGGTGTGTTCCGGTTTAGCTCGGTAGTTTCAGCTACCGCTACCGTAGCGACATCTCAGTCGGGGGTGGTCAGCAGACCCTGCAGCTCGCACACCCGATCCGGTTGTTCGGGGACTTCGGACGCCGAGGTAGTCCCCGCTCGGGTGGTTGCACCGGTTATTCCTCCGCCTGCACCAGCTCCGGCTCCGGAGCATATGGTTCAGGTTATGCCCGATGACGACGAGCGTCGTCTTGAGAGATTTGGTAGACTTCAGCCACCCCATTTCGGTGGCGTTGAGGGCGAGGATGCCCAGGGTTTCTTGGATAAGTGTCAGAAGATGATGCTGCGTACGGCTGGTATTCTTGAGTCCAGCGGAGTTTCATTTACTACATTTCAGTTCACCGGTCCCGCATTTGATTGGTGGGAGGAGTTTGAGAGGCGTAGGCCTGCAAGAGCAGCACCTCTCACATGGCAGCAGTTCTCTACTCTCTTTCTAGAGAAATATGTACCTCAGTCTCGTCGTGAGGAGCTACGTCGCCAGTTCGAGTGGTTGATTCAGGGCGACATGTCTGTGACTCAGTATGAGCTTAGATTCACTCGGTTGGCTAGGCATGCCACATGGATGATCCCCACTGATAGGGAGAGGATCAGGAGGTTCATTGATGGCCTCAACTACTCTATCCGTATTCTTATGACCAGCGAGCGAGTTCTGTCATCATCGTTTGAGCAGGTAGCCGATATGGCACGCTCCATTGAGGCGGATCGTCGCCGAGAGAGAGAGGAGCGGGAGGCCAAGAGGCCTCGTGGTTCTGGCAGTTTCAGTGGTGCTCCATCTAGAGGGCATTCCCAGCAGAGCAGAGGTCGCTCATCTGGACCTTCTCATTCAGGCCGCCCAGAGCAGAGCGGAGGTTCTTATGGTCGTGGTCGACAGGGGTTTCAGCAGGGTCAGTCATCGCTTAGTGCCCTCCCAGCCCTACTTCTCCAACACCAGGTGCATGTTATGAGTGTGGTGAGTTTGGCCACATGAGGAGACATTGCCCTCGACTACGTAGGGGCGGGACTCAGCAGAGGGATCAGCCCTCCTCTTCAGCACCATCTCAGTCTAGTAGAGGTGGAGGTCAGTCTTCTCGTGGTCGCCCCAGGGGCGAGGAGAGATCCGGTGGAGGCCAGGCACGGTTTTATGCACTTCCTGACAGGCGTGATGCAGTTGCCTCCGATGCTGTGATCACAGGTATCATTTCTGTCTGTCATAGAGATGCCTCTGTTCTATTTGATCCAGGGTCCACATATTCTTACGTGTCCTCTTATTTTGCACATCATTTGGGTGCAACTCGTGGTAGTCTTGATTTACTTGTTCATGTATCCACCCCCGTGGGTGATACGATTGTTGTGGATCATGTCTATAGATCCTGTGTTATATCTATTGGGGGTCTGGAGACCCAGGCCAGATTTGTTATTGTTGGGGATGGTAGACTTTGATGTTATATTGGGTATGGACCGGTTGTCTCCGTACCATGCTATATTGGACTGTCATGCTAAGACAGTTACGTTGGCCATTCCTGGTATTTCTCAGATTGAGTGGCGGGGTTCGACCGATTTCGTCCCTAGCCGTGTCATTTCGTTCTTAAAGGCTCAGAAGATGGTTGGAAAAGGGTGTTTATCGTACTTAGCTTTTGTGAGAGATGTGGGAGCTGAGTCTCCTAGCATTGATTCTGTACCTATTGTGAGGGATTTCCCAGATGTATTCCCCTCAGACCTGCCGGGCATGCCGCCGGACAGGGATATTGATTTTGGCATTGACTTGGTGCCGGGCACTCAGCCCATATCCATTCCTCCTTATCGAATGGCACCAACCGAGTTGAAAGAACTGAAAGAGCAGCTTCAAGAGCTTCTAGATAAGGGTTTCATCCGTCCTAGTGTGTCTCCGTGGGGTGCGCCGGTATTATTTGTTAAAAAGAAAGATGGTTCCATGCGGATGTGTATTGATTATAGGCAATTGAACAAAGTGACAGTGAAGAACAAGTACCCTCTACCGCGCATAGATGATTTGTTTGATCGGTTACAGGGTGCGAGGGTGTTTTCTAAGATCGATCTTCGTTCAGGCTATCATCAGCTGAAGATCAGAGACTCGGATATTATGAAGACTGCATTCAGGACCCGATATGGTCATTATGAGTTTCTTGTGATGTCGTTTGGGTTGACCAACGCCCCAGCAGCATTTATGCATCCGATGAACAGTGTGTTCAGGCCTCATTTGAATTCATTTGTGATTGTGTTCATTGATGACATTCTAGTCTACTCTCGTAGTCAGGAGGAGCATGCTCAGCATTTGAGTATTGTGTTGCAGAGATTGAGGGAGGAGAAGCTATATGCTAAATTCTCCAAGTGCGAGTTTTGGCTCGAGTCCGTAGCATTTCTGGGACATGTGGTGTCTCGTGATGGTATTCAGGTTGATCAGAAAAAGATAGAGGCGGTGCAGGAGTTGGCCTAGACCGTCCTCAGCTACAGAGATCAGGAGTTTTCTTGGCTTGGCGGGGTATTATCGCCGGTTCGTTCAGGGATTTTCATCCATTGCTTCTTCATTGACTAAATTGACCCGGAAGGGTGCACCATTCGTGTGGTCGGATGAGTGCGAGGAGAGCTTTCAGAAGCTCAAGCCAGCTTTGACCACAGCTCCAGTGTTAGTATTGCCATCAGCTTCAGGTTCATATACCGTTTATTGTGATGCCTCGAGAGTGGGGATAGGTTGTGTGTTGATGCAGGAAGGAAAGGTAATTGCTTATGCTTCTCGGCAGTTGAAGCCGCATGAGAAGAACTATCATGTTCATGACTTGGAGCTAGCCGCCATTGTTCATGCCTTGAAGATTTGGAGGCACTATTTGTACGGTGTGTCTTGTGAGGTGTATACCGACCATCGTAGTCTCCGGCACTTGTTCAAACAGAAAGACCTTAATTTGAGACAGCGGAGATGGCTGGAGTTGCTGAAGGATTATGACATTACTATATTATATCATCCGGGTAAGGCCAATGTGGTGGCCGATGCTTTGAGCCGGAAGGCGGTCAGTATGGGGAGCTTGGCATATATTCCAGCTGAGGAGAGGCCATTTGCTTATGATGTTCAAGTGCTAGCCAATCGGCTAGTGAGGTTAGATATTTCGGAGCCCGGCAGGGTATTGGCTTGTGTTGTATCTCGGTCATCTCTATATGATCGTATTCGTGAGCGCCAGTATGATGATCCACATTTGGCTGTCCTTAGGGACAGGGTTCAGCATGATGATGCTAGAGATGTCACCATTGATAGTGACGGCGTATTGAGGATGCAGGGCCGGATATGTGTGCCCAATGTTGATGGCCTTCGTGAGTTGATTCTGGAGGAGGCCCATAGCTCGCGGTATTCTATCCATCCAGGAGCCGCGAAGATGTATCAAGATTTGAAATAGCACTATTGGTCGAGAAAGATGAAAATGGACATTGTCAGACATGTATCACGGTGCCTCAACTGTCAGCAGGTTAAGTACGAGCATCAGAGGCCCGGTGGCATATTTCAGCGCATTGATATTCCTGAGTGGAAATGGGAGAGGATCACTATGGATTTTGTTACTGGACTCCCTTGGACGGCGAGGAAGTTTGATTTTGTATGGGTGATTGTGGATAGGCTGACCAAGTCGGCTCACTTCATTCCAGGTTAGTACTACCTACTCATCGGAGCGGTTGGCATCGATCTTTATTCAAGAGATTGTTCGGTTGCATGGAGTCCCAGTGTCTATCATATCCGACAGGGGTACTCAGTTCACTTCTCAGTTTTGGAGAGCATTTCAGCGAGAGATGGGTACGCGGGTTGAGTTGAGTACAACATTTCACCCCCAGACAGACGGACAGTCTGAGCGCACTATTCAGATCTTGGAGGATATGTTGCGAGCTTGTGTGATTGATTTTGGTGGTTCGTGGGATGAGTTCCTACCACTTGCTGAGTTTGCCTACAACAACAGTTATCAGTCGAGTATTCAGATGGCCCCGTATGAGGCATTGTATGGCAGACGGTGTAGATCCCCCGTGGGATGGTTTGAGCCTGGTGAGGTTAGATTGATAGGGACTGAGTTAGTCCAGGATGCTCTGGATAGAGCAAAGTTGATCCAGGAGAGGCTTCGTACAGCACAGTCTCGTCGGAAGAGTTATGCGGACCGTAGAGTTCGAGAGTTGTCTTTCATGGTTGGTGACAGAGTATTGTTGAAGATTTCACCTATGAAGGGTGTCATGAGGTTTGGGAAGAAAGGAAAGTTGAGTCCCGGGTACATTGGTCCTTTTGAGATACTTAGGAGAGTTGGAGAGGTGGCATATGAGTTGGCCTTGCCGCCCAGCTTATCCAGCGTTCATCCAGTGTTCCATGTGTCTATGCTCCGGAAGTACATTGGAGATCCGTCTCATGTATTAGATTTCAGCACCATTCAGCTTGATGGTGATCTATCCTATGATGTGGAGCCTATTGCCATTTTGGGACGTCGGGTGAGAAAATTGAGGTCTAAGGAGATTGCATCAGTTAAGGTTCAGTGGAGAGGTCGACCCGTGGAGGAGGCCACTTGGGAGATCGAGCGGGAGATACGGAGCAGATATCCGCACTTGTTTGAGACTTCAGGTATGTTTCTTGACCCGCTCGAGGACGAGCGTTTGCTTAAGTGGGGGAGAATGTGACGACCCGGCCCGTCGTCACGGTAATTACCACCCCGTTATGTTGTAAATACATGTTTTATGATTTTATATCAATGTTAAAGTCTATCGGGTGAGTTAGGAGTGAATTGGATTGAAAATGAGGCATATAGCCTTTGTGAAAGAAACTTGAATAAGGAAAGTCAACCCGGAGTTGACTATTTGGTTAGAGGGCTCGGAATCGGATTCTGATGATTCGGTTAGTTCCGGAAGGTGATTTGTGACTTAAGGGAGCGATCGGAATTGAATTTGGAGGCCCGGTGTAGAAATAGGCTTGAATTGGCTAAGGTTGAATTTTGACGAAATCCGAACGGTAGGTGAGATTTTGATCCGGGAGTCGGAATGGAATTCCGACAGTTGCAAGTAGCTTCGTTAGGTGATTTTGGATGTGCCTGCAAAATTTCAGGTCATTCGGACGTCGTTTGGTCGGGTTTTTGATTGAATGTGTAATTTGGAATGTTTTAAGGAATTTAGGCTTGAATCCGTGGTTAATTGGTGATTTTGATGTTTAGGATGGTGTTTTTATGATTGGAACAAGTTCGAATAAGGAATTAGGATGTGTTGGTGTGTTTGAATGAGGTCCCGGGGCCTCGGGGTGTTTTCGGATGGTTAATCGGGAGAAAAATATGGAAAATTGCAGAAACTAGTGCACTGCTTCTGTTGTTTCCGCTCCTGCGGAATTATGGGCGCAGGAGCGGGTGCGCTGAAGCGGACCAGGAGCGCAGAAGCGCTGGGCACCGCAGAAGCGGAGCATTTTCCGCTGAAGCGGAATCGCGGGAGCGGACAGGGAGCCGCAGAAGCGGCCATCGCAGAAGCGGAAGGGAGCCGCTTAGGCGAGTCCGCAGAGGCGGACGCCTAGTCGCAGAAGCGGAAATATCCGCAGGAGCGATCGAGTCTCCGCAGAAGCGGACGCGTAGAAGCGGAAAATATTCCGCAGAAGCGAAAATCGCTGTAAGTAAGTGTATCAGAAGTTAGAAAAATTTCAGAATATTTCACACATTTTGGGTCTCGGCTTTAGAGGCGATTTGGGCGATTTTGAAGAGAAATTCAAGGGAAATCATCAGGTAATCTTCTATGGACTTAAACTATGATTAGTATTGGTAATATTATGCAATTATACCATGAAAATGGAGGAATTTAGGGTAATTTATGGAGGATTTAGCCCTAGGCTTGGACTTTAGAAAATCAAGGTTTTGAATGGGCAAATGGAGTCCGAATTTGGTAAAATTGATATGCTTAGACTCGTATTGAGATGAGGGTTCCGAATATGTGACTTTCGTGATTTTTCGACAAGCGTACCGAAAGTCGGGTTTTGACAACTTTGGGAATTTTGATGTAAATTGAGTTGTATTGATTGGGTGTAGTCCCATTGGCCTAATTTGTTGTATTTCTACTGTATTTGAGCAGATTCTACGCGTGCGGAGCTTGATTCTCGTGGCAAGGGCATTTCGGAATAGTTGTCGCGCTATATTGAGGTGAGTAATAGATGTGGGTGATGACCAGCGGGTTCGAAACCCCGGTATACCACTTTGTGACGCTGTATAGCGGCGAGACACGCACACTCTTGAGAGTGCGGGGTCGATCATGAACTGGAGACTATATATATTAGTCCAACCTGTTGATACTGTATTATTGGCTATTCTAGAGCCGTCGAACCTCCTTCCCGGATGGTTGTATATATATATTGTGATAATGGCCACTCTTGAGCCGTTGAACCCCCTTCTTGGGCGGTTGAGTATACATGTGGGCCGTGAGCCAGGTTATTGGATCCCGCGAGGATCGTTATCATTGTCTTATCATATAGACATGCTAGTTTACTACTAGTCCGCAGCTATTTCTGTTATTATGCTAATTCCAATCTCTGGAACTTGATATTACTGGTTTTCCAACTGAAAAATGATAAAAGAGTTTTCAAAAACTACTTTTGAGCCTGCGAGGCTGTATCTGCATATTAGCTGACTAGTAGTGGATCGGGCTGCGCGCCGCAGCGAGATATATGTTGGATCGGACCGCACGCCGCAGGAATATCTCTATGAGATGTGCTTGGGCTGTAGGAGCCCCTCCGGAGTCTGAACCCCCACAGTGAGCACGGGTACCCAAAATTGGAGTCGGGCTACGCCCCGTAGCGGTCATATCATGCATTGCATTGCATTTAGCTACATCCGCTAGCTGTTATGCTATTTATTGGTATTTGTTGGAACAGGTACAATGAAGATTGATTCTATGACAGGGTAGCTGATTATAGCTTTACATAGTGCTTTATTGCGGATTTCTTATCTCCGCTGTCTTACCCTTGTTTATTACCACTGAGTCTGGCAGTACTCATTTTACTCCCTGCACCTTGTGTGCAGATCCAGGTACCTCTCAGCAGTGATCCAGTGGCTGTGCGAGGCGACGTTTGTGGATATTCGAGGTAGCTGCAGAGTCCGCGGGACCCGATATTCCTTCTTACTGTCTTGATTTTGTATTGACTTTTCTTTCCGCACTTGGTATTTTGTAAACCTTTATACACTCATGTTCAGTAGAGGCTCATGACTCTTGACCCTTGGTCTATGGGAGTTGATGTATTATGGGACTTGGTTCCCCGTTTTCGTTACATATATCGCTGTTATTTCTTGAATTAATTTGCTTAAATGGGTTAAAGAGAGCTTCTAGCTCCGTGGTTGATATGGATTGGTCAGACTGGCTTAGCAATGTGCTGGGCGCCATCACGACCGGATTTGGGGTCGTGACAAATGCACTGGATCCTTGACACATCTTTATTTGACATTTTGGATTGGAATTTGGGTTGTATGAAATACACGCCCGAATTTGGAAGGTAATTTATTAAAAACGCGCCTAAAGAGTTTAACGTGTTATTATCTTTTGGGAAAGCCGTGAAATTCGCTAAACGGCCCGTCCCGAGTTTCTAGGTATTTTATTAAGTAATTGATGAGGGTCCCGCAATTATATATTTAATTTGGCAAGGCTCGCCTCATTTTTATTATTAAAGGCCAACTAAGAGCAAACTAAGATTTTCTATTAAAGATTGTCTCTAAAAGGGTCCTAACTAATTACCATCGTTAATTACTATAATTAGAAAACCTTTCGCGGGATTCGAGCTTCAAACTCAGGTACACACTTGAACAAGAGTAAAACCTCCTCATTCAAATATGCTACCTAGCTTGGAAGGCCAAAAACTCGTATTATTATTAAGAAAAATTTAACCGAAGTTGCGCGAACTCATACTCCAAATTAACTTAGAATCATGGTCATATTACGCGAACGTATACGCAACCACAATCGTATTTTTAACGGGTGTAAAACAACTATAATTATTCAAAGATTATTATCACATCGAGTATTTACAGTGTGGTCTGGGTACAAAAAAAAGGGAGTAAAAGCTTAAAAAATGATTATGCTGGGCAAATTAAGACAACAACGATTTTGTTATGCATTAAGACAAAATTTGTGCGCATACACATGATTATCAAAAATTGATGTTTAACAAAAATAAATCGGCTGAAATTATACTACTTTAATAAGGCATCCTCCTAAATCTTTTTTAATCAATCATGTGTATAATTATCTATTTTCTAAGTGCGATTCAATTGTAGAATTAGCACTACTTCGAATACCAGTTCAATCCCTCTATAATTAATATGATTTCATTAATTTGCATGGGATCAGAAGGTGTAAATCCAAACACCTATTGAGATAAGAGCATGTCAAGACTTACAAACACGTGAATTTCAATAACTGGACTTATACACAGTAAGCTAATTAACTACAAAATATTGGGTGACGGCTTAGGCCCAAACACACAAATAAATCCAAAACTTCACCAAAATTGGCTCAAATAATTTGTCCATTTTAATGTTACCAAATTTGGCTACATTCATAATTTAATTACAAAAAACCATGACATGAAGATGTAAATGAAATCTGTATACTACTGCTTATAGAAGCCAAAAAAAAATCCAAACAAAATAACATACATGGAACCAATATTGTCACTCTCACTTGCAGAAAATGAAAGCAAACGAAAGAAGAGGTTCTACAGAACTAGGCAATGCTCAATTTAATGCTTACCCTATGGGAAAAATGAGTGAACTCGAAGATATATGAAGCAGGCTCATGTCTATTACATTAACATTCCAAGTGCCCAAGAAAAAGGTTTTCTCACACATCGCATTCGAGCATGAAAACACACCATGAACCAGAAAATTTGGCAATGAGATTTGCTTAATTCTGTCATTTTTGCAGGACTATAAGACTACAAATCTTCACATGACACGAAAAAAATGGCAAGTCTTTATCATTGTCCAAACAAAAAGGCATGCCACACCTGAATAACCCCTGGATACTCTTCTATTTGAGGAAACACACCTGGGCTCAGGGTTAACTCAACCATGTGTAAAAATGTTCAAATGATTTCATGACAACAATGACATGAGATGGCACGTACACTACTCATAGAGAACTCCAAATACCAACAATTCTAACATACGACGTAGCAACTTAGAACCCATTACAGGTTGTGACATAAATGAAGAAATGCAACAGCACAATTACATAAAAGCATTTGAAGATGTTACGTATGAATGGAGAAGAAATGATTTAACCAAACCTAATACGCACACAGATTCTGCCATCCTTGACAAGGAAAGTAAAACAATTTAAACCCATTATCAAGATTCAACAGCTCCCACATTCTACTTCTACAAGTCTTTATCTTATTTATTTTTAACAAATCACATGCTAATTTTAACAAACCATATGAACAATTTAAATGCAACAAGTGAGCATTTGTTCAATCAGCAAAAGAAAAATGTTACTATAGTGATTCTTAGCAGGCAAATCCATAGTAGATTTTTAGTCTAAAACTTAACAAAACTCATATCCATTCATCCTGAAAACAAAGTAAATAGCCACCTTACACTATTTCATTAAATAACTTCAAAGAATAGCTAACATTCATTTTAAATCGGAAAGCAGAAGTTCAAGAGGGAGATGTGTACCTAAATTCGTATACAAAAATGAACCTTCTCCAAATAAAGTCTAAGAAAAACCAACAATGGAACTCAGCAAGCCCAAACGGCAGAGAAATAGCAAAAAGATATCCTCAAGACCTCAGCTAAACCAGCAAATGTCAGCAGTCGAAATCCCAAGCAAAGAAATGAGATGAAATCTGGGTTTCAAAACTGAAATTGGACCATTTTATTTTTTATGTTTTCTGAAAAGAAATCAACTGGAAAGGAAAGGCCAGAAGAGAATAACAACTTCAAGAACCCTAGAAATTTTTGGCTAAGTAGTGAAGATTGTTTTTCGATTTTTCCTCCTATATTCTGTATATGCTCTATATATTCATGTATATCCTCTGTATATTCTCTCTGTTTCTCTCTATTTTTTCCCTTTGAACAAGAACACTTACCTCCTATATATAACCCTTGAAAAATCTTGAATCTTCTGCTCAAAAATCCAAAAATCTTCAAATTTTTGAATGATTTTTTGGACAAATGGAAGGAGTGGATCGATTTACATCCATCCACTGCTCCCATTCATCTAGCAAATCATTCTTATGGCTCAAAAAATCTGCGACTTTCAGAGAATAATTGTACTATTCTCTGACAAATCCGTTGGGAATGAGGGTGACGTGGAAGGGGGGCCATTGAGTGAACTCGTGAACAAGTTAGGGCGATTTGGGGTGAGGAAGACGAGTGAACAGTAGAGAGTAGGGGGCGGCCGCCACTGGTGTCTCTAGGTTTAGGGTTCAAAAAATGGGGGAAAATTATAAGGAGGGTTTTATATTGAGGAAAATGGGGGGTAGGTTAGGCGGGTTTGCCCGGTTTGGGTTGGGGCTGATCGATTTTGAAGGGGAAGAAATTGGGCCACATTTGGGTGTGTTTAAGAAATGTCCCAAAACCCTTGTTCTTCAATTAACTTCATTTATTCTTTTTCTATTCTTTTTATCTCTCTTTTTAATTAAAAATTCAAAAATTAAATATCCTAGATTATCTAAAATGTAAAATTAAACTAATTATATAAATTGTAAAAATTACTTAAATCTATACTAAAAGTGAAAAATAAATAAACTAATATTAAAAGACAAAAATATAAAAATGAGCTATTTTTGTGATTTTCAAATTTTAAATAAAGCAAAATAACTAATTAATCACTTCTAGAAGTATAAAAATACCTAAATTCAATGCATGATACTTTGGTATTTGTTTTTATATATAATTTAAATAAACTTAAACATGTGAAATAATGCAAATAATTAAATAAAAATCCTAAAAAATCCCTAAAATTACAAATAATTAAAAGAAAGAACTAATTATTGGAATTCTGTAGGAGTAAATCATACGGGGCAAAAATCACATGCTCACAGGCTCTTGCTTGCTGAATTTGCAAAAGATATTCCCTTGTTCTTCAGGTGGGCTCATGCTTGTTGAATTTGAAAAATATTCCCTTTGTTCTTCAGGTGGGCCCCTGCTTGTATTGTTCGAAAATGTATTCCCTTTGTTCTCCAGGTGGGCTCCTTGTGACGACCTGTGACGACCCAAAGGGTCATCACCTACTTTTCTCATTTGTTCCGCACTTCCGAGGCCTTGAAAACCTCATTCTATATTGCCTCGATTTACGTGCATGGCTGAGCGTTATCGTGAGCTAATTTCGCCACTGAATGTTCCATTTTCGTTAGAGAAATCATTAGTATCGTCAGTTGGTGCTTTGGAGTGATGTCGAATTCAGACAGAAGCAGTAACCATCTTGCGGTCCTTCCCGTTACGTTAAGGCGGCCGGGCATGTAGCCGGAAAGATTATTGTGATAGAAAATATGAATTCTATGAGAAATATGAAGAAAAATGATATTAATATTGATATAGTTGACTTCGGTCAATATTTTTCGTGAACGGACCCGGACCCGAGATCAGACGGTCCCGGAAGGTCCGTAGCAAAATATGGGACTTGGACATGCGTCCGGAGTCGAATTCTGAGGCTTAGAGCCCAAGTTATGAATTTTTCTGTGAAATTGTTTTTGTTGTAATTATTAAAGGAAAATGAATTAGATGACCATGGTATCGGGCTCGTATTTTGGTTCCGACGCCCGGTACAAGTCTTAAATATTATATATGTGCTTTCTGCAAAGTTTGGTGATATTTGGATGTCGTTTGATATGTTTTGGACCTTGAGTTCCAAGTTTGTAAGTTTTGAAAATCAAAAGTATGAAAATCATGAACTTGAGACTTGATTTGATGAAAACGATGTTATATTAGCGATGTGATCACACGAACAAGTTTGTAATATGTTTTTGATGTTGTGTATATGTTTGATTTGGAGCCCGGGGGGCCCGGGTAAAGATTGGTAGGCTGTTGGTTCAAATTTTGAATTTTTACACTACTAGTTTTTCACCCAGCTGTTGGCTTCGCAAATGCGAAGAATTTCTCGCAATTGCGAAGGTGACAGGTCAAGGCTGGGTTCGCAAATGCGAACCCCTGATCGCAAATGCTAAGGGGTGTCCAGGACTGCTTGGTGCGCAATTGCGAACATAACCTCGCAATTGCGAGGCCTTCACTAAACCGCCTGGCTTCGCAAATGCGAAGCCCCTGTCGCAAATGCGAAAGTCCCTTGTCCCAACCAGGTTCGCAAATGCGAAGCCTATCTCGAAAATGCGAGAACAGCAGGCCCAGACCTGTAGCGTTTGCAATTGCGAACATTTGTTCGCAATTGCGATATCCGCATCTGTGCAATTCTATACTTAAACGAATTTTTCAGTTCATTCTTCAATTTTTCAAAAACCCACACACCACACACGACCTCTCAAGAGCGAATTCACTCCAAAGCAATTGTAAGTCACTTTTTACTTAATTCTTTCAATTCCTAACAACATTAAATATGTTTTTCAATAGGAATCAAAGGTTTTCATGGTAGAAATCAATGTTTTTAGGTAGAACCTAGGGTTTTTCATGAATTGGGCAATTGGACCTCGAATTGAGGTCCGATTTTGAAACAAGAAATATATTTGAACTCGTGGGGGAATGGGTAACCGGATTTTGGTCTGAACCCCGAGTTCCAACCATGTGGGCCAGGAGCATTTTGGGAAATTTTGGTGTAAACTTTGGGAAAACTATTTTTTAAGCATTCAAACCAAGTTATTTAATGTTTATTAATATAATGGAATGAATTGTGATTAGATTCGAGCTAGTTGAAAGCGGAATTTCCGGGAAAAAGCTATAATTGAAGAGTAATTTGGACTTCAAGGCTAGAGGTTAGTGTTTGTTCTATCCTAGCTTGAGGGAATAGGATTATGTGCTATGTGCTATGTGATCGAGTGTGGTGTATGGGCTGGGGTGACGAGCATCCATACACTGGCATCTTGCATGACCGTGAGTCGTTGTTAATACTTGTTGTGAGACATTCTAAAGATAAATTGTTGAACCCTTGCTGGGTTGTAGAATTGTTATTGTTCTCCCTTGCCGGGACTTGTTGTGAAGTGAGATAGTGATTGCCCTTACCGGGACTTGTTGTGAAGTGAGATAGTGATTGCCCTTGTTGGGACTTGGTTGTGATGATTATTGTGTCCCTTACCGGGACGGTTCATGATTTATTGTGTTCATTCTCTGCCCTTATCTGTGATTGATATTTGTGTGAGGAAGAGTGATAATGCACGAAGGGTGATGTCGTGCCTTGATTTATTGATTATGCACGAAGGTTAATGCCGTCCCTTGCTTATTGATTTTTGCACGAAGTTTAATGTCGTGCCATGTTATTTATTATGCACGAAGGATCATGTCATGCCCTGTTTATTGAACCATGTACGAAGGATCATGCCGTACCATGGATGTGAGGATGAGAGTAAAAGCAAGAAGGGTGATGCCGTGCACTTTATTTGCTTATTTGGTGAGGATGAGAGTAAAAGCACAAAGGGTGATGCCGTGCAACTATTTGCTATTTCATTGATTTGACATCACTTGTTTCTTATTATACTTGTTTTCCTTGTTAAATTAATAACTGTTGTTAACTGTTGAGTTATTCTGTGACATTTCTTGTTGCGTTGTTACTTGGTTATTTCTCATTATCTTGTGGTGTACATATATATAGAACTGCACAGGTTTATGTGGGTGTCTGGTCCTAGGCTTGTCACTACTTCGCCGGGATAGGCCAGGCACTTACCAGCACATGGGGTCAGTTGTGCTGATACTGCACTTCTGTGCATTTTTGCACAGGTCCAGGTTTCCATCAGGAGCAGCAACAGTAGATCCTTTGCGTGGGAAGTTGAGCACATTGAGACCGAGGTAGCTTGCAGGCGTCCGCAGGCCCGACATCTCTTCCTTTTATTTATGTTATTAGCTGTAGTCTCTTTGTTCTGAGACAAACAGATTATGTTATTTTCTTGTAGTTCGTGAGTTGGTGACTCCAAGTCTTGGGTAGAGGATTTCAGTATTGTTTTACCTTGAAACTGCTTATCTTTATTTTTATAAAGTCTTCCGCATTTTACTTAATTAAGGTTATGGTTGTGGTTGATAAATTGAATATGAAATAATGGTAAAAATAGGATAGTGTGAATAAAGTGGCTTGCCTAGCTACCACGAGTAGGCGCCATCACGATCCCGATGTTGGGGGGAAATCCGGGTCGTGACAAGTTGGTATTAGAGCTCTAGGTTACATAGGTCTCACCACTCACGAACAAGCTTAGTAGAGTTTGAGAGGTAGGTACGGAGACGTCTGTACTTGTCCTCCAGAGTCTATTGAGTTAGGAAAGAGTCTCTCGTTTGTTCCTTCTTGTCGTGCGATTTGTTCTTCAAATCTTGATTGAACTTCTACTCTATCCTTTCGCAGATAGTAAGGACACGCGCTTCTTCGTCCACTGACCCGCAGCCCGAGCCCCAAGCAGCTCCCGTGAGAGGCAGGGGGCCGAGGCCGTATCGGAGGTCGTGGTAGGGGCAAAACTCAGCCCCCGGCAGCTATTCCAGAGGTGGAGCCTCATATTGAGACCGGCGAGGAGGTTCCAGTCCCAGCAGCTCTAGTGGGTCCAACTCAGGTCCCAGGAGAGGCCTTATTTACCCCGGATCTTCGGGAGGCTTTGGTCAGGATAGCGGGATTTATGGACAGCATTGCCAGAGCAGGCTTATTATCAGTTGCACCAGCCGCTTCTCAGGCTGGAGGAGGGGCCCAGACTCATATTGCCCGTACTCCAGAGCTAGTAGCTCCTCAGCCTCAGGCACTGGTGGTTCAGCCAGCTGTGGCCACTCGGTCAGGTACCACAGCTCAGGCCGGAGATGGAGCGGCCATGACTTCTGATTCTTTATGGAGACTTGATCGATTCTCCAAGTTGTTTACCACTACCTTCAGCGGTGCCACATTAGAGGATCCTCCGGATTTCTTATTCAGTTGCCATGAGAATCTCAAGACTATGGAGATAGTGGAGTCCAATGGAGTTGACTTCTGTACATTTAGGCTCTCAGGATCCCCCAAGACTTGGTGGAGGGATTATTGTTTGACTCGGCCAGCAGGGTCTCCAGCTTCATTATGGGATCAGTTTGCAGAATTATTTCTGGGGAAGTTTCTCCCTGTTACTCAGCGGGATGCACTTCGGAGGCAGTTTGAGCGCCTCCAGTAGGGCACTATGACTGTCACTCGGTATGAGACGAGATTTGTTGATTTGGCACGTCATGCAGTGGTGATACTCCCCACAGAGCGGGAGAGGGTCCGCATGTTCATAGATGGGCTTAATCAGCCAATTAGACTTCAGATGGCGATGGGAATGAGGAGTGACATATCATTTCAGGAGGCAGCTAATGCAGCACGCAGGGTTGAGATGGCTCTTGCTCGGGGAGGTGGTTATTCTTCGGACAAGAGGCCTCGTCATTCAGGCAGGTTTAGTGGTTCTTCTTCTGGTGGCAGGGAATATTTTGATAGGGGCCAATCTTCCAAGCCTTTCCATTCCGCCCTTCAGGCTTCACAGGGTGGGCCAGGTGATCGTGGGTTTCGTGAGCAGTATTCAGATCAGTCTCCTATTAGTGCCCAGCCTCTTCAGAGTGTTCGTGGAGGCCATTCAGGTCGTCAGGGCCAGCGGCCCCAGTAGCCTAAGAGTTGCTACGGTTGTGGTGATGTAGATCATCTTGTCAGATTCTTCCCTCGAGCGACGGGCAACACTCAGCAGCGGGGCCCTCGTCCCATGATTCAGGCCCCAGCTAACCCTCAGCTTGCCCAGCCAGCCAGAGGCGGGCATAGAGATCATAGAGGTGGAGGTCGAGACCGTAGAGGTCGAGACCGTCCAGCCAGAGGCAGAGGTCAGCCAGTTGATGACTGTCCTAGAGATGTAGCTCAGAGGGAAGGTGCTGATCCCCGATTTTATGCCTTACCAGCCAGGCCAGAGGCAGAGGCATCAGATGTCGTGATTACAGGTACCATTCTTGTTTGTGGCAGAGGTGTTTCAGTATTATTTGACCCTGGTCTACATATTCATATGTGTCTTCCTACTTTGATATTTGGCCATACCCAGCTATGCTCTGGATATTCCAATTTATGTGTCTACACCAGTGGGCGACTCCATTGTAGTCGACCGGGTGCATCGTTCGTGCATAGTTATCTTTGGACCCGTGTTGATTTGTTGCTTTTGGATATGGTGGATTTTGATGTCATATTGGGGATGGACTGGTTGTCCCCATACCATGCTATTCTAGATTGTCATGCAAGACTGTGACCTTGGCCTTGCCAGAATCACCCCGACTAGAATGGAAGGGTACCTCAAGCCACTCTGTTCGCACTGTTATTTCCTATGTTAAGGCTCGTCGCATAATCGAGAAGGGGTGTCTAGGTTATCTGGCTTATGTTCGTGATTCCAGCGCAGAGGTTCCTTCTATTAAGTTAGTCCCTATTGTACGGGAGTTTCCTGAGGTTTTCCCTTCAGACCTGCCGGGCATGCCACCCGACACGGATATTGATTTCTGTATTGATCTAGCACCAGGCACTCAGCCCATCTCTATCCCACCCTATCGTATGGCCTCGTCTTGAGAAGGGCTTTATCAGGCCCAGTATTTCCCCCTAGGGAGCACCTGTGTTATTTGTAAAGAAGAAAAATGGCTCGATGCGGATGTGTATTGATTACCGGCAATTGAACAAAGTGACGATAAAGAATAAGTACCCACTGCCGAGGATTGATGATTTGTTTGACCAGCTCCAGGGAGCGAGTGTGTTCTCAAAGATAGACTTGAGGTCAGGCTACCATCAGCTGAAGATCAGGGCAGCTGACATTCCTAAGACAGCCTTTCGCACTAGATATGGGCATTATGAGTTCTTGGTCATGTCCTTCGGGTTGACCAATGCCCCAGCAGCATTCATGGAGTTGATGAATCGGGTGTTCAGGCCTTACTTAGATCTGTTCATGATAGTCTTTATAGATGACATCCTGGTATACTCCCGCAGCCAGGAAGAGCACGAGCAGCACCTCAGAGTGGTTCTTCAGACTCTGAAGGATAATCAGCTATATGCCAAATTTTCGAAATGTGAGTTCTGGTTGAGTTCGGTGGCATTTCTGGGCCACATCGTATCCGTGAAAGGTATTCAAGTGGACCCAAAGAAGATTGAGGCAGTCCACAATTGGTCTCGATCAGCTTCAGTGACTGAGATCCGAAGTTTCTTGGGATTAGCAGGTTACTACCATCGATTTGTAGAGGGGTTTTCTTCTATTGTAGCCCCGATGACCAGGTTGACCCAGAAGGGTGCCCAGTTCCAGTGGTCAGAGGAGTGTAAGGCGAGCTTTCAGAAGCTCAAGACAGCCTTGACTACCGCACCAGTGCTGATACTACCCATGGGTTCAGGGCCTTACACAGTTTATTGTGACGCATCTCGTACAGGGCTTGGAGCGGTATTGATGCAGGATGGTAAGGTTATCGCTTATGCTTCGAGACAGCTAAAAATACATGAGAAGAATTATCCAGTTCATGATCTTGAGTTAGCAGCAGTGGTTCATGCCTTAAAGATCCGGAGGCATTATCTATATGGTGTGACGTGTGAGGTATACACTGATCACAAAAGTCTACAGTACTTGTTCAAGCAAAAGGAGTTGAATCTACGACAGCGGAGATGGTTAGAATTGCTAAAAGACTATGATGTTACTATCTTATATCACCCAGGTAAGGCCAATGTGGTGGCCGATGCATTGAGTAAAAAGTCCGCCGGCATGGGTAGTCTTGCCTTTATCCCGGTTAGTCAGAGACCATTTGCTCTAGATGTCTAGGCCTTAGTCAACCAGTTCGTGAGACTAGACATTTTCTGAGCCTAGAAGGGTGTTAGCCTGCATGGTCGCTCGTTCTTCTCTATTAGAGCGTATCCGTGAGCGGCAATTTGATGATCCTCATTTGCGTGATTTGAGAGATACAGTACAGCGGGGAGGTGCCACGAAGGTAAATCTAGATGATGATGGGGTATTGAGATTGCAGGGTCGAATTTGTGTGCCTAATGTTGAAGGGATTCGAGAGTTGATCTTGGCGGAGGCCCACAGTTCGCGGTATGCTATTCACCCGGGCGCCGCGAAGATGTACCAGGGCTTACGGTAGCACTATTGGTGGCGCAGGATGAAGAAAGATATCTTTGCGTATGTCGCTCGGTGTCTAAATTTCCAGCATGTGAAATATGAGCACCAGAGGCCTGGTGGTGTATTCCAGAGAATCGAAATTCCCGAGTGGAAATGGGAGAGGATCACTATGGACTTCATTACTGGACTTCTTATGAATAGGAGGAAATTTGATGCTATTTGGGTCATTGTTGATAGGCTGACCAAGTCAGCACACTTCATTCCAGTATCTATCTCCTACTCATCGGAGAGGTTAGCAGAGATTTACATCAGAGAGATTGTTCGACTTCATGGGGTACTGGTATCTATTATCTCTTATTCGGTTACCCAGTTTACCTCGCGGTTCTAGAGAGCGGTCCAGCAGGAGTTAGGCACCCAGGTTCAGCTGAGTACAGCTTTTCATCCTCAGACGGATGGCCAGTCCGAGAGGACTATTCAGATTCTAGAGGACATGCTTCGAGCTTGTGTTATTGATTTCGGAGGCTCGTGGGACCAGTTTCTGCCATTAGCAGAGTTCGCCTACAATAACAGCTACCAGTCCAGCATCCAGATAGCCCCGTATGGGGTGTTGTATGGTAGGCGATGTAGATATCCAGTTGGATGGTTTGACCTGGGAGAGGCTCGGTTGTTGGGTACAGACTTAGTTCAGGAGGCCTTGGATAAGGTCAAGACTATTCAGGAGAGATTGCGTTCAGCTTAGTCCAGACAGAAGACTTATGCGGATCGTAAGGTTCGAGATGCAGATTTCATGGTTGGTGAGCAAGTATTGCTCCGAGTGTCGCCTATGAAGGGCGTGATGAGGTTCGGGAAGAAGGGCAAGCTCAGCCCTAGGTATATTGGTCCATTTGAGTTTCTAGACCAAGTGGGAGGGGTGGCTTACAGACTAGCTCTGCCGCCTAGCTTATCAGCCATGCATCCAGTTTTTCATGTATCTATGCTTCGGAGATACCACGGAGATCCCACACATGTGTTAGAATTCAGTACTGTCCAATTGGACAATAATCTATCCTAGGAGGAGGAGCCGGTGGCCATTCTAGATCGGCATGTTCGACAGTTGAGGTCGAAGAGTTATCCTTCTGTGCATGTTCAGTGGAGAGGTCAGCCTCCTGAGGCATCGACCTGGGAGTCCGAGTCCGATATGCAAAGCTGCTACCCTCATTTGTTCCCCGACTCAGGTACTTCCTTCTCTTGTCCGTTCGAGGATGAACGGTTGTTTTAGAGGTGGAGGATGTGACGACCGAAAGGGTCATCACCTTCTTTCCTCATTTGTTTCGCACTTCCAAGGCCTTGAAAACCTCATTCGATGTTGCCTCGATTTATGTGCACGATCCGGGCATGTAGCCGGAAAGATTTTGTGATAGAAAATATGAATTCTATGAGAAATTTGAAGAAAAATGATATTAATACTAATATAGTTGACTTCGGTCAACATTTTTGGCAAACGGACCCGGACCCGAGATCGGACGGTCCCGGAAGGTCCGTAGGAAAATATGGGACTTGGACATGCGTCCGGAGTCGAATTCTGAGGCCTAGAGCCCAAGTTATGAATTTTTCTGTGAAATTGTTTTTGCTGTAATTATTAAAGGAAAATGAATTAGATGACCATGGTATCGGGCTCGTATTTTGGTTCCGACGCCCGGTATAAGTTTTAAATATTATATATGTGCTTTCTACAAAGTTTGGTGACATTTGGATGTCGTTTGATAAGTTTTGGACCTTGAGTTCCAAGTTTGAAAGTTTTGAAAACCAAAAGTATGAAAATCATGAACCTGAGACTTGATTTGATGAAAACGATGTTATATTGGCGATGTGATCGCACGAACAAGTTTGTAATGTGTTTTTGATGTTGTGTATATGTTTGGTTTGGAGACCGGGGGGCTCGGGTAAAGATTGGTAGGCCGTTGGTTCAAATTCTGAATTATTACACTGCTGGTTTTTCACCCAGCAGTTGGCTTCACAAATACGAAGAATTTCTCGCAATTGCGAAGGTGACAGGTCAAGGCTGGGTTCGCAAATGCGAACCCCAGATCACAAATGCGAATGGGTGTCCAGGATTGCTTGGTTCGCAATTGCGAACATAACCTCGCAATTGCGAGGGCCTCACTAAACCGCCTGGCTTCGCAAATGCGAAGCCCCTGTCGCAAATGCAAAAGTCCCTTGTCCCAGCCAGGTTCACAAATGCGAAGCCTGTCTCGCAAATGCAAGAACATCGGGCCCTAGACCTGTAGCATTCGCAATTGCGAACATTTGTTCGCAATTGCGATATCCGCAGTTGTGCAATTCTATACTTAAACGAATTTTTCAGTTCATTCTTCACTTTTTCAAAAACCCACACACCACACCTGACCTCTCAAGAGCAAATTCACTCCAAAGCAATTGTAAGTCACTTTTTACTTAATTCTTTCAAATCCTAACAACATTAAACATGTTTTTCAATAGGAATCAAAGGTTTTCATGGTAGAAATCCATGTTTTGGGTTGAACCTAGGGTTTTTCATGAATTGGGCAATTGGACCTCGAATTGATGTCCGATTTTGAAACGAATCATATATTTAAACTAGTGGGGGAATGGGTAACCGGATTTTGGTTCGAACCCCGAGTTCCGACCACATGGGCCAGGGGCATTTTGGGAAATTTTGGGGTAAACTTTGGGAAAACCATTTTTTAAGCATTCAAACCAAGTTATTTAATATTTATTAATATAATCGAATCAATTGTGATTAGATTCAAGCTAGTTGAAAGCGGAATTTCGGGGACAAAGCTATAATTGAAGAGTAATTTGGACTTTAAGGCTAGAGGTAAGTGTTTGTTCTATCCTAGCTTGAGGGAATAAGATTATGTGCTATGTGCTATGTGATCGAGTACGGTGTATGGGATGTGGTGACGAGCATCCACACACTGGAGTCTTGCTTGACTGTGAGTCATTGTTAATACTTGTTGTGAGACATTCTAAAGATAAATTGTTGAACCCTTGCTGGGTTGTAGAATTTTTATTGTTCTCCCTTGCCGGGACTTGTTGTGAAGTGAGATAGTGATTGCCCTTGCCGGGACTTGTTGTGAAGTGAGATAGTGATTGCCCTTGCCGGGACTTGGTTGTGATGATTATTGTGTTCCTTGCCGGGAGGTTCATAATTTATTGTGTTCATTCTCTGCCCTTAACTGTGATTGATATTTGGGTGAGGAAGAGTGATAATGCATGAAGGGGGTTGTCGTGCCTTGATTTATTGATTATGCACGAAGGTTAATGTCGTGCCTTGCTTATTGATTTTTGCACGAAGGTTAATGTCGTGCCATGTTATTGATTATGCACGAAGGATCATGCTGTGCCCTGTTTATTGAACCATGTATGAAGGATCATGCCGTACCATGGATGTGAGGATGAGAGTAAAAGCACGAAGGGTGATGTCGTGCACTTTATTTGCTTATTTGGTGAGGATGAGAGTAAAAGCACGAAGGGTGATGTCGTGCAACTATTTGCTATTTCATTGATTTCACATTACTTGTTTCGCATTATACTTGTTTTCCTTGTTGATTTAATAACTGTTGTTAACTGTTGAGTTCTTCTGTGACATTTCTTGTTGCGTTGTTACTTGGTTATTTCTCGCTATCTTGTGGTGTACATATATATAGAACTGCACATGTTTATGTGGGTGTCTGGTCCTAGGCTTGTCACTACTTCGCCGGGATAGGCCAGGCACTTACCAGTACATGGGGTCGGTTGTGCTGATACTGCACTTCTATGTGTTTTTGAACAGGTCCAGGTTTCGATCAGGAGCAGCAGCAGTAGATCCTTTGCGCGGGAAGTTGAGCATATTGAGACCGAGGTAGCTTGCAGGCGTACGCAGGCCCGGTGTCTCTTCCTTTTTTTATGTTATTAGCTGTAGTCTCTTTGTTCCGAGACAAACAGATTATGTTATTTTCTTTCAGACCTTAATGTGTAGTATTCAGTAGTAGTTCGTGAGTTGGTGACTCCAAGTCTTGGGTAGAGGATTTCAGTATTGTTTTACCTTGAAACTGCTTATCTCTATTTTTATAAAGTCTTCCACATTTTACTTAATTAAGTTTATGGTTGTGGTTGATAAATTGAATATGAAATATTGCTAAAAATAGGATAGTATGAATAAAGTAGCTTGCCTAGCTACCACGAGTAGGCGCCATCACGAACCCGATGTTGGGGGAAAATACGGGTCGTGACACGACCCAAAGGGTCATCACCTGTTTCCTCATCGATCCCGTGCTTCCTAGGCTTGAAAACCTCATTTTATATTGCCTCGATTTATGTGCACAGTCCAGGCACGTAGCCGGAAAATTTTTTATGCTAGAATATGTGAATTATATGAGAAATTTAAAGAATTTTGATATTAATATTGATATAGTTGACTTTGGTCAACATTATCGGTAAACAGACCTGGACCCGAGTTCGGACGGTCTCGAAAGGTCCGTAGAAAAATATGGGACTCGGACATGTGCTCAGAGTCGAATTCCGAGGCCTAGAGCCCGAGATATGAATTCTTCTATTAAATTGTTTTTCTAAAATTATTAAGGAAAAATGAAAATGAAAATTGATTGAAATGCTATGGTATCGGGCTCGCATTTTGGTTTCGATGCCTGGTACAAGTCTTATATGTTATTTAAGCGCTTCCTACAAAGTTTGATGGAAATTGGACATCGTTTGACGTGTTTTGAACTATGAATTCCAAGTTTGAAAGTTTACAAAGTTTAAAAAAGAAATCATGAACTTGAGGCTTGATTCTATGAAAACGATATTATATTAGCGAGTTGATTGCTCGAGCAAGTTTGTATGATGTTTTTGAGTCAATAGGTATAATTGGTTTGGATCCTCGAGGACTCGGGTGAGTTTTGAGTAGGTCCCGAGAGGCCTTAGCCTTAAAACTATCAGATGTTCAGTATAACAGGTCTCGCGCGGCCGCAATACATTTATGTGCGGTCAGCGTGGACTGGTTCAAGGAAGGCGCGGGTTAAGCTCAACCAGCGTGGCCGCACACCAAAACAGTATGGTACGCGCTGGGTACCACGCGGCCGCAATGCAAATCTATGCGGTGCGCGTGGCCAGGTTCTGAGAGGTCGCGTTTGACCAGCGCGGCCGAACACCAAAACAGTGTGGTCCGCGCTGGATAGGTTCAGAGAGTGCATTTTTCTTCCCTTATTGGCGCGACCGCATGGCATTTTGGTGCGGTCCGCGCCAGCTTCCCGAATAGTATATATAAACCAAGATCCTCAGCTATTTTACACTTTTTCAAAACCCAAAACATAAGAGGCGATTTTCCAAATAATTCTTCTGCTTCAAAACGATTGGTAAGTGACTTCCACTGTATTTTCCCTACTCCTTAACATCTTTAAACATAATTTCAACTTCAAAATAAGGATTTTAATGGGAGATTTGGAAGTTTAGTGTAGAGCTACGTTTTATAAATTTGGGGGTTTTGGACCTCAATTTTGGGGTCCGAATTCAAAAAAAAATCATATGTTTGAACTCATGAGAGAATAGGTAACCGAATTTTGGTCTAAACCCCCAGTTTCGACCATGTGGGTCCAGGGGCATTTTAGGAATATTGAGCAAAACTTTGGGAAAACTATTTTTACGCATTCAAACCAATTCATATAGTGTTTACTAAAGTAATTGAACCAATTGTGGTTAGATTCGAGCGAGTCGGAGGTTGAATCACGCGGTAAAGCAATAGTTGAGAGTTAAGCGAACTTCAAGGCTTTAAGGTAAGTGTTTGATCTATCCTAGCTTGAGAGAATAGGAAAGAGTGTAATAATTTGCTATTCTCTAAATGATCGAGTGCGGTGTATAGGCGTGGTGACGAGCATCTATACACCAAAGTCTAGCATGACCATGAGTCGTTTGTTGATACATGTTGTGAGCTAATGTGGAATTTCCCTAAGTTATATTCTTGAGCCCTTGCTGGGTTGTGAATGTTGATTATTATTCCTTTGCCGGGACTTTGTTGTGTTTTTGTTGTTGTTCCCTTGTCGGGATATTGTTATGACTGTGGTTACTCCCTTGCCGGGATGGTTTTTATTACTTGTTTCATTCTTCTTGCCCATTGAATGTGACTGTTATTTGGGTGAGGAAAAGTGATAATGCCTGAAGGGTGATGCCGTGCAATTTTTAATTATGTTCGCACGAAGGATCATTCTGTGCCATGCGTTTACTATGTATGCATGAAGGATCATTCCGTGCCATGTTTACTATTTATGCACGAAGGAATATTCTGTGTCACTGTTGCTTAAATCATGCACGAAGGATCATGCCGTGCCATGAATGTGAGGATGAGAGTAAAAGCACGAAGGGTGATGTCGTGCACTTCTAATTGATTATTTGGTGAGGATGAGAGTAAAAGCACGTAGGGGGATGCCGTGCAGTCATTCAATTACTTGTTTTGTGATAACTACTTTGCTGCACTCTGTTTTTACCTTACTGGCTAATTATGTATATTCGATTATGCTCCCCCTAGCATGTTCCCTCCCTTGCTATTTGTGTTGCTCAATATTTCTGTTATTATATGGTACATACGTATATAGAACTGCACAGGTTTATGTGAGTGTCTGGTCCTAGGCTTGTCACTACTTCGCCGAGATAGGCTAGGCACTTACCAGCATATGGGGTCGGATTGTGCTGATACTACACTTTTGTGCATTTTTTAACAGGTCCAGGTTTTGAGCAAGAGCATCAGCAGTAGTTCGCTAGCAGGATTATTATTATTATACTTCTGAGACTGAGGTAACTTGCAGGCATCCGCAGGCCCGACGTCCTTTCTTATTGCTTTCATTATGTTGTAGTCTCATTGTTTCGAGACAGACGGTTATTACTTATTTCTTTCATACCATTATGTGTAGTTATTCTTAGTAGTTCGTGAGTTTGTGACTCCACATCTTGGGTAGAGGAATTATTGTCGAGTATTTCACACTATTACTCAATTTTTATTCGAAAGACTTCCGCAATTAAAGTTATTATTATTATTTATGTTATTAAATAGGAGAACAGGATGGTTGCGTAAATGGAAGGGTGGTGAGTAAATTGGCTTGCCTAGCTACCACGAGTAGGCGCCATCACGATCCCGGTGGTGGGGGAAATCCAGCTCGTCACAAGTTGGTATCACAGCACTAGGTTACAAGGTCTCACAATTCACGAACAAACTTAGTAGAGTTTGAGGGGTAGGTACGGAGACGTCTGTACTTGCCCTCCCGAGTCTATTGAGTTAGGAAAAATCTCTCATTTGTTCTTCCTTTTCGTGCGATTTGTGTCCTCAAATGTTGATCAAATTTCTACTATGTTCTTTTGTAGATGGCGAGAACACACGCTTCTTCATCCGCTGATCAGCAGCCCGAGCCTCAGGCAGCTCCTGCGATGGGCAGAGGCCGAGGGCATATCGTAGGCTATAGTAGGGGTAGGGCTCAGCCCCAGACTGCAGTTCTAGAGGTGGAGCCTCATGTTGAAAATGGCGAGGAGGTCCCAGCCCCAGCAGCTCTAGTGGGCCTAGGTCAGGTCCCAGAAGAGGTTTTATTTAAGTTGGATCTTCCGGGGGTTCTGGTCCAGATAGCGGGCTTTATGGAGAGTGTCGCCAGAGCATGCTTGCTACCAGTTGCACCAGCCACTTCTCAGGCTGGAGGAGGGGTTCAGACTCTTGTTGCCCGTACTCCGGAGCTAGTAGCTCCCCAGGCTCAGGCACTAGTAGTTCAGCCAGCAGTGGCCACTCACACAGGCATTACCGCTCAGGCCATAGATGCATCGGCCATGACTTCTGATGCTCTATGGTGACTTGATCGGTTTTACCACCACTTTCAACAGTGCCCCATTAGAGGATCCCCGGGACTTCTTATTCAGTTGCCATAAGGTTCTCAGGACTATGGGAATAGTGGAATCCAATGGGATTGAATTTTGAACTTTTAGGCTTGCAGGATCCGCCAAGACTTGGTGGAGAAATTTCTGTTTGACTCGAACAGCAGGTTCCCCATCTTTAACATGGGTCCAGTTTGTGGAGTTATTTTTGGAGAAGTTTCTCCATGTTACCCAGCGAGAGGCACTTCGGAGGTAGTTTGAGCGCCTCCAGCAGGGTTCTATGTCTGTTACCTAGTACGAGACAGTGTTTGTAGATTTGGCACATCATGCGGTTGTGATACTCCCCTCAGATTGGGAGAGGGTCCGCATGTTTATAGATGAGCTAAATCATCCGATCCGTCTTCAGATGGCTATGGGAGTTGGGAGTGACATATCTTTTCAGGAGGCGGCTAATACAGCCTGTAGGGTTGAGATGGCTCTTGCTCAGGGAGGTAGCCATGCTTTAGACAAGAGGCCTCATCATTCTGGCAGATTTAGTGGTGCCTCATTGGGAGGCAGAGATTCTTATTGTAAGGGACAGTCTTCCAGGACTTTTCAGTCAGCTCTCTAGGTTTTGCGGGGTGGTTCAGGTGATCGTGGGTTTCGTGAGCAGTATTCAGATCAGCATTCCATCATTGCTCAGCCTCTTCAGAGTGTTCGTGGGGGCAACTCAGGTTGTCAAGGTCAGCAGTCCCAGCAGCTGAAGTCTTGTTATGGTTGTGGTGACCCAGATCACCTTGTGAGGTTTTTCCCTGGAGCAGCGGGCAATACTCAGCAGCGAGGTCCTCGCCCCATGATTCAGGTACCAGCTAACCCACAGCCTGCCCAGCCAGCCAGGGGAGGGGGTAGGGATCGTAGAGGTGGAGGTCGAGACCGTAGAGTTGGAGACCGTCCCGCCAGAGGTAGAGGTCAGCCGGTGGATGACCGTCCCAAAAATATAGTTTAGAGAGGTGGTACCGATCCCCAATTTTATGATTTACCAACTAGGCCAGAGGCAGAAAAGTCAGATGGTGTGATTACAGGTACCATTCTTATTTGTTATAGAGGTGTTTTAGTATCATTTGACCCTGGGTCTACCTATTCATATATGTCTGCCTACTTTGCACCAAGCCTAACCGTGCCTAGCTATGTCCTGGACATTCCAGTCTATGTGTCTACACTAGTGGGTGACTCAATAGTAGTCGACCGGGAGCATCGTTCATGCGTGGTTATATTTGAGGGTCTTGAGACCCATGTTGATTTATTA
This sequence comes from Nicotiana noctiflora, assembly GCA_032618575.1. Lineage (NCBI taxonomy): Eukaryota > Viridiplantae > Streptophyta > Magnoliopsida > Solanales > Solanaceae > Nicotiana > Nicotiana noctiflora. The sequence goes on along the minus strand of JASVEL010001970.1, from coordinate 150,218 downwards.
CTATTAGACATGGTGGACTTTGATGTTATATTGGGGATGGATTGGTTGTCCTCGTATCATGCTATCTTACATTATCATGCCAAGACAGTGACCTTGGCCTTGCCAGAATCACCCCAACTAGAGTGGAGAGGGACCCCAGGCCAGTCTGTCTGCAATGTTATTTCATATATTAAGGCTCGACGCATGGTCGAGAAGGGGCGTCTAGCTTATTTGGCATATGTCCATGACTCCAGCGCAGAGATTCCTTCATTGATTCAGTCCCTATCATCCAGGATTATCCCGAGGTTTTCCCTTCAGACCTGCCAGGTATGCCACCCGACAAGGATATCGATTTCTGTATTGATCTGGCACCGGGAACTCAGCCCATCTCTATTCCACTGTATCGCATGGCTCCGCCAGAGTTAAAAGAGTTAAAGATCAGTTGCAAGACTTACTAGAATAGGTCTTTATCAGGCCTAATGTTTTTCCCTGGGGTGCACCGATGTTATTGGTGAAGAAAAAGGATGGTTCGATACAGATGTGTATTGATAACCAGCAATTAAACGAAGTGATGATAAAGAATAAGTATCCACTGCCGAGGATTGATGATTTGTTTGACTAGCTCCAGGGAGCAAGGGTGTTCTCGAAAATAGACTTGACATCGGGCTATCATCATCTAAAGATCAGGGCGGCTGATATTCCTAAGACAGCCTTTTGCACTTGGTATGGGCACTATGAATTCTTAGTCATGTCTTTCGGGTTGACCATTGCCCCAGCAGCATTTAAGGAGTTAATGAACCGAGTGTTCAGGCCTTATCTAGATCTGTTCATGATAGTCTTTATAGATGATATCTTGGTATACTCTTGCAGCCAAGAGGAGCATGAGCAGCACCTCAGAGTGGTTCTTCAGACCCTGAAAGATAATCAGCTATATGCCAAGTTTTCAAAATGCGAGTTCTGGTTGAGTTATGGTTGAGTTCGGTTGCATTTCTGGGTCATATCCTATCAGCAGAGGGTATTTAGGTAGACCCAAAGAAACTTGAGGCAGACAAGAATTGGCCTCGACAAGCTTCAGTGACCGAGATTTAGAGTTTCTTGGTATTAGTAGGTTACTACCATCGGTTTATAGAGGGGTTCTCTTCTATTGTAGCCCCGATGACTAGGTTGAAGTAGAAGGGTGCCCAGTTTAAGTGGGCAGATGAGTGTGAGGCGAGCTTTCAGAAGCTCAAGACAGCTCTGACTACGGTACCAGTGTTGATTTTGCCCACGGGTTTAGGGCATTATACAGTCTATTGTGATGCATCCCGCATTGGGCTTGGAGCGGTATTAATGCAGGATGGCAAGGTTATTACATATGCTTTGAGGTAGTTGAAAATCCATGAGAAGAATTATTCAGTTCATGACCTTGAGTTGGTAGTGGTTGTTCATGCCTTAAATATTTGGAGGCATTATCTATATGGTGTGGCGTGTGAGGTATACACGGATCACAAAAGTCTTTAGTATTTGTTCAAGCAAAAAGAGTTAAATGTGCGACAGATGAGATGGTTAGAGTTGCTGAAAGATTATGATGATACTATCTTATACCACCCAGGTAAGGCCAATGTGGTGGCTGATGCGTTGAGTAGGAAGTCTGCCAGCATGGGTAGTCACGCGTACATTCCGGTCAGCCAGAGACAGCTTTCTCTAGCTGTTTAGGCCTTAGCCAATCGGTTCGTAAGGTTAGATATTTCTGAGCCTAGCAGGGTGTTGGCCTACACGATCGCTCATTCTTCTTTATTGGAGCGTATCCGTGAGAGGCAGTTTGATGATCCTTATTTGTGTGACCTGAGGGACACTGTGCAATAGGGTGGTGCTACGAAGGTAACCTTAGATGATGACGGAGTATTGAGATTGCAGGGGAGAGTTTGTGTGCCCAACGTGGAGGGGATTCGAGAGTTGATCTTTCTGGAGGCCCACAGTTCTCGGTATTCTATTCACCCGGGTGCCGCGAAGATGTATCAGGACCTGTAGTAGCACTATTAGTGTCATAGGATGAAGAAGGACATTGTTGCGTATATCGCTCGATGTCTAAATTGTCAGCAGGTTAAATATGAGCACCAGAGGCCTGGTGGTGTGTTCCAAATAATTGAAATCCCCGAGTGGAAATGGGAGCGGATTACAATGGACTTCGTTAATCGACTTCCGTTGACTCGGAGGAAATTTGATGCTATTTGGGTCATTGTTGATAGGCTGACCAAGTCAGCACACTTCATTCCAGTATCAGTCTCCTACTCATCTGAGATGTTAGCAAAGATTTACATTCGGGAGATTGTCCGCCTTTATGGAGTGCCGATGTCTATTATCTCAGATCGGGGTACGTAGTTTACCTCGCATTTCTGGAGAGCGGTCCAGCACGAGTTAGGCACCCAGGTTCAGTTGAATATAGCATTTCATCCTTAGACGGACGATCAGTCCTAGAGAACTATTCAAATACTAGAGGACATGCTCCGAGCTTGTGTCATTGATTTTAGGGGCTTGTGGGACCAGTTTCTGCCATTAGCAGAGTTCGCCTACAACAACAGCTACCAGTCTAGCATTTAGATGGCTCCATATGAGGCGTTGTATGGTAGGAAGTGTCGGTCTCCAGTCGGATGGTTTGAGCTGGGAGAGGCTTGGTTGTTGGGTACGGACCTAGTTCAGGAGGCCTTAGATAGGGTCAAGATTATACAGGAGAAGTTGCGTTCAGCTCAGTCCAGACAGAAGAGTTATGCAGACCGTAAGGTCCGAGATGTGGATTTCATGTTCGGAGAGCGGGTATTGCTCCGGGTGTCGCCTATGAAGGGAGTGATGAGATTCGGAAAAAAGGGCAAGCTCAGCCCTAGGTATATTGGTCCATTTGAGATTCTGGATCGAGTGGGAGAGGTGGCTTATAGACTTGCACTGCCACTTAACTTATCAGTCGTGCATCCAGTTTTTCATGTATCTATGCTTCGGAGTTATCACGGCGATCCTACACACGTGTTAGACTTCAGTACTATCCAGTTGGACAAGGATCTATCTTACCAGGAGGAGTCGGTAGCTATTCTAGACCGACTGGTTCGACAGTTGAGGTCGAAGATTTTCCCTTCCGTGCGTGTTCAGTGGAGAGGTCATCCTCCTAAGGCATCGACCTGGGAGTCCGAGTTTGATATGCGGAGCCGTTACCCACATTTGTTTCCCGACTTAGGTACTTCCTTCTCTTGTCCGTTCAAGGACGAACGATTGTTTTAGAGGTGGAAGATGTGACGACCCAAAGGGTCATCACCTGTTTTCCTCAGCGGTCATGTGCTTCTAAGGCTTGAAAACCTCATTTTATATTGCCTCGATTTATGTGCGCAGTCCAGGCACGTAGCTGGAAAATATTTTGTGCTAGAATATGTGAATTCTATGAAAAATTTAAAAAATTTTGATATTAATATTGATATAGTTGAATTTGGTCAATATTTTTGGTAAACAGACCAAGACCCTTGTTCGGACGATCTTGGAAGGTTCGTAGAAAAATATGGGACTCGGGCGTGGGCCCAGAGTCGAATTCCGAGGCCTAGAGCCCGAGATATGAATTCTTCTGTTAAATTGTTTTTCTAAAATTATTAAGGAAAAATGAAAATGAAAATTGAGTGAAATGCTATGGTATCGGGCTCGTATTTTTGTTTCGACGTCCGGTACAAGTCTTGTATATTGTTTAAGCGCTTCTTGCAAATTTTGATGGAAATTAGATGTCGTTGACGTATTTTGAACTATGAGTTCCAATTTTGAAAGTTTACAAAGTTTAAAAGAAGAAATCATGAATTTGAGGCTTGATTCTATGAAAACGATGTTATATTAGCGAGCTGATCGCTCGAGCAAGTTTGTATGATGCTTTTCCGTCAATGGGTATAATTGGTTTGGAGCCTCGAGGGTTCGGGTGAGTTTTGAGTAGGTCCTGAGAGGCCTTAGCCTTAAAACTATCAGATGTTCAGTACAACAGGTCTCACGCGGCCGCAATACATTTCTGTGTGGTCCGCGTGGACTAGTTCAGAGAAGGCGCGGGTTAAGCTCAACCAGCGCGGCCGCGCACCAAAACAGTGTGGTCCGCACTGGGTACCACGCGGTCGCAATACAAATCTATGCGGTCCGCATGGCCAGGTTCCGAGAGGTCGCTTTTGACAAGCGCGGCCGCGCACCAAAATAGTGCGGTCCGCGCTAGGTAGGTTCAGAGAGTGCATTTTTCTTCTCTTATTGGCGTGACCGCATGGCATTTTTGTGCGGTCTGCGCCAGCTTCCCTAACAGTATATATAAACCGAGATCATCAGCTATTTTAAACTTTTTCAAAACCCAAAACATAAGAGGCGATTTTCCAAATAATTCTTCTTCTTCAAAACGATTGGTAAGTGACTTCCACTGTATTTTCCCAACTCCTTAACATCTTTAAACATAATTTCAACTTCAAAACAAGGATTTTAATGGGGGATTTGGGAGTTTAGAGTAGATCTAGGGTATATAAATTTGGGGGTTTCGGACCTCAATTTGGGGTCCGATTTCAAAACAAATCATATGTTTGAACTCGTGAGGGAATGGGTAACCGGAATTTTGTCTGAATCCCGAGTTTCGACCAAGTGGGTCCAGGGGCATTTTTAGAATTTTGAGAAAAACGTTGGGAAAACTATTTCTATGCATTCAAACCAATTCATATAGTATTTACTAAAGTAATTTAACCAATTGTGATTAAATTTGAGCATGTCGGAGGTTTAATCACGCGGTAAAGCAATAGTTGAGAGTTAAGCGAACTTCAAGGCTTTAAGGTAAGTGTTTGATCTATCCTAGCTTGAGGAATAGGAAAGAGTGTAATGCTAAATGATTGAGTGCGGTGTATAGACGTGGTGACGAGCATCTATACACCGGAGTCTAGCATGACTGTGAGTCGTTTGTTGATACATGTTGTGGGCTAATGTGAAATTTTCCTAAGTTATATTATTGAGCCTTTGCCGGCTTGTGAAGTTTGATTATTATTCCCTTGTCGGGACTTTGTTGTGTTGTTGTTGTTGTTCCCTTGCCGGGATATTGTTATGACTGCGCTTACTCCCTTGCCATGACGGTTTTTGTTATTTGTTTCGTTCTTCTTGCCCGTTAACTGTGACTATTATTTGGGTGAGGAAGATTTATAATGCACAAAGGGTGATGCCGTGCCATTTTTAATTATTTTGGTACGAAGGATCATTCCGTGCCATGTTTTACTATTTATGCATGAAGGATCATTCCGTGCCATGTTTACTATTTATGCACGAAGGAACAATCAGTGCCATTGTTGCTTATATCATGCACGAAGGATCATGCCGTGCCATAAATGTGAGGATGCGAGTAAAAGCACGAAGGGTGATGTCATGCACTTCTAATTGATTATTTGGTGAGGATGAGAGTAAAAGCACAAAGGGTGATGTCGTGCAGTCATTCAATTACTTGTTTTGTGATAACTGCTTTGCTGCACTCTGTTTTTTACCTTACTAGTTAATTATGTATATTCGATTGTGCTCCCCTAGCATGTTCCCTCCCTTGCTATTTGTGTTGCTTAATATTTCTGTTATTCTATGGTACATACGTATATAGAACTACACAGGTTTATGTGAGTGTCTGGTCCTAGGTTTGTCACTACTTCGCCAGGATAGGCCAGGCACTTACCAGCACATGGGGTCAGATTGTGCTGATACTACACTTCTGTGCATTTTTGTACAAGTCCGGGTTTTGAGTAGGAGCAGCAGCAGTAGTTCGCTAGTAGGATTATTTTTATATGTCCGAGACTGAGGTAGCATGCAGGCGTTCGCAGGCCCGACGTCTCTTTTTATTGCTTTCATTATTGTTGTATTCTCATTGTTTCGAGATAGACGGTTATTACTTATTTCTTTCAGACCATTATGTGTAGTTATTCTTAGTAGTTCGTGAGTTTGTGACTCCACATCTTGGGTAGAGGAATTATTGTTGAGTATTTCACACAATTACTCAGTTTTTATTCGAAAGACTTCTGCAATTAAAGTTATTGTTATTATTCATGTTATTAAATAGGAGAACAGGATGGTTGCCTAAATGGAAGGGTGATGAGTAAATTGGATTGCCTAGCTACCATGAGTAGGCGCCATCACGATCTCGATGGTGGGGAAATCCGGGTCGTGACACTCTTGCTTGCAATAAACATACAAAACGAGGAAAAAATTTTCTGCCCCAGTTTGATTACTGGGCGTGTTGTGTTACTGAATATTAACTTGAAAGATAAGAGTTGTATTATACTTCCCTTGTTCTTCAGGTGGGTGCCTGACTGTTGTGTTTGGAATGTATTCCCTTGTTCTTTAGGTGGGCGCCTGCTTGTTAACTTTAGAACGTGTTCCCTTGTTATCTAGGTGGGCTCCTGCTTACAAAGAAAAGTTCTTTCTACCCCTGTTTTAATCAAAGAAAGATTTGTTAATTTAAAAATGGTGGTTAGCTGCTGGAATTCTTATTGGTCATACTCCTGCTTCTATATTTGTTTCGACTTGCTTCTTTGGACTTTCTTTGACTTGCCATGACTTCCCGGCTAACTTTCAAACCCTCTGATCTTAATGACCCAAATGTTTTACCTCTTCATACTATCTTGGTGTTTCTGTTCCCTTTTTGTGAAACTTTGCTTCTTTCTCCAATCATCTGATTACCCTTCTGATGGAATTTGCATTGGGCCTTCATGTTTTACTTTCTTTTGATATGTCCCGATCTCGTTGTGCCATACAACTGGGAAGCTGGTAGTAAGCTTTGACTGAAATGTCTTATAGACATATTTCAAGAAAAATGAAATGCAATGACCTCAAAGTTTTTGCGAATAGAAAGACTCCGAAAGGTGAAAGATAATAGGACTTATCTGAGTGAAAAGGCTGATTCCAGTGATCGTGCCATGCATTTTGGATTAACCAGCCTAGTTTGTCTATTCAATCAACTGTCAATTACCACATTTGTTGTTCCATACTTTCAAAATCTGACTTGCAACAGAACCTAAACCCCGCTTGCTTTGCCATGTTTCAAAGACATTTCAACCACAAACTTCTTTTATTTGTCCATCTGAAAAACTCATTGTCGCCTTACAGTGCCCATAAGGGTTTTCACCAATAAGACTCTCTCATTTTAATATCTCTCAACTCACGTCGCCTTACAGTGCCCGTGAGAGTTTTCACCAATAAGACTCTCATTTTCAATTTCCTTTCTTTTGGTACCAGAGTGTTGTCCATAACATGAGTCACTTTACATGCTCGTATTAACATTTCTTAAAGTTGATGAAAAGGTCTTTCTTTAGACCGTATTTTGGATTTTGGATGGGTTTAAAAAGAGGGTATAAAAGCTCAAAATATTCCAATGTAGGTTCAAAAATAACAACTTTCGGAATCATATCTTTCACAACAAACATAACATCTTGTGACGACCCAAAGGGTCATCACCTGTTTTCCTCACTTGTTCCGCACTTTCGAGGCATTGAAAACCTCATTTTGTTTTACTTTGTTGTGATGATTGTTGTGTCCCTTTCCGGGACGGTTCATGATTATTGTTTTTCATTCTTTTCCCTTAGCTGTGATTATTATTTGGGTGAGGAAGAGTGATAATGCACGAAGGGTGATGCCGTGCCTTGTTTACTGTTTTTGCACGAAGGTTATTGTCGTGCCTTATATTATCGATTTTGCACGAAGGTTAATGTCGTGCCTTATATTATTGATTATGCACGAAGGGTAATGCCGTGCCTTGTTATTGATTATGCACGAAGGATCATGCCGTGCCTTGTGATATTGATTATGCACGAAGGGTAATGTCGTGCCTTGTTATTGAACCATGCACGAAGGATCATGCCGTGCCATGGATGTGATGATGAGAGTAAAAGCACGAAGGGTGATTCCGTGCACTTTTATTTGCTTATTTGGTGAGGATGAGAGTAAAAGTACGAAGGGTGATACCGCGTAACTATTTGCTATTCCTTGTTTTGGTATTAACTATTTCCATTATACTCTGATTTCCATTATTGATTTAATAATTGTTGCTAACTGTTGAGCTTCCCTTCTTGTGATACTTCTTGTGGAATTTGTTACTTGATATTTCATGTTATCTTGTGGTGTACATATATATGTATAGAACTACACAGGTTTATGTGAGTGTCTAGTCCTAGGCTTGTCACTACTTCGCCGGGATAGGCCAGGCACTTACCAGCACATGGGGTCAGATTGTGCTGATACTGCACTTCTGTGCGTTTTTGCACAGGTTCAGGTTTTGAACAGGAGCAGCAGCAGCAACAGCAGTAGAGTATTCGTGGGAGTCGAGCATTCCGAGACCGAGGTAGCTTGCAGGCGTCCGCAGGGCCCGATGTCTCTTCTATTACTTATATTATTTGTTGTGGTCTCATTATTCCGAGACAGACAGATTTATGTTATTTTCCTTTAGACCTTTATGTGCAGTATTCATTAGTAGTTCGTGAGTTGGTGACTCCACATCTTGGGTAGAGGATTTCATTAGTGTTTTACCTTTGTATTACTTATCTATATTTTGAAAGTCTTCCGCACTTATTAAATTAATGTTATTGCTCTTGTTGATAAAAATGAGTATGAAATAATGATAAGAACATGGTAACGTTGAATGTAGAGGCTTGCCTAGCTACCACGAGTAGGCGCCATCATGATCCCGATGTCGAGGGAAAATCCAGGTCGTGACAAGTTGGAATCAGAGCTCTAGGTTACATAAGTCTCACCACTCACGAACAAGCTTAGTAGAGTTTGAGGGGTAGGTACGAAGACGTCTGTACTTGTCCTCCAGAGACTATTGAGTTAGGAAAGAGTCTATAATTTGTTCCTTCTTGTCGTACGATTTGTTCCTTAAATACAGATTGGATTTCTACTCTGTCCTTTCGCATATGGTGAGGACACGTGCTTCTTCGTCCGCTGATTAGCAGCCTGAGCCCCAGCAGCTCCCGTGAGGGGCAGGGGCCGTGGCTGTATCGTAGGTCGTGGTAGGAGCACAACTCAGCCCCCGGAAGTTATTCCAGAGGTGGAGCCTTATGTTGAGACTGGCGAGGGGGTTCTAGTCCCAATAGCTCTAGTGGGCGAACTCAGGTCAGGATAGCGGGTTTTATGGATAGCGTTGCCAGAGCTGGCTTATTTCCAGCTGCACCAGCCGCTTCTCAGGCTGGAGAAGGGGCCCAGACTCCTGTTGCACATACTCCGGAGCCGGTATCTTCCCAACCTCAGGCACCAGTGGTTCAGCCAGTTGTGGCCACTCAGTCAGGTACCACAGCTCAGGCCGGAGATGGGACGGCCATGACTTCTGATTCTTTGTGGAGACTTGATCGGTTCTCCAAGCTGTTTACCACTACTTTCAGCGGTTTCATATCAGAGGATCCTCAGGATTTCTTATTCAGTTTACATGAGACTCTCAAGACTTTGGGGATATTGGAATCCAATGGAGTTGACTTCTGTACATTCGGGCTTTCAGGATCCGCCAGGACTTGGTAGAGAGATTACTGTTTGACTCGACCAGCAGGGTCCCTGGCTTTATCATAGGATCAGTTTGCAGAGTTATTTCTGGAGAAGTTTCTCCCTGTTACCCAGCGGGATACACTTCGGAGGCAGTTTGAGCGCCTCCAGCAGGGTACTATGACTGTCACTCAGTATGAGACGAGATTTGTTGATCTGGCACATCATGCGGTGGTGATACTCCCCACATAGCGGGAGAGGGTCCGCAGGTTTATAGATGGGCTAAATCAGCACTTCAGATGGCTATGGGAGTTGGGAGTGATATATCTTTTCAGGAGGCAGCTAATGCAGTTCGTAGAGTTGAGATGGCTCTTGCTCGGGGAGGTAGTTATCCTTCAGACAAGAGGCCTCGTCATTCTGGCAGATTTAGTGGTTCTTCTTCTAGAGACAGGGAATCTTTTGAGAGGGGCCAGTCTTCCAGACCTTTTCATTTAGCCCTCCAGACTTCACAGGGTGGACCAGGTGATCGTGGGTTTCGTGAGCAGTATTCAGATCAGCCTCCCATTAGTGCTCAACCTCTTCAGAGTGTTCGTGGGGGCCATTCAGGTCGTTAGGGCCAGCAGCCCCATCAGTCTAAATGTTGCTACGGTTGTGGTGACCCAAGTCATCTTGTCAGGTTTTTCCCTCGAGCGACGGGCAACACTCAGTAACGGGGTCCTCGTCCCATGAATCAGGTCCCAGCTGACCCTCAGCCTGCCCAGCCAGCCAGAGGCGGGGGTCGAGATCGTAGAGGTGGAGGTCGAGACCGTAGAGGTGGAGACCGTCCAGCCAGAGGTAGAGGTCAGTCAGTGGATGACTGTCCTAGAGATATAGCTCAGATGGAAGGTGCTGATCTGTGACGACCCAAGGGTCATCACTTATTTTATTAATCATTTCGAGCTTCTGAGGCCTTGAAAACCTTATTCTATGTTTCCTTGATTTACGAGCACGATCCGAGCATGTAGCCGGAAAGATTTTGTGATAGAAAATATGAATTGTATGAGAAATTTGGAAAAAAATGATATTAATATTGATATGGTTGACTTTGGTCAACATTTTTGGTAAACGGACCCGGACCCGAGATTGGATGGTCCCGGAAGGTGCGTAGGAAAATATGGGACTTGGACATGCGTCCGGAGTCGAATTCTGAGGCCTAGAGCCCAAGTTATGAATTTTTCTGTAAAATTGTTTTTGATGTAATTATTAAAGGAAAATGAATTACTTGACCTTGGTATCGGGCTCGTATTTTGGTTCTGGCACCCGGTACAAGTCTTAAATATTATATATGTGCTTTCTGCAAAGTTTGGTGACACTCGGAAGTCGTTTGATATGTTTTGGACCTTGAGTTCCAAGTTTGAAAGTTTTGAAAATCAAAAGTATGAAAATCATGAACTTGAGGCTTGATTTGATGAAAACGATGTGATATTGGCGATGTGATTGCACGAACAAGTTCATAATGTGTTTTTGATGTTGAGTACATGTTTGGTTTAGAGCCCGGGGGGCTCGGGTAAAGATTTGATAGGCCGTTGGATTAAATTCTGAATTTTTGCACTGCTGGTTTTTCACCCAGCTGTTGGCTTCGCAATTGCGAAGAATTTCTCGCATATGCAAAGAAGGCAGCTCAAGGCTGGGTTCGCAAATGCGAACCCATTATCGCAAATGCGATGCCTGCAAGAACTAGCCAAGTTCGCAAATGCGAACAAAGTGTCGCAAATGCGACACTGGCACACCTGGGCCAGAGTTCGCAATTGCGAACTTAACCTCGCAAATGCGAGGCCTTCAGTATATTGCCTGTCTTCGCAATTGCGAAGAATGTGTCGCAATTGCGACAAAGTCCAGAAGCCAGCTTGTTCGCAAATGCGAACATTATTTCGCAAATGCGAAATCCCCAGCAACTGCCTGGACTTCGCAAATGCGAACAAATGTTCGCAAATGCGAACTTTCCAGCCTTAGCTTATTTTTCAACTCCAGAAATTGGTCGGGGTTCGCAATTGCGAACCCATGTTCGCAAATGCGAACACAGAGACCTGTAAATCACGATTTTCAGTTCATTACTTCACATTTCACAACCCAAAAACACCCATTTGCGATTTTTCACGAACTCCCTCTTCTTCAAAACAATTGTAAGTCACTTTTTACTTAATTCTTTCAATTCCTAACAACTTTAAACATGTTTTTCAATAGAAATCAAAGGTTTTCATGATAGAATTTCTTGTTTTTGGTAGAATATAGGGTTTTTCATAAATTGGGTAATTGGACCTCGAATTGAGGTCCGATTTTGAAACAAATCATATATTTGAACTCGTGGGGGGATGGGTAACCGGATTTTGGTCCAAACCCCGAGTTTTGACCATGTGGGCCCGGGGTCAAAATCCACTATTCTGGGCAGAATGTTGTAAAAGTTGAAATTGGTCTTTTGAATTAGTTTGTTAAGTAGTATTGATGACATTAAATCAATTGTGTATAGATACGATTGGATTGGAGCCAAATTTGAAAGGAAAAGGCATTGCCACGGATTGAATTGTTCGTAAACATTCGAGGTAAGTGTTTGTTCTATCCTAGCTTGAGGGAATAGGATTGTGTGTTATGTGTTATGTGATCGAGTGCGGTGTATGGGCTGTGGTGACGAGCATCCATACTCTGGCGTCTAGTATGACCGTGAGTCGTTGTTAATACTTGTTGTGGGATATATTTGAATATGAATTGTTGAACCCTTGCCGGGTTGTAGAAGTGTTATTGTTCTCCCTTGTTGAGACTTGTTGTGAAGATGATTGTTGATTGCCCTTGTTGGGACGGTTTATGATTTACTGTTTCATTCTTTGCCCTTAACTGTGATTGTTATTTGGGTGAGGAAGAGTGATAATGCACGAAGGGTGATGCCGTGCCTTGATTTATTGTTTATGCACGAAGGTTAATGCCATGCCTTTTTATTGATTATGCACGAAGGATCATGCCTTGCCTTGTTATTGAACCATGTACGAAGGATCATGCCGTACCATGGATGTGAGGATGAGAGTAAAAGCACGAAGGGTGATGCCGTGTACTTTATTTGTTTATTTGGTGAGGATGAGAGTAAAAGCACGAAGGGTGATGCCGTGTACTTTATTTGTTTATTTGGTGAGGATGAGAGTAAAAGCACGAAGGGTGATGCCGTGTACTTTATTTGCTTATTTGGTAAGGATGAGAGTAAAAGCACGAAGGGTGATGCCGTGCAACCACTTGCTATTCCTTGACTTGATATTACTTGTGTTTCCATTATACTTTGTTTTCCTTGTGAACTTATTAACTGTTGTTTAATTGTTGAGTTCTTTTGAGATATTCCTTATTGTGTTATTACTTGTTTACTTCTCATTATTTTGTGGTATACATATATATTGAACTGCACAGGTTTATGTGGGTGTCTGGTCCTAGGCTTGTCACTACTTCGCCGGGATAGGCCAGGCACTTACAAACACATGGGGTCGGTTGTGCTGATACTACACTTCTGTGCGTTTTTGCACAGGCCCAGGTTTCGATCAGGAGCAGCAGCAGTAAATCTTTTGCGTGGAAGTTGAATACTTTTTGAGACCGAGGTAGCTTGCAGGCGTCCGCAGGCCCAGCGTCTCTTCTTTTACTTATGTTATTAGCTGTAGTCACTTTGTTCCGAGATGAACAGATTATGTTATATTTCTTTCAGACCTTTATGTGTAGTATTCAGTAGTAGTTTGTGAGTTGGTGACTCCACGTCTTGGGTAGAGGATTTCAGTATAAGATGCCTTGAAACTAGTTATTTCTATTTTGATAAAGTTTGCTGCACCTATTTAATTAAAGTTATGGTTTTGTTGATAAATTAATTATGAAATATTATTAAAAACAGGATAGTATGAATACGGTGGCTTGCCTAGCTACTACGAGTAGGCGCCATCACGATCCTGATGTTGGGGAAAAATCCGGGTCGTGACAAGTTGGTATCAGAGCTCTAGGTTACATAGGTCTCACCACTCACGAACAAGCTTAGTAGAGTTTGGGAGGTAGGTACGGAGACGTCCGTACTTGTCCTCCAGAGTCTATTGAGTTAGGAAAGAGTCTCTCATTTGTTCCTTCTTGTCGTGCGATTTGTTCCTCAAATACCGATCGAACTTCTATTCTGTCCTTTTGCAGATGGTGAGGACACGCGCTCTTCGTCCGCTGACCAGCAGCCCGAGCCCCAGGCAGCTCCCGTGAGGGGCAGGGGCCGAGGCTGTATCAGAGGTCGTGGTAGGGGTAGAGCTCAGCCCCAGGCAGCTACTCCAGAGGTGGAGCGTCATATTGAGATTGACGAGGAGGTTTCAGTCCCAGCAGCTCCAGTGGGCCCAGCACAGGTCCCAGGAGAGGCTTTATTTACCCCGGATCTTCGGGAGGCTTTGGTCAAGATAGCGGGATTTATGGACAGCGTTGCCAGATGAGGCTTATTACCATTTGCACCCGCCGCTTCTCAGGCTGGAGGAGGGACCCAGAATCATATTGCTCGTACTCCAGAGCCAGTATCTCCTCGGCCTCAGGCACCAGTGGTTCAGCCAACTGTGGCCAATTAGTCAGGTACCGCAGCTCAGGCCGGGCCGTGACTTCTGATTCTTTATGGAGACTGGATCGATTCTCCAAGATGTTTACCACTACCTTCAGCGGTGCGACGTCAGAGGATCCTCAGGATTTCTTATTTAGTTGCCATGAGATTCTCAAGACTATGGGAATAGTGAAGTCCAATGGAGTTGACTTATGTACATTCAGGCTTTCGGGATCCGCCAAGACTTGGTGGAGGGATTATTGTTTGACTCGACCAGCAGGGTCCCCGACTTTATCATGGGATCCAGTTTGCAGAGTTATTTCTGGAGAAGTTTCTCCCTGCTACTCAGCGGGATGCACTTCGGAGGCAGTTTGAGCGCCTCCATCAGGGCACTATGACGGTCACTCGGTATGAGACGAGATTTGTTGATTTGGCTCGTCATGCAGTGGTGATACTTCCCACAGAGCGGGAGAGGGTCCGTAGGTTTATAGATGGGCTTAATCGGCCAATTAGACTTCAGATGGCGATGGGAATGGGGAGTGATATTTCATTTCAGGAGGCAGCTAATGCAGCACGTAGATTCGAGATGGCTCTTGCTCGGGGAGGTGGTTATTCTTCATACAAGAGGTCTCGTCATACAGGCAGGTTTAGTGGTTCTTCTTCTGGTGGCAGAGAATCTTTTGACAGAGGCCAATCTTCCAGGCCTTTCCATTCTACCCTTCAGGCTTCACAGGGTGGACCAGGTGATCGTGGGTTTCGTGGGCAGCATTCAGATCAGCCTCCTATTAATGCTCGACCTCTTCAGAGTGTTCGTGGAGGCCATTCAGGTCGTCAGGGCCAGTAGCCCAATCAGTCTAAGAGTTGCTATGGTTGTGGTGACCCAGGTCATTTTATCAGGTACTGCCCTCGAGCGACGGGCAACTCTCAGCAGCGGGGCCCTCGTCCTATGATTCAGGCCCCAGCTGACCCTCAACCTACCCAGCCAGCCAGAGGTGGGGGTAGAGATTATAGAGGTGGAGGTCGAGGCCGTAGAGATGGAGACCGTCCAACGAGAGGTAGAGGTCAGCCAGTTGATGGTCGTCCTAGAGACGCAGCTCAGAAGGGAGGTGCGGATCCCCGATTCTATGCTTTACTAGCCAGGCCAGAGGCAGAGGCATCAGATGCTGTGATTACAGGTACTATTCTTGTGTGTGGCAGAGGTGCTTCAACATTATTTGACCCTGGGTCTACATATTCATATGTGTCTTCCTACTTTGCACCGTATTTGGTTGTGCCCAGCTATGCTCTGGATATTCCAGTTTATGTGGCTACACCGGTGGGTGACTCCATTGTAGTCGACCGGGTGCATCGTTCGTGCGTAGTTATATTTGGGGGTCTTGAGACCCATGTTGATCTGTTGCTTTTGGATATGGTGGATTTTGATGTCATATTGGGGATGGACTGGTTGTCCCCATACCATGTTATTCTAGATTGTCATGCTAAGACTGTGACCTTGGCCTTGCCAGAATCACCCCGACTAGAGTGGCAAGGTACCTCAAGCCACTCCGCTCGCACTGTTATTTCCTATGTTAAGGCTTGACGCATGGTCGAGAAGGGGTGTCTAGCTTATCTGGCTTATGTTCGTGATTCCAGTGCAGAGGTTCCTTCCATTGATTCAGTACCTATTGCACAGGAGTTTCATGAGGTTTTTCTTTCAGACCTGCCGGGCATGCCACCCGACAGGGATATTGATTTCTGTATTGATCTGGCACCGGGCACTCAGCCTATCTCTATTCCACCCTATCGTATGGCCCCGCCGGAATTAAAAGAGTTGAAAGATCGGTTGCAAGACTTTCTTGAGAAAGGCTTTATCAGGCCCAGTGTTTCCCCCTGGGGAGCACCTGTATTATTTGTAAAGAAGAAAGATGGCTCGATGCGGATGTGTATTGATTACCGGCAATTGAACAAAGTGACAATAAAGAATAAGTATCCACTGCCGAGGATTGATGATTTATTTGACCAGCTCCGGGGAGCGAGGGTATTCTCAAAGATAGACTTGAGGTCAGGCTACCATCAGCTGAAGATTAGGGCGGCTGACATTCCTAAGACAGGCTTTCGCACTAGATATAGGCATTATGAGTTCTTGGTCATGTCCTTTGGGTTGACCAATGCCCCAGCAGCATTCATGGAGTTGATGAATCGGGTATTCAGGCCTTACTTAGATCTGTTCGTGATAGTCTTTATAGATGACATCCTGGTATACTCCCGCGGCCAGGAAGAGCACGAGCAGCACCTCAGAGTGGTTCTTCAGACTCTGAAGGATTACCAGCTATATGCCAAATTTTCTAAATGTGAGTTCTAGCTGAGTTCGGTAGCATTTCTGGGTCACATTGTATCGGTGGAAGGTATTCGGGTAGACCCAAAGAAGATTGAGGCAGTCCAGAATTGGCCTCGACCAGCTTCAGTGACTGAGATCCGGAGTTTCTTGGGATTAGCAGGTTACTACCGTCGATTTGTAGAGGGGTTTTCTTCTATTGCAGCCCCGATGACCGGGTTGACCTAGAAGGGTGTCTAGTTCCAGTGGTTAGAGGAGTGTGAGGCGAGCTTTCAGAAGCTCAAGACAGCCTTGACCACTGCACCAGTGTTGATACTACCTATGGGTACAGGGCCTTATACAGTTTATTGTGATGCATCTCGTACAGGGCTTGGAGCGGTATTGATGCAGGATGGTAAGGTTATCGCTTATGCTTCGAGACAGTTAAAAATACATGAGAAGAATTATCCAGTTCATGATCTTGAGTTAGCAGCGGTGGTTCATGCCTTACAGATCTGGAGGCATTATTTATATGGTGTGACATGTGAGGTGTACACTGATCACAAAAGCCTACAGTACTTGTTCAAGCAAAAAGAGTTGAATTTACGACATTGGAGATGGTTAGAGTTGCTGAAGGACTATGATGTTACTATCCTATATCACCCAGGTAAGGCCAATGTGGTGGCCGATGCATTGAGTAGAAAGTCCGCCGGCATGGGTAGTCTTGCCTTTATCCCGGTTAGTCAGAGACCATTTGCTCTAGATGTCTAGGCCTTAGTCAACCAGTTCGTGAGACTAGACATTTCTGAGCCTAGCAGGGTGTTAGCCTGCACGGTCGCTCGTTCATCTCTATTAGAGCGGATCCGTGAGAGGCAATTTGATGATCCTCATTTGCGTGACTTGAGAGATACAGTACAGCGGGGAGGTGCCACGAAGGTAAATCTAGATGATGATGGGGTATTGAGATTGCGGGGTCGAGTTTGTGTGCCCAATGTTGAAGGGATTCGAGAGTTGATCTTAGCGGAGGCCCACAGTTCGCGGTATTCCATTCACCCGGGCGCCGTGAAGATGTATCAGGACTTACGGCAGCACTATTGGTGGCACATAATGAAGAAAGATATCGTTGCATATGTCGCTCGGTGTCTAAATTGTCAGCAGGTGAAATATGAGCACCAGAGACCTGGTGGTGTATTCCAGAGGATTGAAATTCCCGAGTGGAAATGGGAGCGGATCACTATGGACTTCGTTACTGGACTTCCTTTGACTCGGAGGAAATTTGATGCTATTTGGGTCATTGTTGATAGGCTGACCAACTCAGCACACTTTATTCCAGTATCTGTCTCCTACTCGTCGGAGAGGTTAGCGGAAGTTTACATTAGGGAGATTGTTCGTCTTCATGGGGTGCCAGTATCTATTATCTCTGATCGGGGTACGCAGTTTACCTCGCGGTTCTGGAGAGCGGTCCAGCAGGAGTTAGGCACCCAGGTTCAGTTGAGTACAGCATTTCATCCTCAGACGGATGGCCAGTCCGAAAGGACTATTCATATTCTAGAGGACATGCTTCGAGCCTGTGTTATTGACTTCGGAGGCTCGTGGGACCAGTTTCTGCCATTAGCAGACTTTGCCTACAACAACAGCTACCAGTCTAGCATCCAGATGGCCCAGTATGAGGCATTGTATGGTAGGCGATGTCGATCTCCGGTTGGATGGTTTGAACCGGGAGAGGCTCAGTTGTTGGGTACAGACTTAGTTCAGGAGGCCTTGGATAAGGTCAAGACTATTCAGGAGAGATTGCGTTCAGCTCAGTCCAGGCAGAAGACTTATGTGGATCGTAAGGTTCGAGATGTAGATTTCATGGTTGGTGAACGAGTATTGCTCCGAGTGTCGCCTATGAAGGGCGTGATGAGGTTCGGGAAGAAGGGCAAGCTCAGCCCTAGGTATATTGGTCCATTTGAGATTCTAGATAGAGTGGGAGGGGTGGCTTACAGACTAGCTTTGCCGCCTAGCTTATCAGCCGTGCATCCGGTTTTTCATGTATCTATGCTTCGGAGATACCACGGCGATCCCACACATGTGTTAGACTTCAATACTGTCCAATTGGACAATGATTTATCTTACGAGGAGGAGCCAGTGGCCATTCTAGACCGGCAGGTTCGACAGTTGAGGTCGAAGAGTTATCCTTCTGTGCGTGTTCAGTGGAGAGGTCAGTCTCCTGAGGCATCGACCTGGGAGTTCGAGTCTGATATGCGGAGCCGCTACCCACATTTGTTTCCTGACTCATGTTCTTCTTTCTTTTGTCCGTTCGAGGACGAACGGTTGTTTAAGAGGTGGAGAATGTGACGACCCAAGGGTCATCACTTATTTTATTAATCATTTCGAGCTTCTGAGGCCTTGAAAACCTCATTCTATGTTGCCTTGATTTACGAGCACGATCCGAGCATGTAGCCGGAAAGATTTTGTGATAGAAAATATGAATTCTATGAGAAATTTGGATAAAAATAATATTAATACTGATATGGTTGACTTCGGTCAACATTTTTGGTAAACGGACCCGGACCCCAGATTGGATGGTCCCGGAAGGTCCGTATGAAAATATGGGACTTGGACATGCGTCCGGAGTCGAATTCCAAGGCCTAGAGCCCAAGTTATGAATTTTTCTGTGAAATTGTTTTTGATGTAATTATTAAAGGAAAATGAATTTCTTGACCTTGGTATCGGGCTCGAATTTTGGTTCCGACGCCCGGTACAAGTCTTAAATATTATATATGTGCTTTCTGCAAAGTTTGGTGACATTCCGAAGTCGTTTGATATGTTTTGGACCTTGAGTTCCAAGTTTGAAAGTTTTGAAAACCAAAAGTATGAAAATCATGAACTTGAGGCTTGATTTGATGAAAACGATGTGATATTGGCGATGTGATCGCACGAACAAGTTCATAATGTATTTTTGATGTTGAGTACATCTTTGGTTTAGAGCCCGGGGGGCTCGGGTAAAGATTTGATAGGCCGTTGGATTAAATTCTGAATTTTTGCACTGCTGGTTTTTCACCCAGCTGTTGGCTTCGCAATTGCGAAGAATTTCTCGCATGCGAAGAAGGCAGCTCAAGGCTGGGTTCGCAAATGCGAAACCATTATCGCAAATGCGATGCCTGCCAGAACCAGCCAAGTTCGCAAATGCGAACAAAGTGTCGCAAATGCGACACTGGCACACCTGGGCCAGAGTTCGCAATTGCGAACTTAACCTCGCAAATGCGAGGCCTTCAGTATATTGCCTGTCTTCGCAATTGCGAAGAATGTGTCGCAATTGCGACAAAGCCCAGAAGCCAGCTTGTTTGCAAATGCGAACATTATTTCGCAAATGCGAAATCCCCAGCATTTGCCAGACTTCGCAAATGCGAACAAATGTTCGCAAATGCGAACTTCCCAGCCTTAGCTTATTTTTCAAACTCCAGAAATTGGTCGGGGTTCGCAATTGCGAAGCCATGTTGGCAAATGCGAACACAGAGACCTGTAAATCACGATTTTCAGTTCATTTCTTCACATTTCACAACCCAAAAACACCCATTTGCGATTTTTCATGAACTCCCTCTTCTTCAAAACAATTGTAAGTCACTTTTTACTTAATTCTTTCAATTCCTAACAACTTTAAACATGTTTTTCAATAGAAATTAAAGGTTTTCATGATAGAATTTCTTGTTTTTGGTAGAATATAGGGTTTTTCATAAATTGGGTAATTGGACCTCGAATTGAGGTCCGATTTTGAAACAAATCATATATTTGAACTCGTGGGGGGATGGGTAACCGGATTTTGGTCCAAACCCCGAGTTTCGACCATGTGGGCCCGGGGTCGAAATCCACTATTCTGGGCAGAATGTTGTAAAAGTTGAAATTGGTCTTTCGAATTAGTTTGTTGAGTAGTATTGATGACATTAAATCAATTGTGTATAGATACGATTGGATTGGAGCCAAATTTGAAAGGAAAAGGCATTGCCACGGATTGAATTGTTCGTAAACATTCGAGGTAAGTGTTTGTTCTATCCTAGCTTGAGGGAATAGGATTATGTGCTATGTGTTATGTGATCGAGTGCGGTGTATAGGCTGTGGTGACGAGCATCCATACTCTGGCGTCTAGCATGACCGTGAGTCGTTGTTAATACTTGTTGTGGGATATATTTGAATATGAATTGTTGAACCCTTGCCGGGTTGTAGAAGTGTTATTGTTCTCCCTTGTTGAGACTTGTTGTGAAGATGATTGTTGATTGCCCTTGTTGGGACGGTTTATGATTTACTGTTTCATTCTTTGCCCTTAACTGTGATTGTTATTTGGGTGAGGAAGAGTGATAATGCACGAAGGGCGATGTCGTGCCTTGATTTATTGTTTATGCACGAAGGTTAATGCCGTGCCTTTTTATTGATTATGCACGAAGGATCATGCCGTGCCTTGTTATTGAACCATGTACGAAGGATCATGCCGTACCATGGATGTAAGGATGTGAGTAAAAGCACGAAGGGTGATGCCGTGTACTTTATTTGTTTATTTGGTGAGGATGAGAGTAAAAGCACGAAGGGTGATGTCGTGTACTTTATTTGTTTATTTGGTGAGGATGAGAGTAAAAGCACGAAGGGTGATGCCGTGTACTTTATTTGCTTATTTGGTGAGGATGAGAGTAAAAGCACGAAGGGTGATGCCGTGCAACTACTTGCTATTCCTTGACTTGATATTACTTGTGTTTCCATTATACTTTGTTTTCCTTGTGTACTTATTAACTGTTGTTTAATTGTTGAGTTCTTTTGAGATATTCCTTATTGTGTTATTACTTGTTTACTTCTCGTTATTTTGTGGTATACATATATATTGAACTGCACAGGTTTATGTGGGTGTATGGTCCTAGGCTTGTCACTACTTCGCCGGGATAGGCTAGGCACTTACCAACACATGGGGTCGGTTGTGCTGATACTACACTTCTGTGCGTTTTTGCACAGGCCCAGGTTTCGATCAGGAGCAGCAGTAGTAAATCTTTTGCGTGGAAGTTGAATACTTTGAGACCGAGGTAGCTTGCAGGCGTCCGCAGGTCCGGCGTCTCTTCTTTTACTTATGTTATTAGCTGTAGTCTCTTTGTTCCGAGACGAACAGATTATGTTATATTTCTTTCAGACCTTTATGTGTAGTATTCAGTAGTAGTTTGTGAGTTGGTGACTCCACGTCTTGGGTAGAGGATTTCAGTATAAGTTGCCTTGAAACTGGTTATTTCTATTTCGATAAAGTTTTCCGCACTTATTTAATTAAAGTTATGGTTTTGTTGATAAATTAATTATGAAATATTATTAAAAACAGGATAGTATGAATACAGTGGCTTGCCTAGCTACTACGAGTAGGCTCCATCACGATCTCGATATTGGGGGAAAATCCGGGTCGTGACATGATCCCCGAATTTATGCTTTACCAGCCAGGCCAGAGGCAGAGGCATCAGATGCCGTGATCACAGGTACCACTCTTGTTTTTGACAGAGGTGCTTCAGTATTATTTGACCCCGGGTCTACATATTCATATATGTCTTCCTACTTTGCACCGTATCTGGCCATGCCTAGCTATGCTCTGGATATTCCAGTTTATGTGTCTACACCAGCGGGTGACTCCATTGTACTCGAACGGGTGCATCGTTTGTGCGTAGTTATTTTTTGGGGTCTTGAGACCCGTGTTGATCTGTTGCTATTATACATGGTAGATTTCGATGTCATATTGGGGATGGACTGGTTGTCCCCGTACCATGCTATCCTAGATTGTCATGCCAAGACCGTGACCTTGGCCTTGCCAGAATTACCTCGACTAGAGTGGAAAGGGACCTTAAGCCACTCCGTTCGCACTGTTATCTCCTATGTTAAGGCACGACACATGGTCGGGAAGGGGTGTCTAGCTTATTTGGCTTATGTTCGTGATTCCAGTGCAGAAATTCCTTCTATTGATTCAGTCCCTATTGTACGGGAGTTCCCCGAGGTTTTTCCTTCAGACCTGCCGGGCATGCCACCCGACAGGGATATTGATTTCTGTATTGATCTGGCACCGGGCACTCATCCCATCTCTATTCCACCCTATCATATGGCCCTGGCGGAGTTAAAGGAGTTAAAAGATCAGTTGCAAGACCTTCTAGAAAAGTGTTTATCAGGCCAAGTGTTTCCCCATGGGGAGCACCTGTGTTATTTGTGAAGAAGAAGGATGGCTCGATGCGAATGTGTATTGATTATCGGCAATTGAACAAAGTGATGAAAAAGAAAAAGTATCCACTGCCGAGGATTGATGATTTGTTTGACCAGCTCCAAGGAGCGAGGGTGTTCTCAAAAATAGACTTGAGGTCAGGCTACCATCAGCTGAAGATCAAGGCGGCTGACATTCCTAAGACAGCCTTTCGTACTAGATACGGGCATTATGAATTCTTGGTCATGTCCTTCGGGTTGACCAATGACCCAGCAGCGTTCATGGAGTTGATGAATCGGGTGTTCAGGCCTTATTTAGATATGTTCATGATAGTCTTTATAGACGACATCCTGGTATACTCTCGCAGCCAGGAAGAGCACGAGCGCAGCACCTCATAGTGGTTCTTCAGACCTTGAAGGATAGCCAGTTGTATGCCAAGTTTTAAAAATGCGAGTTTTGGTTGAGTTCAGTGACGTTTTTAGGTCATGTCATATCATCTAAGGGTATTCAGGTAGACCCAAAAAAGATTGAGGCGGTTAAGAATTGGCCTCAAACAACTTCAACGACTGAGATTCGTAGTTACGTGGGGTTACCTGGTTATTATCGTCGGTTTGTAGAGGGATTTTCATCTATAGCTACCCCGATGACCAGGTTGACCCAGAAGGGTGCCCAGTTCCAGTGGTCAGATGAGTGTGAGGCGAGCTTTCAGAAGCTCAAGACAACCTTGACCACAACACCAGTGCTAATACTACCTACGGGTGCAGGGCCTTATACATTTTACTGTGATGCATCTCGTACAGGGCTTGAAGTGGTATTGATGCAGGATTGTAAGGTTATTGCTTATGCTTCGAGATAGTTGAAAATACATGAGAAGAATTATCCAGTTCATGATCTTGAGTTGGCAGCAGTGGTTCATACCTTAAAATTTTGGAGGCATTATCTATATGGTATGACGTGTGCGGTGTACACGGATCACAAAAGCCTACAGTACTTGTTCAAGCAAAAGGAGTTGAATTTGCGACAGCGGAGATGGTTAGAGTTGCTGAAGGACTATGATGTCACTATCCTATATCACCCAGGTAAGGCCAATGTGGTGGCCGATGCATTGAGTAGAAAGTATGCCAGCATGGGTAGTCTCGCATTCCTTCCGGTCTCAGAGACCATTTTCTCTAGATGTCCAGGCCTTAGCCAACCAGTTCGTGAGACTAGACATTTCGGAGCCTAGTAGAGTGTTAGCCTGTACGGTCGCTCGCTCATCTCTATTCGAGCGGATCCGTGAGAGACAATTTGATGATCCTCATTTGCATGACTTGAGAGATATTGTACAGCAGGGAGGTGCCACGAAGGCAACTCTAGGTGATGACGGGGTATTGAGATTGCAAGGTCGAGTTTGTGTGCCCAATATCGAGGGGATTCGAGAGTTGATCTTAGCGTAGGCCCACGGTTCGTGGTATTCTATCCACTCGGGCACCGCGAAGATGTATCAGGATTTACGGCAGCACTATTAGTGGCATAGGATGAAGAAAGACATCGTTGCGTATGCCGCTCGGTGTCTAAATTGTTAGCAGATGAAATATGAGCACCAGAGGCCTGGTGGTGTATTCCAGAGAATCGAAATTCCCAAGTGGAAATGGGAGCAGATCACTATGGACTTCATTACTGGACTTCCCTTGACTCGGAGGAAATTTGATGCTATTTGGGTCATTGTTCATAGGCTGACCAAGTCAGCACACTTCATCCCAGTATCTGTCTCTTACTCATCGAAGAGGTTAGCAGAGATTTACATCAGGGAGATTGTTCGTCTTCATGGGGTGCCGGTATCTATTATCTCAGACCGGGGTACGCAATTTACCTCGCGATTCTGGAGAGCGGTCCAGCAGGAGTTAGGCACCCAGGTCCAGTTGAGTACAACATTTCATCCTCATACGGATGGCAAGTCCGAAAGGACTATTCAGATTCTAGAGGACATGCTTCGAGCCTGTGTCATTGATTTTGGAGGCTCGTGGGACCAGTTTCTACCATTAGCGAAGTTCGCCTATAACAACAGCTACCAGTCAAGCATTCAGATGGCCCCGTACGAGGCGTTGTGTGGTAGGCGATGTCGGTCTCCAGTTGGATGGTTTGAGCTGGGAGAGGCTCAGTTGTTGGGTACAGGCCTAGTTCAGGAGGCCTTAGACAAGGTCAAGACTATCCAGGAGAGATTGCGTTCAGCTTAGTCCAGACAGAAGATTTTGCGGATCGTAAGGTTCGAGATGTATATTTCATGGTTGGTGAGCGGGTATTGCTCTGAGTATCGCCTATGAAGGGCGTGATGAGATTCGGGAAGAAGGGCAAACTCAGCCATAGGTATATTGGTCCATTTGAGATTCTGGACCGATTGGGAGGGGAGGCTTACAGACTAGCTCTTCCACCTAGCTTATCAACCGTGCATCCAGTTTTCCATGTATATATGCTTCAGAGGTACCACTGCGACCCCACACATGTGTTAGACTTCAGTACTGTCCAATTGGACAATGATTTATCCTACGAAGAGGAGCCGGTGGCCATTCTAGACCGGCAGGTTCGACAGTTGAGGTCAAAGAGTTATCCTTCTGTGCGTGTTCAGTGGAGAGGTCATCCTCCTAAGGCATCGACCTAGGAGTCCGAGTCTGATATGCCCTGCTACCCACATTTGTTCCCCGACTCAGGTACTTCCTTCTCTTGTCCGTTCGAGGACGAACGGTTGTTTTAGAGGTGGAGGATGTGACGACCCAAAGGGTCATCACCTATTTTCCTCACTTGTTCCGCACTTCCAAGGCCTTGAAAACCTCATTTTATATTGCCTCAATTTACATGCATGATTCGGGCATGTAGCCGGAAATATTTTGTGATAGAATATATGAATTCTATGAGAAATTTGAAGAAAAATGATATTAATATTGATATAGTTGACTTCAGTCAACGTTTTTGGTAAACGGACTCGGACCCGAGATCGGACGGTCCCGAAAGGTCCGTAGGAAAATATAGGACTCGGTCATGTGTCCGGAGTCGAATTCTGAGGCCTAGAGCCTAAGATATGAATTTTTCTGTTAAATTGTTTTTGTTGAAATTATTAAACTAAAATGAATTAAATGACCTTGGTATCGGGCTCGTATTATGGTTCCGACGCCCGGTACAAGTCCTAAATATTATATATGTGCTTTCTGCAAAGTTTGGTGACATTTGGATGTCGTTTGATGTGTTTTGAACCTTGAGTTCCAAATTTGAAAGTTATGAAACTAAAAGAAAGATAATCATGAACTTGAGGCTTGATTTGATGAAAACAATTTTATATTGGTGATGTGATCGCACGAGCAAGTTCGTAATATGTTTTTGATGTTGTGTACATGTTTGGTGTTGGAGCAACTTCTGAAAAATAGCACAGTTGGTTTTTCAACCAGCTGGTATCTTCGCAAATGCGAAGATTTTATCGCAAATGCGAAGATGGCAGACCAATGCAGTGTTTGCAAATGCGAACAATTGATCGCAAATGCGATGATGCCCAGGAAACTCTTGGGTTCACAAATGCGAACAACACCTCGCAAATGCGAGGCCTTCAGTAATCAGCCTATGTTCGCAAATGCGAACCTATTGTCGCAATTGCGAAAGTCCCAGTGACCCAGCCCAGTTCGCAAATGCGAACCTTTTCTCGCAAATGCAAGAGCCACAAACCAAAACCTGTTGTGATCGCAATTGCGAACAAATGTTCGCAATTGCGATTTCCGCAGTTGTGCAAATTTATACTTAAACGAATTTTTAACCTCTTTTCTTCATTCTTTCAAAACCCAACACACCACACACGAACCCTCATGAGCAAAATCACTCCAAAGCACTTGTAAGTCACTTTTTACTTAATTCTTTCAATTCCTAACATCATTAGACATGTTTTTGAAGAGAAATCAAAGGTTTTCATGGTAGAAATTCTTGTTTTGGGTAGAACATAGGGTTTTCATGAATTGGGGAATTGGACCTCGAATTGAGGTCCGATTTTGAAAAAAATCATATATTTGAACTCGTGAGGGAATGGGTAACCAGATTTTGGTCCGAACCCCGAGTTCCGACCACATGGGGCCAGGGGCGTTTTGGGAAATTTTGGGGTAAACTTTGAGAAAACCATTTTTTAAGTATCCAAACTAAGTTATATAGTATTTATTAATGTAATGGAATCAATTGTGATTAGATTCGAGCAAGTTGAGAGCTAAAATTCGAGGTTAAGCTATAGTTGAAGGATAATTTGGGCTTCGAGGTTAGAGGTAAGTGTTTGATCCATCCTAGCTTGAGGAATAGGATTTATGTGCTAATTGCTATGTGATCGAGTGCGGTGTATGGGCTGTGGTAACGAGCATCCATACACAGGCGTCTAGCATGCCCGTGAGTCATTGTTGATACTTATTGTGAGATGTTTTAAAGATGAATTATTGAACCCTTGCCGGGTTGTGTAATTGTACACTGTTTTCCATTGCCGGGACTTATTGTAAAGTGAATTACTGTTTTCCCTTGCCGGGATCTTGTTGTGATGATTGTTGTGTCCCTTGCTGGGACAATTCATGATTATTGTCTTTCATTCTTTGCCCTTAGCTGTGATTGTTATTTGGGTGAGGAAGAGTGATAATGCATGAAGGGTGATGTCGTGCCTTGTTTACTGTTTTTGCACGAAGGTTAATGTCGTGCCTTATATTATTGATTTTGCACGAAGGTTAATGTCGTGCCTTATATTATTGATTATGCACGAAGGGTAATGCCATGCCTTGTTATTGATTATGCACGAAGGATCATGTCGTGCCTTGTGATATTGATTATGCACGAAGGGTAATGTCGTGCCTTGTTATTGAACCATGCACGAAGGATCATGTCGTGCCATGGATGTGAGGATGAGAGTAAAAGCACGAAGGGTGATGCCGTGCACTTTTATTTACTTATTCGGTGAGGATGAGAGTAAAAGTACGAAGGGTGATGCCGTGCAACTATTTGCTATTCCTTGTTTTGATATTAACTATTTCCATTATACTCTAATTTCCATTGTTGATTTAATAATTGTTGTTAACTGTTGAGCTTCCGTTCTTGTGATACTTCTTGTTGAATTTGTTACTTGATATTTCTTGTTATCTTGTGGTGTACATATATATATATATATATATATATATAGAACTGCACAAGTTTATGTGAGTGTCTGGTCCTAGGCTTGTCACTACTTCGCCGGGATAGGCCGGGCACTTACCGGCACATGGGGTCTGATTATGTTGATACTGCACTTTTGTGCGTTTTTGCACAGGTCCAGGTTTTGAGCAGGAGCAGCATCAACAGTAGAGTATTCATGGGAGTCGAGCATTCCGAGACTGAGGTAGCTTGCAGGCGTCCGCAGGCCCAGTGTCTCTTCTACTACTTATATTATTTGTTGTGGTCTCATTGTTCCGAGACAGACAGATTTATGTTATTTTCCTTCAGACCATTATGTGTAGTATTCATTAGTAGTTCGTGAGTTGGTGACTCCACATCTTGGGTAGAGGATTTCATTAGTGTTTTACCTTGGTATTACTTATCTCTATTTTGAAAGTCTTTCGCACTTATTAAATTAATGTTATTGCTCTTGTTGATAAAAATGAGTATGAAATAATGATAAGAATAGGGTAACGTTGAATGTAGTGGCTTGCCTAGCTACCACGAGTAGGCGCCATCACGATCCCGATGTCGGGGGAAAATCCGGGTCGTGACACTTCTTCCCCAGTTTCATTCTTGGGGATTTTTTGGTTGTGACTGAACCTCAGTGAGGCTGCCTGTGAGCACGTGATTTTTTCCCTGAGC
Source organism: Nicotiana noctiflora (assembly GCA_032618575.1). Classification (NCBI taxonomy): domain Eukaryota; kingdom Viridiplantae; phylum Streptophyta; class Magnoliopsida; order Solanales; family Solanaceae; genus Nicotiana; species Nicotiana noctiflora. The sequence continues at coordinate 121,913 of JASVEL010001970.1, read as the reverse complement.
AAATAAATTTCAATATAAATATAAAAGTAAATACAAAAATAGTTTTGATGTGCAATTATGTGATTTAAATGAAATACTTGTGTGTTTGCTTTTAAAAAATAAATTTGAAATTAAAACTACAAAAGGAAAATATCAAAAAAATATGAAAATTTAGAAAAATCAACAAAAAATACAAAATACCGAAAAATAAAAGAAAAATGGCAAAAATATCAGGAAATACCAGAAAAATCAGGAAAAATAGGAAATAAAAAAAATATAACAATTAAAAATAAATACAAAAAAGAGAAAAATAAAATACAAAAGAAAATACAAGAAAATAATTAAAATACAAGACAAAAATTTACTACTTATTAGAAGGGAGAATAAGCAGGCAGCAGGTCAACATGCCTGCTTGGGATTTCAAGGGTAGTTTGGTTATTTCAGTTGAAATTGAACAGAATGATTGGTCAAAAGGGAATATTACTGTAGCACATGTATAAATTTTCGAACATCTTGACTAAGTTGCCCTTTGTATCATTATCCACTTTCCCATACAACAACATTAATTTGTACTCTCCACGTGGACCCCACGCCCAGCCTACCCAAACTGTTTCACCTCCATTTGCCAAAATTCATAACATGTGTTCTTCTGTCTATTTACAGTTGCACACATTTATTAATTTCAAATGTTTCATTATCAAAATTTATTTAAGGTCAATTTGATTACTTTTACAACAAAAGAGAGATTAATTAATATTAAATTAATATAATATTATCACCAATACACAATGATTGAGTGCATTATTTGTATTAGGATAAAACTTTATGAAAACCAGACCATAAAATTGTAAAGCAAAATTTAGAGAAAATTCACTTACAAAATTAAGAGAGAGGATTTGGATTGAACCCAAAAAAATACTAATTTTGTTATACTATTTGAAAATTTCTATGTGATTAGTTTTTCAAATGGTTTTTATTTTAATTACTGCATTGTTTTCTTGAAATTTTATTAATTATTTCACTCTAAGACTTTTCATTGGAAACTTAATCATACAAAGAATTGTAAATTTATATGTCTAAATCGGTTTTTATCTCCATTTTCATTTTTTAATATCTTTCAAAGAACGATCTTAAGATTGTTAGAAGATTTTATTTAGCACCGATTGTAAATAAATTATATCATACTTGAAATATTATAATATTCTTGTAATACCTCGTCTAAATAACGAATGATATATTAAAATACATGGGAAAAAATGAACATTAATCAATGTAATAATAAAATGTGCTTATTGAACTAGGAGGAAACATTAAGTTGAAAGATCAAGATGTCGGCCTGTCCAAATTTGAAAATGAAATAGCACTTCTATCGGGAGCTTTCACCAATTTCGTATTATTTTTGCGGTTAGTACATAGTGTATCTAATAAGGTGATGGCCAAAAATGATAAAAATTAAATTTTCACACTAAAATGGATATTCTTAGCTCAATATTGAAGTTTAGAATAAGCTGAATCATAAAGAGAAGACTGAAAAGGGAAGCGAAATACCACAGCTACTAAAGTACGAAGAAGCATAAATACAGCACACAACAAACAAATGACATTGGCATATCTATGGTCTTTAGCAGAGAACCAAAATACACATATGAATACGAATTGTTCATATAATTAATTGTCATTTAGAGAAAAAAAAAAAGGCATACTCAACTATTAGAAGTAGCTCCTAATCTATTACCATGTACAAAACCAACATGACAAATTTAAATACCAAATTGAGTGACTTTTAAGATTAAAAACAACACTTAATGGCTGTTGGGCCCGGGCGTAGCCCGGACATACTGCCACTAGTACAAAAATATAATACAATTTGGGCTATGTATTGAAACATATATACATTTGACAAGCCCAAGCATATTAGGCCCAAAAGACCAGCCTGGTCTGCCCAGGCTCTTAGCCAAACGACGGCGTACAGGCCATATAAACCTCAGCCGTTGATGAAATGGATCCAACGGATCAGATGAGGCGGTGTTATTAAAAATCAAACGACGTCGTAAAAGGAACCAATCTGGGCCGTCAAAGCAATTGATCAAACGGACGACCCTGAGTCTCATTAAAGGCTAAATGACGTAGTATGTTGAAATAATCCTGGCCGTTCAAACTTAAACATCTAACGAACATGAAGCAGCCTCTCACTTAATCGAACGCTGTCGTTTTGAAGGAAAAGATCCTGGTCGTTGATCTTTGTTGATCCAAAGGCCAGGATTACATGAGACAAGGGGAGTATAAATATGCTCATCTCCGTTCATAATACTTACACTCACACACATATATACATTATACAACCCTAGCCGCCTCCCTTCTATCTCCTTCTTCTTCTTAGTCTCCCATAGAGACTGGCCGGACAGGCCTGTTACCACCACCTTCTCCGGCTCAGGCAGCCATCAAACGCTTTACCTCTACTTACCAAACCCTACAACCATCATAAAAACCCCCCATTAAACCAAAAATCCCCTTTCTTCTTAAAATTCTGGTCGCCGGAACCCTAGCCGGCGACCTCAAAATCTATGAACCAACCTTCGATATTAACACCATAAGACCACCTTGAGGCGATCTTTCACCTCATCTAGGTGGCTGGACTCGAATGTCACTGGGACTCTTCAAATATAACAAAAAGGCTCGCCGGAACCCTACTCTGGCGAGTACCCAAAAACAACCCCACCCCAAAATCATTAAACCAAGCCCCAGACCACACCTTACCCATCAAAACTTAAAAAAAAAAGCCTCATCGGAGAAGCCCAATAGTCAGAAGACTAAAAGTCTTCGAAACTTTGGAGATCTGGAAATAAAGAAAGAAAGAAAGAAAGAAAGAAAGAAGAAAGAAAGAAGAAATAAAGAAGAAAGAAAGAAAGAAAAAAAAAGAAAAAAAAAGAGAAGGAAAAAAGAAGGCCCAAAAGCTAAGTATCTTTGTTCCTATTTTCTTTGTCTATTTGATTCTAAAGATGTTTTTTTGATATGATTATAATATTCTTGTGAACCTATCTCTTCTGCATGTTTTCTACCTCTGATTGTTACACATGCCTAAGTCTGTTATAGTATTCTTAGGGTTATTAATGTTTATTACGCATGAATCATGAGTAAATAGGCGTGTTTATGTGTTTGTTCATCATGCTCTGTCTAAAATTAAGTTTTGATTATTCTGGATTCAACCATTATCAAACTTTCCCTCTGAATTCTGATTGATTAAAAGTTGATGTGTGATTAAGGCTATATGTGCAAAATAACATAAACTGGTTATATTTGTAATCTGATTCATTTGTGAGTCCATTCTGAATCTTTGGATGCTTTTGTGATTTGGGTTATGATTGTAAAGATTTTGGGGTATTTTGAAAGTTAGTATATGGTTTAGTCATTAATTGGTTATATTGATTACTTAATTGTGTTTCTGTTAAGTGGTTGTTTATGAAAAAATTATCTCTATTTGGTTCCCTTGTTTTTAATAAGAGGCTATATGTTAAATAAGGGGTTGGGTCTGCTAAAATTTTGGCTAAATCTGAAAAAGGGGTTTGGGGTCTGAAACTGACTAAGTCTTAAAATAGTTATAAAAGTGGTTACTCATTAAATAATTCATAACCCTATTCTGCCAGACCTTAGTAGGCCGGGTAAATTGAGATAAATAATAAGGGTATAACAGGAAACAATAAATGGCATTCTTGAAGATTTAATAGAGCCTATAGAGCTAAAAATGACTTTAGTGCCTTGTATTTCTGTAATTACTTATAAAACAAAGGACAAACTGGGCATAATTAAAAGGCAGTCATGTAATAAACCTTAGCAAGTGAGGGTAACTACGTAAAATACACCTAACAGAATACTATAGAATTGCCTAGAACCTTCTAGCAAGGGCTCTAAGGCATTTCGCTACACTCTTAATGAACTAATCTGTAAATAACTTAAAAGAATAAGGGGAGGGGATTGAAAATAAATTATTTGAACCCCCCCCCCCCTTAAATTCCTCCCAAAACCTGTTTATAAATAGGCTATTAGTGAGCCTGAAAAAGAGGTTAAATTTTAAGGGGTTCCACAGATAGTGCTAAAATTGAGAGATAGTTCTGAGGTCCAGATTTTCAAGTTAAAAATTATATTCTAAAATTTGGTTCTATATACTACAATCCTTAGTTTATTAATTTGGGTATTAATTTGGGAGTTCCTGCTGGGTCTATTGTCCTTCAATTCATTTGGATTTGCTTGAGCTCTTCATTCTGCTTTGTTGATCTGCTGGATTTCTATATTTGGGATTCTGTTTATTGTTCTGTTGCTGTTATTTTGCTGACTATTCTTCATCCTCAAAGCCTAGACTCATAGATTGCTTTTGAATCAGGTACACTTCTATTTCCTGAAGATGTAATCACAATTATGCTGAAGAAATGAAATCGCATGAGTTGTTGGATGAATTTGCTTCTGTTTTTCCTTTTAATTTGTAATTGTTATTTTTCTAGAATCATTGTAATTCATCAGGATTGGTTGTAATAATCAACAACTATATGAGATGGATATGGATTAAAGTAGAATAGCTAGTATAGTAGTAAAACGTAGTTAAAAATAGCTATCACTTAATCCAAATCCAGAACGAGTTAATACACCTAAAATTGGTACAGATAAATTGATAATTATCTATGTTTGTTAGTTAAATTCTGAATAAGGACCAACTTAATCTAAGAAATGACATGAATCAGGATCGATTTAATTAAAAAAAAAATGAGAAAATGAGTAGAATAAGTTTAAACTGTGTTGTCGTCTAGCTCTCATTTAACAATGATTTCTCTATAGGTTAGTCTTAGAATTCTGTAATTGTCACTAATTCAAGTCTGTCTAGTTAATATTTCGATGTTGTTCTCATTTAGTTAAAATTAGGTAAAAAATAAGTTTACAATCAGCATTCTAATATCTACCCAGGTATCTGAAATAATAGCACTAATACTAAAGTTCTGTTCTTAGGATGTTCAGTTTGAATTTGAGATTAGCAGTGATCGATACGTAATTTGACACTTTTTCTGAAACAATATGAATCTTACTTGCTTCTTCGGTCATTTGAGGATCATTTGTTTAAATTTTATATTGAAGTTACGAATCTGTTCCATATTTCGTCTATATACTCTAGGCATGGTCATGAACATAGGCCCAGACTTAATTAACATTACATCTGGGTCCTCGAGTGGGGATACTAACGTACACTGGGATTCAGAGATCTGTTCGCCCACAATGGACTGTTAAAGTAGTCCAATAGTCCAGGCCTAGTAATAAATAATTGGCCTGGACCTTATAATAATTGGCTTAGAAACAATACAAAAACCATGTTCTAATTAGGGAGAAAAAACAGAAATAGTAAAACATAGTATACGATAAGTTTGGACTTTTAAAAATAAGGGATGAGCCTCGTATTAGAAATGAAAAGATACACGGGGCCCCATATGAATTTTAATATAAAATGTTAGACTCGGAAGGACCATTTAACGAATTTCACAGTCTTTCCTAAAGATAACAAGGCACAGATGTTATAGGCACGACTAAAAATATACATCCTTAATAAGAGTGCACATTTATGTGACTCAAATCTCAAATCCCAGCGAAGTTGAAATGCACTAAAGTCACAGGCGTACTAGTTGTGGTGTGACTCGAAATGCGTTTTCGTGACGTCGCAAGTCGTTAAAATAACAAAATGGAACATTGGCATGTGAAAAAACATATAAAGAAATCAAATGAGACAAAAACAGCAGTTGAGCGACTGTGCTAGAACCACGGAATTCGGGTGTCTAACACCTTCTCCCGGGTTAACAGAATTCCTTATCCGGATTTCTAGTTTCGCGAATTGTTAAAACAGAGTCATATTTCCTCGGATTTGGGATTAAACCGGTGACTTGGGAAACCATTATCTTCCCAAGTGGCGACTCTGAAATCTAAATAAATCCCGTTTCTGATTGTCCTTAAAGTGGAAAAACTCCTTCCCTGTTGTTATTATTATATCCCTTCTTGGGGTGTATTAGTAAATAGCGGGGTATACTTTATCTTGAAAAAAGTAGTAAAAAGGGAGGTATGACACTGCCTACGTATCCTTTCAGGATCAATTCAAACGTAGTTCAGGTCATAAAATCGCTTCATTGTTGCGATATTTCCTTCCATTCTTCTTCTTTATTTTATTCTTTTCTTTCTTTTATTTCATTGCTTTTCTTCTTTTTATTTTCTATTTCTTTATTTTCTTCTTTTACTTTTCTTTTTCTTTTTCTCTTTTTGTTTTCTTTTTCTTTCTTTTTCCTTTTCTTCTTTTCATTTCTCTTTTCTTCTTTTCTTTTCTTGTTTCTCCACTTAATTTCCCCGTTCAATCTTTGATTTTTGTTATTGATTCCGAAAGAGAGATATGAAAGAAAATATAATAAGGCTCAAAGGAATAGTAATGGATAAAGATTTGGATAGCAGAACAAAATTCCTTCATTATTTCAATCTCAAAACATGTCAAATACAATCAGATACATAAAGACAAAGAAATCATACATAATATCTATTGACTGCATCAGAATTGATAGTCATTTCTACACATTTCTCTTTCACATCTGTTAGATACAATGCACCATTAAACAACACTCGTGTTACAATAAATGTCCCCTGCCAGTTGGGAGCAAACTTTTCTTTTGCCTCAACCCAATAAGGTAGGATCCTCCTTAATACCAATTGTCCGACTTCAAATTTCCGCGGACGTACTTTCTTATTATAAGCTCTTGCTATTCTCTGTTGGTATAACTGCCCATGACATACTACTGCCAATCTCTTTTCATCAATCAAGCTTAATTGTTCCAGACGGGCCTTTACCCATTCATCATCATCAATTTCTGCCTCCGCAATAATACGAAGGGAGGGTATTTCAACTTCAGCACGTATCACTACCTCCGTACCATACACTAATGAATAAGGAGTCGCTCCTACCGAAGTGCAAAGAGTAGTGTGATATCCTAGCAAAGCAAAATGTAATTTCTTATGCCACTGCCTGGTTCCTTCCACCATTTTCCGAGGTATTTTCTTTATATTCTTATTAGCTGCCTTAATTGTTCCATTCGCTTTAGGACGATATGGTGTGGAATTGCGGTGTGTAATTTTAAACTTCTCACATGTTTTCACCATCAAATGACTGTTAAGATTGGCAGCATTATATGTGATAATCACCTTCAGAATTCTGAACCGGCAAATAATATTTGCATGTACAAAATCAACCACTATTTTCTTGGTCACTAATTTGAACGTTTTCGCTTCAACCCACTTGGTAAAATAATCAATGGCTACCAAAATAAACCTGTGCGTATTAGATGTTGTCGGATCGATCGGCCCAATGACATCCATTCTCGAAGCAACAAAGGCCATATTGCTGACATTGTATGCAACTCAGATGGTGGAGAATGGATCAAATCTCCATGTACCTGGCATTGATACACATGCGCACAAAGCTGATATAGTACTGTTCCATAGTAAGCCAGTAATAACCCGCTCGGAGAATTTTCTTTGCCAACACATACCCACTCATATATGGTCCACAAACTCCTGCATGCACCTCGATCATGATTGTTGTAGCTTTTTTATCATCCATACACCTTAACAAACCAAGATCTGGAGTTCTTTTGTATAAAACCCCTCCACTGAAGAAAAATTCGCTTGCCAAGCGTCTAATAGCTCTCTTTTGATCCCCCGTGGCCTGTGCCGGATATACTCTCATTCTGAGGTATTCTTTAATATCATGAAACCATGGCTCACCATCAATCTCCTCTTCTATCATATTACAGTAAGCATGCTTATCTCAGACCTGAATCTGTAATGGGTCCACATAAGCCTTATCCGGACGATGCAACATTGAAGTCAAAGTGGCAAAAGCGTCAGCAACTTCATTGTGAATCCTCGGAATGTGCTTGTGTTCTATTGACTAAAACCGCTCGCAAAGTTCATGCAGACATTGCCGGCACGGTATGAGTTTTAAGTCCCTTGTTTCCCATTCACCTTGAATTTGATATACCAAAAGATCTTAGTCGCCCATGACCAAGATCTCTTGGACACCCATATCTATAGCCATCCTCAAAACCAAGATATATGCCTCGTATTTAGCCATATTGTTGGTGCAGAAGAAGCGAAGCTGAGCTGTAACAGGGTAATGCTACCCTATCTCTAAAATAAGTACCGCTCATATCCCGATGCCTCTGTTCTTGGCAGCCCCATCAAAGAATAGCTTCCACCCATATTTTTCATCTCGTTCTGATTCCTCGATTTACATTGCCTACTCATCAGGAAAATATGTTTTCAACGGTTCATATTCATCATCAACTGGATTCTCCTCTAGGTGATCAGCCACTGTTTGTGTTTTTATCGCAGTACGGGTCACATAAACAATATCAAATTCGGTGAGCAGGATTTGCCACTTAGCAAGCCTTCCTATGGGCATGAGCTTCTGAAAAATATACTTCAACGGATCCAGCCGGGAGATGAGATAACTAGTATATACTGACAAATAATGTTTTAACTTTTGTGCTACCCAGGCCAAAGCACAACACGTCCTCTCCAGTTGAGTGTAGTTTACCTCATAAGATGTGAACTTATTACTAAGGTAATAAATTGCCTGCTCTTTCTTCCCTATGACATCATGCTGCCCCAGTACATAGCCAAAAGAATTATCCAACACTGTTAGATAAAAGATCAAAGGTCTTCCTAGCTCGGGCGGAACCAATACAGGTGGATTGGCCAAATACTCTTTAATTTTGTCAAATGTTACCTGACATTCATCTGTCCATTTGACTGTAGCATCTTTCTTCAGCAGCTTAAAGATAGGCTCACAAGTTGATGTGAGCTGAGCAATAAATCTACTGATATAATTCAACCTACCAAGCAAACTCATCAATTCTTTCTTGCTCTTTGGTGAAGGCAATTCCTCGATGGCTTTGATTTTGGATGGGTCTGATTCAATACCACGTCAGCTTACCACAAACCCCAACAACTTTCCTGACGGGACTACAAAAGCACACTTTGCCGGATTGAGTTTGAGATTGTACCTGCAAAGCCTCTGGAAAAACTTCCTTAGGTCTTTAACATGATCATGTTGTTTTCTTGACTTTATAATTACATCATCTACATAGACTTGAATTTCTCGATGTATCATATCATGGAATATGGTGGTCATCGCTATCATGTATATTTCCCCTGCATTCTTCAGCCCAAACAACATAACCCTATAACAGTATGTCCCCCAAGATGTGATGAATGCCGTCTTTTTAGCATCTTCCTCATCCATTAAAATCTGGTGATAACCTGCATAACAATCCACGAAAGAACCAATCTCATGTTTGGCACAATTGTCAATTAGTATATGAATGTTTGGCAATGGAAAATTGTCTTTTGGAATTGCCTTGTTGAGATCATGATAATCAACACGCACTCTGGTTTTTCCATCTTTCTTTGGCACAGGCACGATATTGGCTAACCATGTGGGATGTCGGGTAACCAGTATGACCTTTGCCTTAAACTGCTTATTGACTTTCTTTTTATTTTCACACTGATATATGTCTTAAATTTCCTCAACTTCTATTTGACAGGAGGACATTTCGAATAAGTGGGCAATTTATGGACCACCAGATCAGTACTCAGACCCGGTATATCATCGTATGACCATGCAAAGATATCTTTGTATTCAAACAACAACTTGATCAACTCTTCCCTGAGCGGGGCTTCCAAATGGACACTTATTTTTATTTTCCAAACATTTTTCTGATCCCCCAGATTGATTGCCTTGGTGTCATTCAAGTTAGGTTTGGGTTTTTCCTCATATTGACTCAATTCTTTACTAATTTCTTTCAAAGCTTCCTCATCATCATACTCCACCTCATCATCACATTCAATCTCTTGTATTACTATTTCATATTGATTATCAAGACTAGGCCGGGAACTCCTCATGGACTATACAAAAAAAAAAGACAAAATAAAGGCTATCAGGAATGAAAAAAGAAAGAAATTGCATTTCATTGAAATTTGTAAGATAACAAGGTTTGGCTCATCCAAATGGACAGAATATAGAAATCTGAATTACAACCTTGAAAATAATCTAGATTTAATACTCAAAAAAAAGATAATCAAAAAGTAACTACCGCGACTTCTTCCGAGTTGGAAGAGGAGTTGCTTCCCAGTTATTAAGATTGGCCTAAGATCCCACAAACTGGACATCAATTCTACTCGGACCCTCATCTGCTTCCACCATATTCACTTCATCGAACAACCTTTCAAATCTTTCAATTAATTCCTTGTCATGTTTAATCACCGTAGAGTTGGGCGTCACTGTTGTCGGGCGCCTTTTAGTACCAGATCGGATGAAAAAATGGGAAAGGCGAGGGATAGGTTTAGGGAGGGTCCATACTTTCTTCTTCAACTTTCTGGCTCTCCTTATGTCAGTAGCAGTAGGTTTAAAGCCTAACTCGAAAGTATCAATACTACCAGGAAGAGACACTGGCTGTATAATGCCCTATAGTGAAGCTCCCAAACCCTTTTTGGGCAGAAATCCATTCCTTAATGTCTCTGTTGACACCATAACAAACGCGGTAGCCACCTTAGGCACAGGAACATACTCCCCTTCTAGGACTTTTGCAACTGGCACTGTATCCACAACTTGGTACACCCACGGGCCCTTATCATCTTCAACTTCCTCAAAGGGTGTAATAGCATTAAAAGAATTGTCCTCCCCGTGGACCACGATCTCCTGACGATCCCCTTCAAATTTAACCATCTGGTGTAGCGTAGATGGCACAGCTTTTGAGTGTGGATCCATGGTCGACCCAGTAAAATATTGTAAGACACAGCAATATCAAGCACCTGGAACTCCATCATGAATTTCACATGCCCTATTGTAAGTTCCAGCACAACATTTCCCACTGGATTCTTCCCTCCACCATCTAATCCATGCACACATATACTATTTTTATGAATTCTTTCATTGTAAACCTTCAACTTCTCCAGGGTGGATAGAGGGAAAATGTTGGCACTAGACCCATTATCAATTAACACCCGGGTCACCACGGAATCCTCGCATTTTACTGTGAGATGCAGGGCTCTATTTTGTTCAGTTCCTTCCACAGGTAATTCATCATCGGAGAATGTTACCCTGTTCACCTCAAAATATTTGTTCGCAACCTTTTCAAGATGGTTCAATAATTTTATCTGGCACATGTGCTTCATTTAAAATCTTTATCAGGGACCAACGATGTTCATTTGAATAGATTAGAAAAGATAATAGTGAAATATGTGCCGGTCTTTTTCTTAATTGTTCCACGATTGAATAGTCCTGTGCCTTCATCTTTCTCAAAAATTCTTTAGCTTCCTCCTCAGTAACAGCTTTTTTCACTGCTGCCGAATTGTCCCTAGCTGTTTTAGCTTTTCTTAATTCCTCATGGGCAAAACACCTCCCTAATCTAGTCAAACCATGAGTTTCACATACTTTATCCTTAACTTCTTTTCCCCAATACATAACAGTCACTTTATTATAGTTCCACGGAATAGCATTTGCATCTACCACATGCAACTAAGTTACTGGTTTAATGATGACTGGTTCTGCTTGAGCACCCTTCTCAACCAAGACGGGTTTAATAATTGCTCATGGTATTATCACTTTCACAAGTTCTGGCTTCAACATCAACACTGGATGTTTAACCACCTGTTCCGTTGCAACCAATGCTTTCCCACCATTTAATTTATCATCTACTTTACTTTCACTTTCTTTGATCATCATTACCGTTTGAGATGGCTTTTTACACTCTCCTCTCTATAATAACTCAATCATGTGAATCTCATGATGAGTTGGTAATGGATTCTACATAATATTGGGAGTTTCTGGAGCCTGCACTTCAATTCTCCTAGTATCAATAAGTTTCTGAATAGTAGTTTTCAGATGCCAACAATTCTCTGTATCATGCCCCGGAGCTCCTGAGCAATATTTGCAACTGACTGAATGGTCCATGTTCCTCGGTGGTGGGTTTGGTATTTTTGGCTCAATAAGGTTTAACACTCCAAGCTGCCTCAACCTGTGGAATAGGCTGGTGTAGGATTCTCCTAGTGGAGTGAAAGTATTTTTCTTTTGCAATCTGTCATTTCTAGGAGTAGTGTTTGGCCGGAAACCAGTTCCACCGGGATTTCTGTATGTTTTGGGAGGTGGGTATACATTTAGGGTATGATATGTGTTATGAGGAGTGGGTGTACACCACGGTGCGTGGGGTTGAGGATAAGTTTGGGCATGGTTAATGTCACGACCCCAAACCTGGTCGTGATGGCGCCCAGCACATTGCTAGGCCAGCCTGACCAATCAATATCAACAACGGAGCTAGAAGCTCTCTTTAGCCCATTTAAGCATATTAATTCCTGAAGCAACAGCGATACATATAACGAAAATGGGGAACCAAGTCCCATAATACATCAACTCCCATAGACCAAAGGGTAAAGAGTCATGAGCCTCTACTGAACATGAGCGTATAATACAAGATACCAAGTGCGGAAAGAAAAGTCAATACAAAATCAAGAGACAGTAAGAAGGAATATCGGGTCCTGCGGACTCTGCAGCTACCTCGTATATCCCACAAAAGTCGCCTCGAACAGCTACCGGATCACTGCTGAGAGGTACCTGGATCTGCACACAAGGTGCGGGGAGTAAAATGAGTACTGCCAGACTCAGTGGTAATAAACAAGGGTAAGACAGCGCAGATAAGAAATCCGCAATAAAGCACTATGCAAAGCTGAAATCAAGTACCCTGTCCGAACCAATATCAATTGTACCTGTGCCAACAAGTACCAGCAAAACAGTATAACAGCTAGCAGATGTAGCTAAATGCAATGCAATGCATGATATGACCGCTACGGCGCGTAGCCCGATCCAATTTGGGTACCCGTGCTCACTGTGGGGGTTCAGACTCCGGAGGGGCTCCTACAGCCCAAGCACAATATCACTGCGGCGTGCAGTCCGATCCAACATATATACTGCTGCGGCGCGCAGACCGATCCACTACCAGTCAGCTAATATGCAAATACAGCCTCGCAGGCTCAAAAGTAGTTTTGAAAATCCTTTTTATCATTTTTCAGTTGGAAAACAGTAATACCAAGTTCCAGAGATTGGAAATAGCATGATAACAGAAATAGCTACGGACTGGTAGTAACTAACATGTCAATATGATAAGACAATGATAACGATCCTCGCGGGATCCAATAACTGGCTCACGGCCCACATGTATACTCAACCGCCCAAAAAGGGGGTTCCTCGGCTCAAGAGTGGCCATTATCACAATATATAACATGCAACCATCCGAGAAGGAGGTTCGACGGCTCAAGAATAGCCTAATATCATAACACAGTATCAACAAGTCGGACTAAGCCATAGTTCCCAATCACAATCGACCCCGCACTCACCTGAGAGTACGTGTCTCGTCGCTATACGGCGTCACAAGGTGGTATACCGGGGTTTCGAACCCGCTGGTCATCACCCACATCTATTACTCACCTCTATACGGCGCGACGACTACTCCGCAATGCCCTTGCCATGAGAATCAAGCTCCGCACGCGTAGAATCTGATCAAATACAGGTAGAAATACAACAAATTAGGCCAATGGGACGACACCCAATCAATACAACTCAATTTACATCAAAATTCCCAAAGTTGTCAAAACCCGACTTTCGGTACACTTCTCGAAAATTTACAAAAGTCACATATTCGGAACCCTCATCTCAATACGAGTCTAAGCATATCAATTTTACCAAATTCGGACTCCATTTGCCCATTCAAAACCTTGATTTTCTAAAGTTCAAGCCTAGGGCTAAATCCTCCATAAATCACCCCAAATTCCTCCATTTTCATGATATAATTGCATAATATTATCAATACTAATCATAGTTTAAGTCCATAGTTGATTACCTGATGATTTCCCTTGAGTTTCTCTTCAAAATCGCCCAAATAGCCTCTAAAGCCGAGACCCAAATGTGTGAAATGTTTTCTAAAATTTTCTAACTTCTGATACAATTAATTCATTGCGACTTTCGCTTCTGCAGACCATTTTCCGCCCCTGCGGAACCGCTTCTGCGACCAATTGGTCGCTTCTGCGAACCCAGGCCTAATTGGGAAAATCCCGCTCCTGCGATCCATGGACCGCCCTCGCGCGTCCGCTTTTGCGGAATTTCTTCCGCCCCTGCAGTCCTCTCCGCCTCTGCGCTCCAGAGTCCGCTCCTGTGGACTCGCCTATGCGGTCAAGAATCCGCTTCTGCGGACTTTCCCCTTACTCATCAAGTCCGCTTCTGCGGTCACCCACTCGCACCAGCGACGCCGCTTCAGCGGAAAAGATTTCGCTTCTGCGATGCCAAGCGCTCATGCGCTCCCTCGTCCGCTCCTGCGGACTCGCTTCTGCGCCCCTATTTCCGCAGGAGCGAAAACAACAGAACCAGAGTCAAAACCTGCAATTTTCCACATTTCTCTCGTTTAGCCATCCGAAAACACCCCGAGGCCCCCGGGACCCCAACGAAAACCACCAACATACCCCAAAACATGATACGAACTTGTTCCAATCATAAAAACACCATCCTAAACATTAAAATCACCAATTACACACGGATTCAAGCCTAAATTCCTTCAAAACTTCCGAATTGCACAATCAATCAAAAACCCAACTAAACAACGTCCGAATGACCTGAAATTTTGCAAGCACATAATTCCATTCCGACTCCCGGATCAAAATCTCACCTACCGTTCGGATTTCGCCAAAATTCAACCTTAGCCAATTCCATTCTATTTCTACACCGGGCCTCCAAATTCAATTCTGATCGCTCCCCTAAGTCGCAAATCACCTCCTGGAACTAACCGAATCATCAGAATCCGATTCCGAGCCCTCTAACCAAATAGTCAACTCCAGGTTGACTTTCCTTATTCAAGTTTCCTTCAAAAAGGCTATATGCCTCATTTTCAATCGAATTCACTCCTAACTCACCCGATAGGCTCTAACACTGATATAAAATCATAAAACATGTATTTACAACATAACGGGGTGGTAATTCTCGTGACGACGGGCCGGGTCGTCACATTCTCCCCCTCTTAAGCAAACGCTCGTCCTCGAGCGGGTAAAGAATCATACCTGAAGTCTCAAACAAGTGAGGATAACTGCTCTGCATCTCCCGATCGATCTCCCAAGTGGCCTCCTCCATGGGTCGACCTCTCCACTGAACCTTAACTTATGCAATCTCCTTAGACCTCAATTTTCTCAACCGACGTCCCAAAATGGCAATAGGCTCCACATCATAGGATAGATCACCATCAAGCTGAATGGTACTGAAATCTAATACATGAGACGGATCTCCAATGTACTTCCGGAGCATAGACACATGGAATACTGGATGGACGCTGGATAAGCTGGGCGGCAAGGCTAACTCATATGCCACCTCTCCAACCCTCCTAAGTATCTCAAAAGGACCAATGTACCTAGGACTCAACTTTCCTTTCTTCCCAAACCTCATGACACCCTTCATGGGTGAAACCTTCAACAATACTCTGTCACCAACCATGAAAGACAACTCTCGAACTCTACGGTCCGCATAACTCTTCCGACGAGACTGTGCTGTACGAAGCCTCTCCTGGATCAACTTTGCTCTATCCAGAGCATCCTGGACTAACTCAGTCCCTATCAATCTAACCTCACCAGGATCAAACCATCCCACGGGGGATCTACACCGCCTGCCATACAATGCCTCATACGGGGCCATCTGAATACTCGACTGATAACTGTTGTTGTAGGCAAACTCAGCAAGTGGTAGGAACTCATCCCACGAACCACCAAAGTCAATCACACAAGCTCGCAACATATCCTCCAGAATCTGAATAGTACGCTCAGACTGTCCGTCTGTCTGGGGGTGAAATGCTGTACTCAACTCAACCCGCGTACCCATCTCTCGCTGAAATGCTCTCCAAAACTGAGAAGTGAACTGAGTACCCCTGTCGGATATGATAGACACTGGGACTCCATGCAACCGAACAATCTCTCGAATAAAGATCGCTGCCAACCGCTCCGATGAGTAGGTAGTACTAACTGGAATGAAGTGAGCTGACTTGGTCAGTCTATCCACAATCACCCATACAGAATCAAACTTCCTCGCCGTCCGAGGGAGTCCAGTAACAAAGTCCATAGTGATCCTCTCCCATTTCCACTCGGGAATAACCATACGCTGAAGAACACCGCCCGGTCCTCTGATGCTCGTACTTAACTTGCTGGCAGTTGAGGCACCGTGATACATGTCTGACAATGTCCATTTTCATCTTTCTCCACCAATAGTGCTGTTTCAAATCTTGATACATCTTAGCGGCTCTTGGATGGATAGAATACCGCGAGCTATGGGCCTCCTCCAAAATCAACTCACGAAGGCCATCAACATTGGGCACACATATCCGGCCCTGCATCCTCAATACGCCGTCACTATCAATGGTGACATCTCTAGCATCATCATGCTGAACTCTATCCATAAGGACAACCAAATGTGGATCATCATATCGGCGCTCACGAATACGATCATATAGAGATGACCGAGATACAACACAAGCCAATACCCGGCTGGGCTCCAAAATATCTAACCTCACTAGTCGATTGGCTAGCACCTGAACATCATGAGCAAATGGCCTTTCCTCAGCTGGAATATATGCCAAGCTCCCCATACTGACCGCCTTCCGGCTCAAAGCATCGGCCACCACATTGGCCTTCCCGGATGATATAATATAGTAATGTCATAATCCTTCAGCAACTCAAGCCATCTCCGCTGTCTCAAATTAAGGTCTTTCTGTTTGAACAAGTGCTGGAGACTACGATGGTCGGTATACACCTCACAAGACACACCATACAAATAGTGCCTCCAAATCTTCAATGCATGAACAATGGAGGCTAGCTCCAAATCATGAACAGGATAGTTCTTCTCATGTGGCTTTAACTGCCGAGAAGCATAAGCAATCACCTTACCTTCCTGCATCAACACACAACCTATCCCCACTCTCGAGGCATCACAATAAACGGTATATGAACCTGAAGCTGATGGCAATACTAACACTGGAGCTGTGGTCAAAGCTGTCTTGAGCTTTTGAAAGCTCTCCTCGCACTCATCCGACCATACGAATGGTGCACCCTTTTGGGTCAATTTAGTCAATGAAGAAGCAATGGATGAAAATCCCTGAACAAACCGGCGATAATATCCCGCCAAACCAAGAAAACTCCTGATCTCTGTAGCTGAGGACGGTCTAGGCCAACTCCGCACCACCTCTATCTTCTTAGGATCAACCTGAATACCATCACGAGACACCACATGCCCCAGAAATGCTACGGACTCGAGCCAAAACTCGCACTTGGAGAATTTAGCATATAGCTTCTCCTCCCTCAATCTCTCCAACACAATACTCAAATGTTGAGCATGCTCCTCCTGACTACGGGAGTAGACTAGAATGTCATCAATGAACACAATCACAAATGAATCCAAATAAGGCATGAACACACTGTTCATCAGATGCATAAATGCTGCTGGGGCATTGGTCAGCCCAAACGACATCACAAGAAACTCATAATGACCATATCGGGTCCTGAATGCAGTCTTCATAATATCCGAGTCCCTGATCTTCAGCTGATGATAGCCTGAACGAAGATCGATCTTAGAAAACACCCTCGCACCCTGTAACTGATCAAACAAATCATCTATGCGCGGTAGAGGGTACTTGTTCTTCACTGTCACTTTGTTCAATTGCCTATAATCAATACACATTCGCATGGCACCATCTTTCTTTTTAACAAATAATACCGGCGCACCCCACGGGGACACACTAGGGTGGATGAAACCCTTATCCAGAAGCTCTTGAAGTTGCTCTTTCAGTTCTTTCAACTCAGCTGGTGCCATCCGGTAAGGAGGAATGGATATAGGCTGAGTGCCCGACACCAAGTCAATGCCAAAATCAATATCCCTGTCCGGTGGCATGCCCGGCAGGTCTGAGGGGAATACATCTGGAAAGTCCCTCACAACAGGTACAGAATCAATGCTAGGAGACTCAGCTCCCACATCTCTCACAAAAGCTAGGTACGATAAACACCCTTTTTTAACCATCTTCTGAGCTTTTAAGAATGAAATAACACGGGTAGGGACGAAATCGGTCGAACCCCACCACTTAATCTGAGAAATACCAGGAATGGCCAACGTAACTGTCTTAGCATGACAGTCCAATATAGCATGGTACGGAGACAACCAGTCCATACCCAATATAACATCAAAGTCCACCATCCCCAACAATAACAAATGTGCCTGGGTCTCCAGACCCCCAATAGATATAACACAGGATCTATAGACATGATCCACAACAATCGTATCACCCACGGGGGTGGATACATGAACAAGTAAATCAAGACTACTACGAGTCGCACCCAAATGATGTGCAAAATAAGAGGACACGTAAGAATATGTGGACCCTGGATCAAATAGAACAGAGGCATCTCTGCGACAGACAGAAATGATACCTGTAATCACAGCATCGGAGGCAACTGCATCACGCCTGTCAGGAAGTGCATAGAACCGTGCCTGGCCTCCACCAGATCTCTCCTCGCCCCCGGGGCGACCACGAGAAGACTGACCTCCACCTCTACTAGACTGAGATGGTGCTGAAGATGAGGGCTGATCCCTATGCTGAGTCCTGTCCCTACGGAGTCGAGGGCACTGTCTCCTCATGTGGCCAAACTCACCACACTCACAACATGCACCTGGTGCTGGAGAAGGGAACTGAAGGGAACCCCTCGCCGCAGAAGAACCCTGGGCTGAAGAAGTAGGTGCTGCACCCTGGACTGGAAGGGCACTAAGCGATGACTGACCCTTCTGAAACCCTTGTCGACCACGACCATAAGAACCTCCGCTCTGCTCTGGGCGGCCTGAATGAGAAGGTCTTGATGAGCGACCTCTGCTCTACTGGGAATTCCCTCTAGATGGAGCACCACTGAAACTGCCAGAACCACGAGGCCTCTTTGCCTCCCGCTCCTCTCTCTCTCGGCGACGATCCGCCTCAATGGAGCGTGCCATATCAACAACCTGCTCAAATGATGATGACAAAACTCTCTCTCTGGTCATAAGAATGCGGATAGAGTAGTTGAGGCCATCAATGAACCTCCCGATCCTCTCCCTATCATTAGGGATCATCCATGTGGCATGCCTAGCCAACTGTGTGAATCTAAGCTCATACTGAGTCACAGACATGTCGCCCTGAATCAACCACTCGAACCGGCGACGTAGCTCCTCGCGACGAGACCGAGGTACATATTTCTCTAGAAAGAGAGTAGAGAACTGCTGCCATGTGAGAGGTGCTGCTCTTGCAGGCCTACGCCTCTCAAACTCTTCCCACCAATCAAATGCGAGACCAGTGAACTGAAAGGTAGTAAATGAAACCCCGCTGGACTCAAGAATACCAGCCGTCCGCAACATCCTCTGACACTTGTCCAAGAAACCCTGGGCATCCTCGCCCTCCACGCCATTAAAATGGGGTGGCTGAAGTCTACCAAATCTCTCAAGACGACGCTTCTCGTCGCCGGGCATAACCTGAACCATATGCTCTGGAGCTGGAGCTGGTGCAGCTGGAGGAATAACCGGTACAACCACCTGAGCGGGGACCGCCTCTGGCGTCTGAAGTCCCTGAACAACCGGGTCAGGTATGCGAGCTGCGGGGTTCTGCTGACCACCCCCTGACTGAGATGTCGCTACAGTAGCGGTAGCTGAAACTACCTGAGCCAAACCGGAACACACTGATAATATTTGAGCAAGAGTCTCCTGAAGACCAGGAATAGCAATAGATATAGTCTGGCCCTGAACTGGGGCTGCTGGGGCATCAACCACTGGGGGCTGCTCCTGAACCGGTACAACGGGCGGGTCAGCTGGCACTGCCTCGGCCGCCCTACCTCTACCTCTAGCACGACCGCGCCCACGGCCTCTAACAGGTGGCAATGGAGGTCGTCCACCTCGTCCTGATGCTCGCGTTCTCGCCATCTGCGAGAGAATAGAAAATAGAAGTTCAGTTCTCAGAACAACAAGATTGCACGACAGAGTTTAAGAAAAGTGAAGTGTTTCCTAAAGGTTCGCGGCCTCCCGAGGATAAGTACAGGCGTCCCCGTACCGATCCACAAGACTCTACTAACCGGCTCAAGACTCATGAGGCCTAGTAAACCTAGGCTCTGATACCAACTTGTCACGACCCCAAACCTGGTCGTGATAGCGCCCAGCACATTGCTAGGCCAGCCTGACCAATCAATATCAACAATGGAGCTAGAAGCTCTCTTTAGCCCATTTAAGCATATTAATTCACGAAGCAACAGCGATACATATAACGAAAACGGGGAACCAAGTCTCATAATACATCAACTCCCATAGACAAAAGGGTCAAGAGTCATGAGCCTCTACTGAACATGAGCGTATAAAGGTTTACAAGATACCAAGTGCGGAAAGAAATGTCAATACAAAATCAAGAGACGGTAAGAAGGAATATCGGGTCCTGCGGACTCTGCAGCTACCTCGAATATCCCACAGATGTCGCCTCGCACAGCTAGTGGATCACTGCTGAGAGGTACCTGGATCTGCACACAAGGTGCAGGGAGTAAAATGAGTACTGCCAGACTCAGTGGTAATAAACAAGGGTAAGACAGCGCAGATAAGAAATCCGCAATAAAGCACTATGCAAAGCTGAAATCAAGTACCCTGTCCGAACCAATATCAACTGTACCTATGCCAACAAGTGCCAGCAAAACAGTATAACAGCTAGCAGATGTAGCTAAATGCAATGCAATGCATGATATGACCGCTACGGCGCGTAGCCCGATCCAATTTAGGTACCCGTGCTCACTGTGGGGGTTCAGACTCCGGAGGGGCTCCTACAGCCCAAGCACAATATCACTGCGGCGTGCAGTCCGATCCAACATATATACTGCTGCGGCGCGCAGCCCGATCCACTACCAGTCAGCTAAAATGCAAATACAGCCTCGCAAGCTCAAAAGTAGTTTTGAAAACCCTTTTTATCATTTTTCAGTTGGAAAACAGGAATACCAAGTTCCAGAGATTGGAAATAGCATAATAATAGAAATAGCTACGGACTGGTAGTAACTAACATGTTAATATGATAAGACAATGATAACGAAACGATCCTCGCGGGATCCAATAACTGGCTCACGGCCCACATGTATACTCAACCGCCCAAGAAAGGGGTTCCTCGGCTCAAGAGAGACCATTATCACAATATATAACATGCAACCATCCGAGAAGGAGGTTCGACGGCTCAAGAATAGCCTAATATCATAACACAGTATCAACAAGTCGGACTAAGCCATAGTCCCCAATCACAATCGACCCCGCACTCTCAAGAGTGTGCGTGTCTCGCCGCTATACAGCGTCACAAAGTGGTATACCGGGGTTTCGAACCCGCTGGTCATCACCCACATATATTACTCACCTCTATACGGCGCGACGACTACTCCGCAATGCCCTTGCCACGAGAATCAAGCTCCGCACGCGTAGAATCTGATCAAATACAATAGAAATACAACAAATTAGGCCAATGGGACGACACCCAATCAATATAACTCAATTTACATCAAAATTCCCAAAGTTGTCAAAACCCGACTTTCGGTACACTTCTCGAAAAATTACAAAAGTCACATATTCGGAACCCTCATCTCAATACGAGTCTAAGCATATCAATTTTACCAAATTCGGACTCCATTTGCCCATTCAAAACCTTGATTTTCTAAAGTTCAAGCCTAGGGCTAAATCCTCCATAAATCACCCCAAATTCCTCCATTTTCATGATATAATTGCATAATATTATCAATACTAATCATAGTTTAAGTCCATAGTTGATTACCTGATGATTTCCCTTGAGTTTCTCTTCAAAATCGCCCAAATCGCCTCTAAAGCCGAGACCCAAATGTGTGAAATGTTTTCTGAAATTTTCTAACTTCTGATACAATTAATTCACTGCGATTTTCGCTTCTGCGGACCATTTTCTGCTCCTGCGGAACCGCTTCTGCGACCAATTGGTCGCTTCTGCGAACCCAGGCCCTTTTGGCCATTTCCGCACCGGCGATCCAAGGACCGCTCCTATGAGTCCGCTTCTGCAGAATTTCTTCCGCCCCCGCGGTCCTTTCCGCCTCTGCGCTCCAGAGTCCGCTCCTGCGGACTCGCCTATGCGGTCAAGAATCCGCTTCTACGGACTTTCCCCTTACTCAACAAGTCCGCTTCTGCGGTCACCCACTCGTACCAGCGACGCCGCTTCAGCGGAAAAGATTCCGCTTCTGCGATGCCAAGCGCTCCTGCGCCCCCATTTCCGCAGGAGCGAAAACAACAGAACCAGAGTCAAAACCTGCAATTTTCCACATTTCTCTCGTTTAGCCATCCGAAAACACCCCGAGGCCCTCAGGACCCCAACGAAAACCACCAACATACCCTAAAACACGATACGAACTTGTTCTAATCATAAAAACACCATCCTAAACATTAAAATCACCAATTACACACGGATTCAAGCCTAAATTCCTTCAAAACTTCCGAATTGCACAATCAATCAAAAACCTGACTAAACGACGTCCGAATGACCTGAAATTTTGCAGGCACATCCAAAATCACCTAACGGAGCTACTGCAACTGTCGAAATTCCATTCCGACTCCCGGATCAAAATCTCACCTACCGTTCGGATTTCGCCAAAATTCAACCTTAGCCAATTCAAGCCTATTTCTACACCGGGCCTCCAAATTCAATTCCGATCGCTCCCCTAAGTCGCAAATCACCTCCCGGAACTAACCGAATCATCATGAATCCGATTCCGAGCCCTCTAACCAAATAGTCAACTCCAGGTTGACTTTACTTATTCAAGTTTCCTTCAAAAAGGCTATATGCCTCATTTTCAATCCAATTCACTCCTAACTCACCCGATAGGCTCTAACACTAATATAAAATCATAAAACATGTATTTACAACATAACAGGGTGGTAATTCTCGTGACGACGGGCCGGGTCGTCACAGTTAACTGAGAAATGGGGAACGGGGAGTGGATAATAATGTTGTGGTGGCCATATGGTAAATGTGGGTAAGGCTCGTGATGTGGACGGGGTTGATGATAGTAAGGAGAAGGACCCTGGACCATGTCTTGGATTCTACCATAGCTACTTCTTCTTTCCCAAAACCCCTCCATTTCTAGTCTATATGGCTTGGGTTGTCGCCTTTATTGCTGAGTCGCTCATGATCTTATTAGACTTTAACCCTTCTTCTACCATACTTCCCATCTTGATGACTTCATTGAATGTTTTGCCCACGGCTGACACCAAGTGAGCGTAATAGGTAGGCTCTAAAGCTTGCAAAAAGTAATCCACCATCTCACCCTCTTTCATAGGCGGATTGACCCCCGCGGACTGCTCTCTCCATCGAAATCCATATTCCCTAAAGCTCTCCCCAGGTTTCTTTTCAATCTTTGTCAAGGAGAGATGGTCGGGAACAATCTCCAGATTATACTAAAAATAATTTTCAAAGGCCTGGTCTAAGTCATCCCAGGTATACCAACGGGTGTGATCCTGCCTATTGTACCACTCCAAGGCAGACCCACTGAGGTCCTGGCTGAAGTATGCCATTAGAAATTTGTCTTTTCCCCTGGCAACCCTCATTTTTTACAAAATCCCCTCAAATGGGCCACGGGGTCACCATGACCATCATAAAGATCAAACTTCGGCAATTTAAATCCCACTTGCAATTGGACTTCTGGAAACAAGCACAGGTCTTTATAAGCCACACTTACTTGCCCTCCAAGACCTTGCATGTTTCAGAATGATTGTTCCAGACTTTTTACTTTACGAATCATTTCCTTCTGTTCGGGGTTCTTGGGTGGTTTCTTTTCTTCAGATATATCAACGAGAGGAGTGTACTGGTATAGCTCATGAGATCTAAAAGTAGGTTCCGGTGGATAGTAGTGGTTTGCTTGGGTGTGGAACATAAGTTCACTTGAAGACTTGTGTAGCATGGCAGGTGGAGGAGCCACGTACATAGGAGAAACTAGTGGTGATGGTGGTGGTGGTGGGATTTGCTTTGGTGGTGGAGGTGGTGGAGTTTGAGAATTTGTTGCACAATATGGTGGATATGTAGGATAAGCCGGGGAAGAATTTACGGTAGGAGAATCTTGTGTTTGAACTAGTGGAAGAACAAAGGCGGGATTGGCAGGATATGTAGGTAAGGGTTATCCTTTTGCCCAGGCCTGGTACATTTCGGCCATTTGTTGTTTCAGCTTGTACATTTCCTCCTTCATAGCATTTACATCCACTATTTCTTCATCCCTAGTCGGGTCAACAATTGTGGCTTCGATCTCTTGGCTAACCATTTTCGACATATCTTTGGAACGGGTATTGTACGGATGAGTTGCCAGAATGCCAACTAGCTAAAACCACATGTCTGAACACATCAACAACAATGTTATTAGTGGTTAGGGCATTATCAATCAGTAATCTCACATTGGGAGCATAGATGCACTTAAACAATTTTCCTCGGCCACACGCGTCATCTCGGCTTTCTCAATTACGACTTTTCTTTTATTCTTGCCTTTTCTTTGCTTTGCCAAATCTTTTATTGCGGCTTTTCCCTCTCTCTTTCTTTCCTTTCTTTTTCATTTTTGTTTTTCACTATTCTTTTGACTTGTATTTACATTTCATATGGTTATGGTCGGTCCTATAAAGATTTCCTACATATGCAACTGTGCTTGAATCAGATAAAATCACAAACAAAAATATAAACACAAAATTTTGGAAATTTTCAAATATATTAATGGCCAACGCATCTATTACAATGACAGACTCTAAATTACAGACCAAACTACGAACTTCTTAAAAACTATTTGAAATGAAATGTAGACTGACTAAAAATAAAAGTAGAGACTCAAGTGATTGACATAATGCAATACAGACTCAAGAACACATTAAAGCTCTTGGTGCTCGCGGGATATCATTCGGTCTCGTCATAGGCCTATATGCAAGTTTCCCTTGGAGTTGTCTAGGTCGCCCATTATCCGTTTCAAGAATATCATCACAGAGGCAAAAAAGGTAGTTTGGGTCATGTTCTTACATATTTGGAACTTTCGGGTGATGTAATGAGCAATATCGAGGATTCTTTCTCTAATTATCCTTTTTTTCCTGAAGGAACCACCCAATATGTGCAGCCCTACCCTCTAAAGTCTGCTGATTTTTCTCCTGGAGTAGTTGTAGGTCCATTTCTAATTGTGCTAAAGTTGTATAGCAATGCTCCCTTTTAACACTAAACTCCTTTGCCGGTTTGCTCATTTTAATTTCTGTGGTAATGACCTTTTTTCTTAATCTGGCAACCTCATTATCATGCTCTTCTTTTAGATGTTGAACCATGTGGGCTCATTCCTCTTCATTTTTAGCCAACTGTCTTCGAACCCCAGCTAGTTCTTTTTCTGCTTTGTTAAGGTCGAAACTGTAGTCATTCACTTTAGCCGTAAATTGTCTATTAGCTTTGCATCTCGAGCATTTTTGACAGGGATTTCAGCTGCTATCTTTATTTTCTGAATTTGAGCTTGTAATGCTTCATTCTCTTTGGCCAATTGATTTTTCTCACTCTCGTCGGCTGCTATTTGCACATTGTTTTCAAATTTGAAGTCTTAGACCTGTTTTTTCAACATGCTGATTTTTACCCTGTACCCATTTTCTTTCGCTAACCAAGCCCATTGTTCTTGTGATGATTCAGCAAACTCCTGGAGGTGAGTCCTTTTGGCCGGCCTTCCGAATGCAACACTCCTTCTATACCAAGCCTGATAGTCAGGTGATACCTTTTCTTTAGCTCGATCCCGGATACAAGTATTTGCCGCCAAATATTGACATTCGCTCGAGAACTGGCAGTGCAGTGCTTCAGGAAAATGGCCATTGGGGCCAATCTCGATCACTTGCAAACTAAGATCATCATCTTTAGGTACTGTCTGGCATCTCCCAAGTTGTCTCAACACACGATAAGGGGCATCAGGCTGAATGCTTTTAAGCCCCATCAGAAGGAAATGTGGTCGGGCTGCCGGCATATATACGATTTTATCAATGGTAACCATCCAAGCGTCCGCTCAATTTCGCTAGCAGTAAGGGACCGAAAATATGTTGTCCGACCCGTAAATCCTTTTGCCAATTTGACCCCTTTAATCCTTGTGTGAAACTCTTCTATGCACGTTTTCTCTGGAGACCCGTAGGTCAAGAATTGAGGACGATGACATAGATGCTCAATCATCTATATTTGTAACAATAAACTACGCCCCTCGAAGAAAGTTTTCCCAGCCTTGCAAGCCGTAAGAGCACAGAAAGTGTCAACTAATATCATCGGTGCAAGAGTACTTTTAGCTTCGGTAATTAATGTGCTGACAACCCCAGCTACCTTTATGTCAACGTTCCCGTCCTTTCTTGGAAATACCAAGAGCCCCAGAAAAGCTACTATAAAAGCGAAGCGTCGATGCTCTTCCCATTTCTGACGATTTCCTTTGCTACATATCTTACTTTCTGGATTGTTGAACCCTCCAATGTGGCCATATCGATGGTATATAAAGTTTAGAGTACAGAATCCATTTACCAAATATCTATTGTGGACAATTCTATCTATCTTCTAAAAGTCTAAAAATATGTGTACAGCTACGACTCTCGAGGCACCCAAGTATTTGTGCCTCAAAGGAACTTCATCTTTCCCAATGTAGTAGGCTATTTCCTCTAATGTCGGGGTAAGCTCAAAGTTTGAAAAATGGAATATGTTATGTGCTGGGTCCCAACTTGTGATTAATACTCTGATAATGTCTCCTCGAGGTGCATTATCTAACAAGCCGGTAAGTCCTTTCAGATGTTTCTTGACTTTATCTTTCCCTTCTTTGCCCAAATCGTTCCACCATAGACGTAACTCCAAAGGGATTTTATGCATGCTTAAGAAAGGTTCATTTCGAGTCGTGCTCATCCTGCACATTTATTAAGGTGATTGTCACTTATTTATGACCTAAAAGAAAAAGACATCATTTTTTCACAATTCTAATTTCCAGAAATGAAGTCTGATTTTGCCGATACGGCCTTTCAACACTTCAAAAGAAGATTTTAAGGTTGTGCCCGCTAATTGTTGGAAAATAACTCAAAGTGGCCATTTTTTCCATAAACAGACTTCCGGCGCCCTTTCGGGACATTCGGCTATTTTGCCAAAACAGCATCACTTGATTTATTTATGACAAAATCAAAATTTTTACATTTTCTACAAAAAAGGCGTGGTTGGACCCGTCAAGGATTGCCTGCGTATCTCACACGTGGTGAGAATCAAACCAGCGTAGTTCAAACAAATAAACAAAACTATTTTGAAATAGACCATTTTTCATTTCTATTTTTTTTTTGGCAAAAATCAAATAGCAAAAAATTTCATTTTCATTTTATTGGCAAAACAAACTATTTTTTTAATTTTTGAAAGCACAACACAATAACAACTTTATTTATTTTCAACAATCCAAAATAAAACTCTTTCATATTTTTCCTTTGCTTTAGTAAAAAAAATTATTAAAAACCAAAACCTTTCCATTTTTCAACCTTTTGTTTTACGAAATTTCGGCAGAGTTTCGATAGTATTTAGGTATCGGTTTTTCTAAAACTAAACAATTACTACTATTTTTCTCTTTTTCTATTTTTCTAGATTTCACAAAAAAATTCTTTTTTAAACCGATCAGCATGCAGGTCCAACACAAATGAATGCAACACGTAAAATGTATCATGGTGGTCTTTTCATATTTGGTTACCTATCCTAGACGGACCCAACCCATGTGTTGAGTCCCCTAAGCCATACGTGATACAAATAAATGGCCCTATTCTAAGTTCAAAACCTGGTTATATGTTCTAGACTGTGTACCCGAGCGGACAACTCGAGTCGAGGCAGGCTATGTACCGGGAACCAAAAGGCCAATCGGCTTAGTAATTTGTGCGACCTCTTTCTTATTTCAGGGTATTGACACTAACAGAATAGGGAGTCTCAACTAGTAAGCACATCCCCAAAGGTGAGAAGAGAAGTGTTTTCGGTACAGTTTATATACAATTCAAATAATATCAAAGCGATAAACATTTAGCACATTAATCATGAACGTAGGCAAATCAGATATAAACAAATACAAAAATTATTCCGAGCTCAAATTCTTAAACCCTGAACCGAAGTTCTGGGTTTCTTATCCCCAACAGAGTCGCCAGAGTTGTCACACCTCTTTTTTACGTTTACTACACCCCAAGAAGGGTATAATAAAGAAGTTTTTCCATTTAAAGGACAATCGAAATGGGATTTATTATTATTTATTCAGAGTCTCCACTTGGGAGATTAATGGTGTCCCAAGTCACCGGTTGAATCCCGAACCGAGGAAAATATGACACTGTTAATAGTCCGCCAACTAGAAATCCGAATAAGGAATTTTGTTAACCCGAGAGAAGGTGTTAGGCATTCCCGAATTTCGTGGTTCTAGCATGGTCGCTCAGCTGTTGTATTTAATTTTTATCTGATTTCAATACATGTTCTACTTTTTGTGTGCCTTTTGTTAATAACTCATTTTTATTATATTTGTTATTTATTTTTTTACAAGAATTACAATATCGTAAAAATGTATCTCGAACCACGCCGCATCAGTGCGCCCGTGGATTTTGACATACTTCGACTTCGTTGAGATTTGGATTTGAGTCACAAAAATGTGCACCTGTATTTAGTAAGGTAATGTTATTAACATGTGCGCCTAAATAAACTACGCGTTTATTAACTTTGGGAAGACCGTAAAATTCGCGAAACGGTCCTCCCAATTTCTAAGTTATTTTATATAGTAATCATTGAGGGCCCCGACTTTTATATTTAATTGAGCCAGGCTCGTCTCATCATTTATTAAAAAGTCAATCTTAAAAGTAACTATGGTTTGCTATTTATTTGTCTCTAAGCTAAAAGAAGAAAAGAAAATCATAACTAATTTTTATCATGTAGAAGAAGGCCATAGCCTATCATTTGGGTATTATTAACCCAACTTTTATTTATTCTCAAGTCCAAATGGCCCAAACTGTGTGACCCAATTTCATCAACCGATCGATCTTTGGGGAAGAGGTCATGGGATCGATTCCCTGATCTGGTCAAAACATGAAATGTCTTAAACTAGAATCAAGCATCCAGAGATTGGGCTGTCAGTAGCCTTATCTATTAAGGCCCAATAACCAGCAAATTCGATTTACTAATCTCGTTTCTAATTATTCTGTATATGTTCATAGTAGACTAGTACTTAAAACATATCAGTATTTCAAATTAGTTGAATTATGGAATTGAATCAAATGCCGCACAAACCCCTTTTGAACTTATTCTTTTTACGATCATTGGAACAAATCCATAGTTAGAAAAAACTATCACCTAACGCTAACAACTAACAGCTCAAACCTTAATTATCACTACATATTACCAGTACTCCAAATCCATTAAAAATTGTTAAAATCATTTTTGAAAACCAATGTTAGATTATTTAAACTACTTACTAATTTTAGATATGTGTATTATTATTTAACACTGTCTCGCTATCAAAGTTTTGATAGTTACAAAAGTTATTACAAGCTAAACATGAAAGCCTCAACAACTAAACACCTGCACTGCTAAATATACTCCCAGCTTACGGAATAAAGTTTCTTCAATAGTCGACCAATTAACTGCATCCTCTATGATCCCAGTAGGATTGTGCATCGATTTCAAACGAGCAGACTTTTTCTTTCCTTAAAAGGGGTTGAGCATACTTCATTGTCTTCCTGCACTAGAATTCTACCCATTTTTTCGCAGAAACTCTTGGATCGTCGCTACCTCCTTCTCGGAGCCGATGGAAGGCATCAAACAAATGCTCATAAGTCTGGAGAAAAAACCTTTTCCCTTTGTCATACGTGCTTGTAATCTCTTTAACATGTGGCACAACTTCCTCATAATGAGATCTTATTATAGGCAAACCACCGATCTAATACAAAATCCCAAAGTGATATGGATAGTTCTCCAGCAGAGGTAAGCAATGTGTTGGTAACAGGGTACCATGCCTCATAGAAAGCCTGCATAATATCCGTATTACGATCATATGTGAAGAGTGAAGCATATACGATGTCATAAACTCTTGCACCCTCCAATGACAAGCGACACCTACTCAAGACGTCTTCTGCCCATTCCCAGTAGCCAGGAACATAATGAAATTCACCGTCGAACAGCAAATCATTGCTCCAGTGAGTTTACTTTTTAATAATTAGAAGCCCTAGGCATGGTAAGGCACTTGAGACATTCCAATCATGATGAATAGTAGTGCAAAGCATCCATATTTTTGAAGGACGACTATTGTATTCAATCGCCCAGTCTGCCAGCTAAGGTGGGTCCCTCAAAGGCACCTATGAAGCTACAGCATATTGGCCGATTAGTGACCTATCAACTGGTCACCTTGTCCCATCCTTGCTTCCCTTATGGTCCAAAATAACAAGGCATTGCGACTTAGAGGAAGAATTTCTTAAGTCTTTGAAGTAAACCATGTTTAGACTGCAAAAAGAGAGAAAAGTGTTTATTAGCACTTAACTTAGAAATGTGATATTCATGGACTTAAATTCATCATATAATGTGTCATGTCTCAAGATTAATCCTACCAAGCATGGAAAATGCAAAGTTTTGGATTAGACGGCGTAATGGTCTATGCCTTAGATAAAATGAAGTTAAATCTTTAAACAAGATAAAGTCATTAGCTTAGACGGTGTAATGGTCTTTGCTTTAGACAAAAGAAATCTTTGACTTAGACAATGTAATGGTCTATGCCTCAGATAAAATGAAGTTAAATCTTCAAACAAGATGAAGTCATTAGTTTAGACGGTGTAATGGTCTTTGCTTCAGACAAAAGAAATCTTTGACTTAGACGGTGTAATGGTCTATGCCTTAGATAAAATGAAGTTAAATCTTCAAACAAGATAAAGTCATTAGCTTAGACGGTATAATGATCTTTGCTTCAGATAAAATAAGCCTTTGGCCCAGACGGTGTAATGGTCTTATGCCTCAGCTAAAATGAAGTTAAATCTTCAAACAAGATGAAGTCATTATCTTAGACGGTGTAATGGTCTTTGCTTCAAACAAAATAAATCTTTGACCCAGATGGTGTAAAGGTCTATGCCTCAGATAAAATGAAGTTAAATCTTCAAACAAGATGAAGTCGTTAGCTTAGACGGTGTAATGGTCTTCGCTTCAGACGAAATAAATCTTTGGCCCAGACAGTGTAATGGTGTATGTCTTAGATAAAATGAAGTTAAATCTTCAAACAATATGAAGTCATTAGCTTAGACGGTATAATGATCTCGCTTCAATAAAGTCATTAGCTTAAACAGTATAATGGTCTTTACTTCACATAAAATAAATTTAGGCCAGACAGTGTAAAGGTCTATATATACCTCAGATGAAGTCATTGGCTGAGATAATATCGGACGTGGTAAGGGGCGTGAATTTAAGGTCTTTGAAGTCTACTTGAATTAGAAAAGTTGGAAAGTGAGTCACTGGTGAAAGCCCACGTTAATACCTAACTTAGTTTAGAGTTTAACATTAAAGTGTGAAGTAGTTTTGTTTTTTATGGAATATACTTGCAAGCCAAGTTGCATATTTGTTCCAGTGTACTAAAATGATTCGAGGGCTTTCAATATCTTGCGACTGGTAAAAGAAAGAGCCATAAATGATTTAAACATCTATAGTTTAAGTGAGCTGAAACGTAACTGGAAGTGTAAATGATGTAAACATCTATACTTCAAGACCGGTCTTTCGAGATAAGTAAATATACATATAGACAAGTCTTGAAGTAGGGGTATTTATAGGTATATAAATTTTATTTAAATTAAATCTACAAAATAATTGGACTATATTTTAAATTCAAGATATATTGGTCCAAATAAATATTATGAGCTAATATAATTGAATTAATTATATAAGTCTAATATATATGGATTAAATAAATAAGTCATAATTCATTGGGCTAAAGTGATGAGCTCAATTCATTAGGCCCAAGATGTTCCAGTTTGGTGCCACGTGTCAAATGACGTGGCGTGCCAAGTCAAACGGAAGAGCCAATAGGATCATGCCATATGTCAAAATGATAAGGCATGCCCAGTCACACTAAAAGGCCAATGAAATCGTGCCACGTGTGCAAGTGACATGTTCTGGCCAATCAAACGCGGCCATGTCACCTTCAATTTAATTGATCGGAAAGAGTTTGTTCTTATCACAACTTGTCCCTCACACAGCTATAAATAAGGGTCTTCATAACTTGGAAAAGAGACCAGAAGTTATGACAAGAAGCAAGAAAGAGCTCGTGGATCAAACACTGCAAATTCCTCCACAAGTTTTAAGCTTCAAGCAATCAAGTTCAGATTCAAACTTCAAGTTCATGTTCAAGAAATCAAGTTCAAGCTTAAGAACGAAGAACGAATCAAGATCAAGTTCAAGCAATCAATCATTCGTGGAAACAAATATTGATTCAAGATCAAGCTCAAAGGCCATTGAATTTATTTACCCTTGGAAAGAAGAATCAGAGGACTTATAGAGATTGTATACTCAAATTATTCAAAATAAAATACTACAATTGTTGCACTAATTTTGGTCTTAATTTTATTTTCTCGTTTGCATTTATTGTTTACAGTGGCTAAATTTCGATTATTTTTGGAGCTGTATCTATTTTTTAATTAGCACTTGTAAATCTAGCTATTTTTAAATTTTACCCAAGTTAACAATAAAGGTTTTTATGGATCAATAGGTAAACAAAAGGTAAATATAAGAGAAATCACAAACTTTGAGGGTATTTTTTGAACTTTTTCCATTGAAAATAACACAAAGATCACGACAATTTTTTTGTTTATTTATTCAAAACGTATAAAAATTTGACTTGAGGCTTTGAAGAGGATGAATTATATTTAATATAAAATGGAAGGAAGTTATCTCGAAAAGAATTATAATTTATTGGAATAATGTGGACTTATTAGTGAAAGTATTACACAATTAAAGCAAAAGATTCAACTAGGCAAAATCAACTAATTGCATGTGTATACTAAGTAGTAAGTTCCAAGCTCGCTTAATATTTTTTTTAAATTATTATTTTATTTTTTAAGTTAAGAAATATGTATTTACATTATACCGAAATACTTGTGAAATTATGCCTTAATCATTGATGCCTATTAATAATTGTGCCCAATATTATATGCTGATTTTTTGAAAAATGATTTTTCTTTTCCATTGGCACCCATAAAAAATATCCATAAATAAGAAAAAGTCAGAAGAGAGAGATTCTAATTAAGGACAAATATACAAATACTCTCCTTAAAATAAATAAAAATAAGTAAAAAATGAATTTCCATTCCTAAAATTATGCTAGGCTTTCTGGTTAGGAATAACCTGCAATGCATTGCCATTGAATGAATGAAAATATTGCTTTAACATCATTTTTCTTTATTATAATTAAAGAAGAGTCAAACCTAAATTTCTTTTAGGGTTTGAGTCCATTTTGAGTTTTTGTTTCCAAATTCAACAATTTTTTTTTATGTATTTCTCCATACAACAAAAGCAAATGATTGATTTTAGGTGAATTATCATCTTCTTGAATAGCCATTGGAAGAAGAAATATTTGAAGAGATGACCACAAAAGTGAAAGGCCTACTTAAAGGCCTTAGGTATATTTCTCAAGTTTTTGGTGAGTAAATGGTTTTTTAATTATACAAATTTTCAATATGTGGGTATTTTTGGATTTGTTGAAAAAGATTGTTTTATATGATTGGAAGAAAATGTATGTTACTAAGTCAGAGCGATCGAGCTAGAACTGAATCAGTTTGAATCATTTATATTTGTTTCGTTGTATGATGCAGATGAGGATAAAGAAAAAGAAATGCAAATTGGTTTTCCTACAGATGTAAAACATGTTGCACATATAGGATGGGATGGTCCATCAGTTGATAATCCAAGCTGGGTAATAATTATTTTACTTGTTATATTTCTTATGTTAATTATTCAATCTCTTTTTCTTTTCTTTTTTTTTACTCCGTGTTCCGGTATTTATATTGGGCCGGACCAAATCCGGATTCGTGTTGAATTCTACTTCATACCTAGGGTCTGGTTATGGATAGAGCACTTATTATTCCGCTATAACCCTTATTGGTTATTCATCTCTTATTCAACTTCTTGGTTTACCATAGCTGTTACAAAAAATGTATCGAATCGATTTTTTTTTTTAAATGAATAAATCTGATTATTAATCTTTTCAATTAAATGTTTTTGGCAGATGAAAGAATTCAAATCACCAGGAGCATTTCAATCAGCTCCTTTGGTTCCTCCTCCTGCAGATCTTAAAGAAAATCCTGATATTAAATGGGTTTCTGAAGGTTTGTTACCTTTTTACCTTTATCTTTTTTTAATTTATGTGATATTTTTTCATTTTGACATGATTCAATGCTCAAAAAGTTTGACACTATTATACTAATAAGGGAAAAAAAGTTCAAATTCTCCCTTATACTTTGACCTCCGTTAGAAGTTTGGCTTATCTATGGCCTCGCCATTACAATTTCTACAAATTTTAAGAATTTAGAGTCATTAAACTAATCAAATAGTGTCATACAAAATGAGACAGAGAAAGTATCTGGCCTTATACAAGTCGGCAAGGCTAAAATGATGATTAGATTTCATATCCAAGATTGAGACATCTACGAGTCTAGACAATGTTAAAGCAGTCTATATATTGAAATTTAACTAGCAGTATAAAAAGAAATTCTTACACGATCGTTGTATCTTTGTTGGTTGTAACTTGTACCATGTCAATTTCTATTATAAAGTATCCTGATTGTGTATATTTCCTTACTATACTAGTACGAACTTTAAATCCTAGATTCGCCTATTATTCTGAGTGGATTGATGGTGTGTTATATTTTTCATTCTTTTGTACAATATGTCAATGGAATTGCAGATTCAAACAGAAGGTCAAGAAATGAAAATAGTTCATCTCCAACCAAAGACAATAAACCAGAAAAACCAAGAACATCCAGGAGACATTCTACTACAGAAAATGGCACTCATGATTCTACAAACAAAGAACCTGGAACCAAATCCAGGAGTTCCAGGCGACATCATAACAAGGAAACAACGTCTGATGGTCATAAATCGAGTGAATCTTCAGGTAAAAACCACCCCGATATTCCTAAAAAATCGCGACGAAAGAAGTCCAAGGAGGATGGTTCAACCTCTGGCTCGACTCGAGCATCAAGATCCAAAGGCACTTCTTCTAGTACAGCACAAACTACAGATTCAGGTCCTGGACAGGAAAGGGAGAGTGAGAGTAGTGGAATTTCTAAAGAAAAACACGAGGAGTGAAAAAAATAATAATGTATTTGAAATTTTTTTTTTTTTTTTTTGGCAGTTTAGTGAATATCACAATTATTTTGAAACCACTAAAGTTTTCATTCAAAAATTGTAGAGTATGTGTATAATCTAACTTTTTGATACCATGTTCATCATGTAGATTCATTTCCGATTTTCATAGTCATTCTTTTCCAAATCCTTTCAACTTCATTACTATGAATTATGAACGGTTCGAGTCAGTGGGAATTTAAGATTTGAAGTTTATGAATTTTTATCGAGTTAAATTTACAAAAATAAATGATGTCACAGTCAAATGTTTATGGACATTTAATAAATTCTTTAATACATATATATATAGTATCTGGTTAAAAGTTATGGATTCACGTAAACCGTATACGATATATAAAATCCATCCTTTCAAGAGCACATCATAAGTTACAAAACCTTCTCCAAAATTGGCGTATGCCACTAAATGCAACACGCATACAGTATTCTTTAATAAAAGGCAAAAATATTGTACGCTTTGTGCTCACTTCGTGGCTGCGTATAAGTTACAACATCAAATGTGAATAAATAACCTTGCTGACATTTTTTCCTTGAGGTTCAGTACTTTGTTTAGTACGAAGTATCTGTTCGAACATCTTCCCACCAAATGCATTGACAAAGGTATTTTCTCTTTTGTTTTTCCTGAAGAGTTTAATATGTTACCTTAAAATTGCCAGATTTAAAGCAATCACACAGATCAAGAAAGGTCCTTTGGTGGGTAGAAACGGATTCAGGATTTAAATTTATGGGTTCAATTTTAAGGTTTTAACATTGAACCCATTATAGTTTTAAAGTTATGGGTTCATATATACTATTTTGCAAATTTTAATAAATTTTTATATATAAAATTTTTACTCCGCATCAAAAGTTATGGGTGTAGGTGTACGTACACCACATCCGCCTCCATTGGTAGGTGAGGAAGAACATATATGAAGGAGTCGTCACTAGCTTGAAAACAGTAAAAGAAGATACATATATAGTTGAGCTTCCCATAACAAGGCGAGTGGGTCTACACCATCGATCGACATTGAATCCCTACTTATTTATCCTATTTATTGATAAGTTAACCAACACAATACAAAATGAGGTTTCAAGTGAATGTCATTTGCGTATGATATTGTGTTAATTGACGAAACTAGTAAGGGCTTTATGATAAGCACCATAGAGAGTAAGGATTTTATGATGAGTAGAAGTAAAACTGCACGCTTACACAACAAGTTTAGTCAGGATGAGAAGGGAAAAGTCGAGGTGAGACTAGAAAGGATTATAATGCTAAAATACAAGTAATTCAGATATCTAGGCCCGATCAATACTTCAAGAGAATGAAATAATAGATAAAAAAATTTACTCATAAGAACAAGATTAAACTGGACGGCTAAAATAGAATCTATCTAGGTATATGTGATAGTAGATGGTTACCAAAATAAAAGACAAGTTCTATCAACTATAAGACCAACAATGTTATATGATAGTGAATGTTGAGCCACTAAAAATCTCACTACTAGAAAAATACTTAAAATCGTTCAGAAATACCGATCAAATTCGATCGAAAAATTTAAAAAAATCAATCGATTTTCGATCGACTTTAATCCGTCGAAAATAGGTTGGTCGGTAAAAATTAGCGATCGAAGTAGGTTGCAATTTCCGATCGATTTTGGTCGGTAAATAAATTCTCACAAACGATCCAAAAAGAAAAAATCTGCCAAAAAAACAACTGAAGTCGGTCGGTATTTTTAATTATGAAATTAAAAAATACACTTTTGGACTCGAACGAGGGTCTGTACTGTGATAGGATACTATTCTACCACTAGACTATTGCTACATTTTATTTTTAAGACTTACTTTTAATTTATTTGAACTTTTTAATTTCATTTTTGCGCGAAATAATCGACTAATTTCGATCGATTTTATTAAAAATATAAAATCACCGACCGAAGTCGGTCGATTTTTTAAAGTGACTGATTGAAATAACCGACCAATTTCTATTTTTTGAATATTAGTTTTAATTTATTTTATATTAAAAAACGATCGATTTTGCTAAGTTTCTTAAAAAATAAATCTCGCGGGATGCTAAAATAGATTCCAGCATTTTTATGCCAAAAGAAAACCCGACCAAAGTCAGTCGGTTGGCTGAGGCCGGTTTTGGCCGAATTTCTAGTAGTGTCTATAAATCTACAAGATGAGTGTTGTAGAGATGTGAATGCCAAGATGGATGCAAGGTCACACAAGATTATAAGATAAGATTAAAAATAACCATATCTATACTATATTAAAAGCACGAAGCCTCTTAGCAAAATATCGTTCATCTTTTTTACCCTTCGTAAATAGGTTTTACACTAGACAAAATTGTCATTCAATTATTTTTCCTACAAATTAGAGTTTAAAATCAACTAAAATATTGGTCATTATATATTTTCCTATTTGAACGGTGTAGCAATTCCTAATATTTAGGAGTTTAAAATCGATTATATAATTCTTTATAAAATTCTTCCTTATTTTAAAACTTTTCCTTATTAGAAAAGCTGCATTTATAAAGTTATAAAACCTTGAATAGTTGTAAGTCCGTAATGTAGAATGCAATTCCTTCACTATATTATGTTATTAGAATACTTTTAGTTGGGGCCGAGAAAAAATTGTTTGTATATTTGGTTAATTTTTAGTTCCCTTCTTTTAATTTTTTGTTACCTATGTAGTAAATATGTGAAATTTACACACACACACATATATATATATATATATATATATATATATATATATATATATATATATATATATATATATATATATATATATATGTGTGTGTGTGTGTGTGTAAATTTCACATATTACATTATATTGAAGTGTCACGAGCCTAGTTCACCAATCGTGAACATGTCATGATGGCACCCAGTCCCCACGACTAGGTAAGCCTAACACATTGCGGAATATACCAGTTTATGAACAATTAATAAGAATTAGCGGAAAATAAGATGAAAGGGATGTAATCCGTGCCGCTTGGCACATACACCAGTCAAATACGTTGTTTAAAACACTACCAAGACCCGGAATCCCACGGGTAACACAGACTAAAAGAGATCATACAATTGTAGCTCTATGTAAAAGGAGTATCTAACAACGGAATGAAACAAAAACATCTACTAGCACTAGAATAGAAGGAAGGCCTCCGGATCCGCGGACGTAGCAGATCATACCTCGAGGTCTCCCAAAACGCTGTTGAATCACCTGGTGTGAGCCTGCCCTGATGTACCTGGATCTGCACAACAAAAGTGTGCAGAAGAGTAGCATGAGTACACCACAGCGGTACTCAGTAAGTGCCAAGACTAACCTCGATGGAGTAGTGACGAGGAAGGTCAGGGCCCTACTGAGAATACAATAATACAATGATAATAACAACAATAAGCAGTTTAAATGAATAATAAATTTTCGAACTAGCAACAATAAGATGATTACTACAATCGTCTACAATTAAGCTAACAACGAATAGCCAACTCAATAAAACAAGTCCAGGACCTGTGGGAATCGAACCCACAGTCCCATTGACAGTACCTCTGGGTCTCCGGGAATCGAACCCGCAGCCCGTGTCTCAATAAATAATCAATAACTCAGGATCTCCGGGAATCGAACCCGTAGTCCCTACCAATAACTCAGGATCTCGGGAATCGAACCCGTAGTCCCTACCAATAACTCAGGATCTCGGGAATCGAACTTGTAGTCCCTACCAATAACTCAGGATCTCGGGAATCGAACCCGTAGTCCCTACCAATACCTCAAGATCTCGGGAATCGAACCCGTACTCCCTACCAATATCACGCCGGGTCTCTGGGAATCGAACCCACAGCCCTGGGTCTCCGGGAATCGAACCCGCAGTCCACAAGCACAGCCAATAAAGGAATCCACAGAGAGAATAATTATGCTTAACTATAACTTCACCGAAAAATAGTGTCAATAATTATCAAGGAGTTCAAATAAGGCAATTAGGCAACTAAACAGTTAAGTGCTACCTAATCATGCTTTTCTAACCACTACCGGGTAAAAATATCAAATTAACGGCCAAAGACAAAAATATCGCTCATCGAACATTTGAAATAAAGTACGTGTTCAACAACCAGCGCATGTACACGCCCGTCACCTCGCGTACAAGGCATTTAAACTATCACATAATATCCTAGGGATGAAAATTCCCCCACACGAGGTTAGACAAGCCACTTACCTCGACTCCGGTACAAAACCGCTATGAAACAACTCTCTTGCCGCGAATGTCGGCCTCCACAGGTGTAGTATCTGATAAAAATCAATAGAATCATATCAAAATAGGTCAATTGGGCATTACCCAATCAAAACAACTCAAAATACGCCAAACTACACAAGTTGCCAAAACCCGACTTTCGGTACGCTTATCGAAAAATCACGAAAATTATATATTCGGGTTCCTTATCTCAATACGAGTCTAAGCATATAAGATTTACCAAATTCGGACTCCATTTGCCCATTCAAAACCTTGATTTTCTAAAATACAAGCCTAGGGCTAAATCCTTCATAAATTACCCCAAATTCCTCCATTTTCATGGTATAATTGCATAATATTACCAATACTAATCATAAGATGAGTCCATAGTTGATTACCTGATGATTTCCCTTGAATTTCCCTCAAAAATTGCCCAAATCGCCTCTTAAGCCGAGACCCCAAATGTTGGAATGTTTCTGAAATTTTCTAACTTCTGATACAATTAACTCTCTGCGATTTCCGCTTCTGCGGACCATTTCCGCCTCTGCGGAACCGCTTCTGCGACCACGTGGTCGCTTCTGCGATCCCCAAACCTGGCTGGCCCATTCCGCTTCTGCGAGCCTAGGGCCGCTTCCGCGAGACCGCTTCTGTGAATCATCCTCCGCTCCTGCGGAACATTCCGCTTCCGCGCCTCAGAGTCCGCTCCTGCGGACTCGCTTAAGCGGTCAATATTCCGCTTCTGCGGAACTCCCCTTCGCAACTCCGGACCGCTTCTGCGATCCTCTTTCCACATCAGCGATGCCGCCTCTGCGGACCAGGATCCGCTTCAGCGATCACTTCCGCTCCTGCGTTCACTTGTCCGCTCCTGCGGACTCGCTCCTGCGCTCCCTTTTCCGCAGGAGCGAAAACAACAGAACAGAACCCCAAACCT
Organism: Nicotiana noctiflora; assembly: GCA_032618575.1. Lineage (NCBI taxonomy): Eukaryota > Viridiplantae > Streptophyta > Magnoliopsida > Solanales > Solanaceae > Nicotiana > Nicotiana noctiflora. The sequence goes on along the minus strand of JASVEL010001970.1, from coordinate 81,262 downwards.
GCATTGTTTTTCATGTTTTCTCCCGTTTAACCATCCGAAACCACCCCGAGGCCCCCGGGACCTCATCCAAACCACCAACGTACTCCAAAACATGATACGGACTTGTACCAATCATAAAAATACCATACTAAACATCAAAATCGCCATTTACTCATGGATTCAAGCCTAAGTTTCTTCAAAACTTTCAAAACTAACATTCAATCCAAAACCCGATCAAACGATGTCCGAATGACCTGAAAATTTGCGGATATATCCAAAATCACATAACGAAGCTACGGAAATTGTCGGAATTCCATTCCGACCCCCGGATCAAAATCTCACCTATCGTTCGGATTCGCCAAAATTTCAACCTTCGGCATTTCAAGCCTAATTGAGCTACGGACCTCCAAAATACATTCCGAACGCGCTCCCAACCCCGAAATCACCTAACGGAGCTAATGGAACCATCGGATTTCTGTTCCGAGATCGTCTTCACACTCTGTTCCGGCTACGGACCATTTTCTAGCTTTAAAGCTCTCATTTAGGGACTAAGTGTCCCAAAATGCTCCAAATTTCAGAACCGACTCCCCGGCAAACCACAATAGCAGAAATGAACTTAGGGGAACAGTTAAATTAGGGATTGGGGCGTAATTTTCTAAAACGACCGATCGGGTCATTACAATAACCTAAACTTTGGAAACATATATTCTAGTAGTAAGAACTGGAAAAAACCCTGGAGTAGTGAAAAGATGAGGGTACTGGCTGAGCATATCCTGCTCAGTATCCCAAGTCGCCTCCTCGACCGGCTGGCCCCGCCTGAACCTTTACCAAAGCGATGTTCTTTGACCTTAGCTTTCTGACCTGCCTGTCTAGAATGGCTACCGGCTCCTCAACATAAGACGGATCCTTGTCTAGCTGAACAGAAGTGAAATCCAACACATGCGACGGGTCACCATGGTATCTCCGGAGCATGGAGACATGAAATACGGGGTGAACTCCGGCTAGACTGGGAGGTAAGGCCAACTCGTAAGCAACCTCCCCAACACGCCTCAAAATCTCAAAAGGGCAAATAAATCTAGGACTCAGCTATCCTTTCTTCCCAAACCTCATAACGCCCTTCATGGGCGAGACTCGAAGTAGAACCCGCTCGCCAACCATAAAAGCCACATCGCGAACTTTCTTGTCCGCATAACTCTTCTGTCTAGACTGGGCTGCACGAAGTCTGTCCTGAAGCACCTTGACCTTGTCCATAGCCTCCTGAACCATATCAGTACCTAGCAACCTGGCCTCGCCCGGCTCAAACCAACCCACGGGAGACCCGCACCTCCTACCATATAGGGCCTCGTACGGTGCCATCTGAATACTAGACTGGTAGTTGTTGTTATAAGCAAACTCCGCCAGTGGCAAGAAGTGATCCCATGAACCTCCAAACTCAATCACGCACGCACGGAGCATATCCTCCAAAATCTGAATAGTGCGCTCGGACTGCCCATCAGTCTGGGGGTGAAATGCCGTGCTCAGCTCCACCCGAGTACCTAACTCCTGCTGTACAGCTCTCCAAAACCGTGAAGTGAACTGAGTGCCTCTATCTGAAATGATGGAAACTGGAATACCATGCAGCCGAACTACCTCCCTGATATAGATCTCCGCCAGTCGCTCCGATGAATATGTAGTGCTCACCAGTATAAAATAGGAGGACTTAGTCAGCCGATCCACAATGACCCAAATGGAATCAAACTTCCTAACCGTCCGTGGAAGTCCGGATACAAAGTCCATGGTAATGCGCTCCCATTTCCACTCGGGAATCTCAATCTGTTGCATCAATCCACCCGGACGCTGATGCTCATACTTCACCTGCTGGCAGTTGAGGCATCTGGAAACATAATCAACTATATCCCTCTTCATCCGCCTCCACCAGTAATGTTGTTTCAAGTCCTGATACATCTTCGCGGCTCCCGGATGGATGGAATACCGCGAGCTATGGGCCTCTGCTAGAATCGGCTCTCGAAGATCATCTACATTGGGCACACAGATGCGTCCCTGCATCCTCATAACTCCATCATCTCCGATGGTAACATCTCGAGCATCACCACGCCGAACTCTATCCTGGAGGACAAGTAAATGAGGGTTGTCGAACTGACGCTCCCTAATGCGGTCAAATAGAGAAGACCGAGAAACCACACATGCCAGAATCCGGCTGGGCTCCGAAAGATCCAGTCTAACAAACTGCCTGGCCAAATCCTGAACATCCATCGCCATAGGCCTCTCCGAAATTGGTAGATATGCTAAACTCCCCAAACTCTCTGCCCGGCGACTCAAGGCATCGGCAACCATATTAGCCTTGCCCGGATGATAGAGAATAGTAATATCATAGTCCTTCAGTAGCTCCAACCATCTCCTCTGATGCATATTCAGGTCCTTCTGCTTAAGCAAGTGCTACAAGCTCCGGTGATCGGTGTAGATCTCACAAGGAACCCCATATAAATAATGATGCCAAATTTTCAAGGCGTGAACAATGGCAACTAGCTCCAAATTATGAACAGGGTAATTCTTCTCATGCACCTTCAGCTGCCTTGACGCGTAGGCAATCACCCTACCGTCCTGCATCAATACCGCACCGAGTCCAACTCGTGAGGCATCACAATAAACAGTATAGGACCCCTAAACCGGTAGGAAACATCAAGATTGGGGCCGAAGTCAAAGCTGTCTTGAGCTTTTTCAAGCTCGCCTCACACTTCTCTGTCCACTAGAAAGGGGCACCCTTTGGGTCAATCCGGTCATAGGTGCTGCGATCGAAGAGAACCCCTTCACAAAGCGACAGTAATAACCTGCCAAACCAAGGAAACTACGAATCTCAGTAGTTGAGGAGGGCCTGGGCCAACCCTGCACGACCTCCACCTTTCTCGGATCCACTCGAATACCATCACTCGACACCACGTGGCCCAAAAATGCCACTGAACTCAACCAGAATTCACATTTAGAGAACTTGGCATAAAGCTGCTTCTCCCTCAGAATCTGAAGCACTATCCTCAAATGCTGCTCGTGCTCTTCCCGGCTCCGAGAATATACTAGAATATCATCAATGAAGACAATCACGAACGAGTCCAGATAAGGCCTGAACACACTGTGCATCAAATGCATAAAGGCTGCTGGGGCATTAGTCAGCCCAAAAGACATCACGAGGAACTCATAGTGACCATACCGAGTCCTGAAGGCAGTCTTCAGGATATCTGGCTCCCGAATCTTCAGCTGGTGATACCCAGAGCGCAAATCAATCTTAGAAAACACCTGTACGCCCTGTAGCTGGTCAAATAAATCATCAATGCGGGGCAAAGGATACCGGTTCTTCACTGTAGCCTTGTTCAGCTGACGATAGTCAATACACATACGCATAGAACCGTCCATTTTTCCTCACAAACAATACAGGAGCACCCCAAGGCGAAACACTGGGTCGAATAAAACCCTTGCCCAATAACTCCTGCAACTAATCCTTCAACTCCTTCAACTCAGGAGGAGCCATACGGTACGGTGGAATAGAAATGGGCTGAGTGCCCGGCAACAAGTCAATAGCAAAGTCAATATCTCCGTCGGGCGGCATGCCCGGGAGATCAGCTGGAAATACATTAGCAAAGTCACGTACCACATGAACAGAATCAATAGAGGGGGTGTCAATACTGATGTCCCGCACATAGGCTAGATAAGTAGCACACCCCTTCTCAACCATCCGCTGAGCTCTGAGAAAAGAAATAACACGGCTAGGGGTGTGATCTAGAGTACCACTCCACTCAATACGTGGAATGCCTGGCATAGCCGGCGTCACGGTCTTGGCGTGACAATCAAGAATAGCATAATGGGGCGACAACCAGTCCATGCCCAGAATAATATCAAAATCGACCATCCCAAGCAGCAATAGATCCGCTCTGGTCTCAAAATCACAAATGGTAACCAAACACGACCGATATACGCGGTCCACTACCAAAGAATCACCCACCGGAGTGGAAACATAAATGGGGGCACTCAAAGAATCCCGAGGCACACCCGGATGAGAAGCAAAGTAAGAAGACACATATGAAAAAGTGGAACCAGGGTCGAATAGAACCGATGCCTCCCTGTGACTAACCAGAATAATACATGTGATAACGGAATCAGATGCAACAGCTGCAGCGCGATCAGGAATAGCATAGAATCTGGCATTTCCCCCTCTCGAGGGCGGCCTCTGGAACCCTGACCCCCGCCCCTGGCTGGCTGGGCAGGTGGAGTGGCAGCTGGAGCTGGAATGATAGCATGCTGGCCCTGAGAACTACGCTGAGGCTGCGACGACTGATGAGGTGCTCCCCTCCTATGCCTGGGGCACTCCCTAACCAGATGGCGAGTATCCTCGCACTCAAAGCAAGCTCTGGGAGGGCGCGGTGGCTGTGACTGACCGGCCTCACCCCTACTAGTCTGACCCCTGGAAGGACCCCGCGCAAGAGGTGCACTGGAAACTGGGGGAGCATAATAAGGCTCCTGAGGTGCTGGAGGAGCTGGAGTACTACCGGCTGCTGGCAATGCTGAATGAACTGGACGACCGGAATAACCCCTGCCAAAACGACCGGCTGCTGAAGTGCGGGCACCAGAGAAATGGCCCGACTCACGAGACCTCTTGGCCTCTCTCTCTCTCCGCTCTCTAGGGAGCATACTCTCGATCCTCTTGGCAATGCTAACTGCCTGCTGATAAGATATATCTGTCTCCAGCTCTCTGGCCATGCCGGATCGGATAGGCGGAACAAGGCCCTCAATAAATCTCTCGCACTCTCTCCCGAACCGTGGCTACCAAAGCCGGTGCATGCTTGGCTAGACGGGTGAAACTGATAGCATACTCCGATACTGACATGGAGCCCCGTCGCAACCGCTCAAACTCCGAGCGCCAAGAATCCCTAAGGCTCTGTGGAACAAACTCCGTCAAAAACAGATTTGAAAACTGCGTCCAGGTCAACGAAGCGGACTCCTCCGGACTATCCAACTCATACGTGCGCCACCAATCATAAGCGGCCCCACGAAACCGAAAGGCAGGTGAAGGAAACCCCGCCGGTCTCCACAATCCCCATAGTACGAAGAATACGATGACACTCCTCCGGAAAACCCAATGCATCATCCGAAGCCAACCCACTGAACACCGGAGGGTCATATTTTCGAACCTCTCCAATCTACGCCGCTCGTCCTCGAGGCGACTGGCCCACCTCCGGCCGTCGTCGGGGCGGCCGGAGGCATAACCAAAACATCCGGAACCTGTCCCACCGGCACACGCCGCTCCGGTGTAACGGCCGCGGGAGTTTGGGCCCCTCCCCGGCCCGAGATGTAGCAGACGACGAGGAAGCGGTCGTGCTCGAGCTAAAGTGGTATACATACTCATGAACCGGGCCGGGGTCTCCGTAGTGCCGGAGTAGTAGCAGCTGTAGTTGGTGTACCATGTGCCTGCGCTCCAACCTGGTCTACCTGTGGCACCTCAGCGGCAGCGCGCGACGGTGTTGTGGCTGCACCTCGGGCGCGTCCTCGTCCTCTACCTCGGCCCCGGCCTCTGACGGCGGCAACAGGGGGCGCGGGTACCCGATCATCGCGAGTAGCTCGTGTCCTCACCATCTGTGAGAGAATAGAAAGCAATAGTTTAGATTTTTTTGATGCCAAGAATGTCGCACGACAAGGAATCCAAAAGAAATGAAGAGTTTCCTAAACAGTTACATAGCCCCTCGTAGATAAATACAGACATCTCCGTATCGATCAGCGAGACTCTAAGTAACCGGTCTGTGTCCCGTGACTCCTATGAACTTAGAGCTCCGATACCAACTTGTCACGACCCTAGTTCACCAATCGTGAACATGTCGTGATGGCACCCAGTCCCCACGACTAGGTAAGCCTAACACGTTGCGGAATATACCGGTTTATGAACATTTAATAAGAATTAGCGGAAAATAAGATGAAAGGAATGTAATCCGTGCCGCTGGGCACATACACCAGTCAAATACGCTGTTTAAAACACTACCAAGACCCGGAATCCCACGGGTAACACAGACTAAAAGAGATCATACAATTGTAGCTCTATGTAAAAGGAGTATCTAACAACGGAATGAAAGAAAAACATCTACTAGCACTAGAATAGAAGGAAGGCCTCCGGATCCGCGGACGTAGCAGATCATACCTCGAGGTCTCCCAAAGCGCTGCTGAATCACCTGGTGTGAGCCTGCCCTGATGTACCTGGATCTGCACAACAAAAGTGTGCAGAAGAGTAGCATGAGTACACCACGACGGTACTCAGTAAGTGCCAAGCCTAACCTCGATGGAGTAGTGACGAGGAAGGTCAAGGCCCTACTGAGAATACAATAATACAATGATAATAACAACAATAAGCAGTTTAAATGAATAATAAATTTCCGAACTAGCAACAATAAGATGATTACTATAATCGTCTACAATTAAGCTAACAACGAATAGCCAACTCAATAAAACAAGTCCAGGACCTGTAGGAATCGAACCCACAGTCCCATTGACAGTACCTCTGGGTCTCCGGGAATCGAACCCGCAGCCCATATCTCAATAAATAATCAATAACTCAGGATCTCCGGGAATCGAACCCGCAGTCCCTACCAATAACTCAGGATCTCGGGAATCAAACCCGTAGTCCCTACCAATAACTCAGGATCTCGGGAATCGAACCCGTAGTCCCTACCAATAACTCAGGATCTCGGGAATCGAACCCGTAGTCCCTACCAATAACTCAGGATCTCGGGAATCGAACCCGTAGTCCCTACCAATATCACTCCGGGTCTCTGAGAATCGAACCCACAGCCCTGGGTCTCCGGAAATCGAACCCGCAATCCACAAGCACATCCAATAAAGGAATCCACAGAGAGAATAATTATGCTTAACTATAACTTCACCGAAAAATAGTGCCAATAATTATCAAGGAGTTCAAATAAGGCAATTAGGCAACTAAACAGTTAAGTACTACCTAATCATGCTTTTCTAACCACTACCGGGTAAAAATATCAAATTAACAGCCAAAGACAGGAATATCGCTCATCGAACATTTTAAATAAAGTACGTATTCAACAACCAGCGCATGTACATGCCCGTCACCTCGCGTACAAGGCATTTAAACTATCACATAATATCCTAGGGGTGAAAATTCCCCCACACGAGGTTAGACAAGCCACTTACCTCGACTCCGATACAAAACCGCTATGAAACAACTCTCTTGCCGCGAATGTCGGCCTCCACAGGTGTAGTATCTGATAAAAATCAATAGAATCATATCAAAATAGGTCAATTGGGCATTACCCAATCAAAACAACTCAAAATACGCCAAAACCCACAAGTTGCCAAAATCGGACTTTTGGTACGCTTATCGAAAAATTACGAAAATTATATATTCGGGTTCCTTATCTCAATACGAGTCTAAGCATATAAGATTTACCAAATTCGGACTCCATTTGCCCATTCAAAACCTTGATTTTCTAAATTACAAGCCTAGGGCTAAATCCTCCGTAAATTACCCCAAATTCCTCCATTTTCATGGTATAATTGCATAATATTACCAATACTAATCATAAGATGAGTCCATAGTTGATTACCTGATGATTTCCCTTGAATTTCCCTCAAAAATTGCCCAAATCGCCTCTTAAGCCGAGACCCCAAATGTTGGAATGTTTCTGAAATTTTCTAACTTCTGATACAATTAACTCTCTGTGATTTCCGCTTCTGCGGACCATTTCCGCCTCTGCGGAACCGCTTCTGCGACCACGTGGTCGCTTCTGCGATCCCCAGACCTGGCTGGCCCATTCCGCTTCTGCGAGCCTAGGGCCGCTTCCGCGAGACCGCTTCTGCGAATCATCCTCCGCTCCTGCGGAACATTTCGCTTCCGCGCCTCAGAGTCCGCTCCTGCGGACTCGCTTAAGCGGTCAATATTCCGCTTCTGCGGAACTCCCCTTCGCAACTCCGGACCGCTTCTGCGATCCTCTTTCCGCATCAGCGACGCCGCCTCTGCGGACCAGGATCCGCTTCAGCGATCACTTCCGCTCCTACGTTCACTTGTCCGCTCCTGCGTTCACTTGTCCGCTCCTGCGGACTCGCTCCTGCGCTCCCTTTTCCGCAAGAGCGAAAACAACAGAACAGAACCCCAAACCTGCATTGTTTTTCATGTTTTCTCCCGTTTAACCATCCGAAACCACCCCGAGGCCCCCGGGACCTCATCCAAACCACCAACGTACTCCAAAACATGATACGGACTTGTTCCAATCATAAAAACACCATACTAAACATCAAAATCGCCATTTACTCACGGATTCAAGCCTAAGTTTCTTCAAAACTTTCAAAACTAACATTCAATCCAAAACTCGATCAAACGATGTCCGAATGACCTGAAAATTTGTGGACATATCTAAAATCACATAACGAAGCTACAGAAATTGTCGGAATTCCATTCCGACCCCCGGATCAAAATCACACATATCGTTCGGATTCGCCAAAATTTCAACCTTCGGCATTTCAAGCCTAATTGAGCTACGGACCTCCAAAATACATTCCGAACGCGCTCCCAACCCCGAAATCACCTAACGGAGCTAATGGAACCATCGGATTTCCGTTCCGAGATCGTCTTAACACTGTTCCGGCTACGGACCATTTTCTAGCTTTAAAGCTCTCATTTAGGGACTAGGTGTCCCAAAATGCTTCAAATTTCAGAACCGACTCTCCCAGCAAACCACAATAGCAGAAATGAACTTAGGGGAACAGTTAAATTGGGGATTGGGGCGTAATTTTCTAAAACGACCGATCGGGTCGTTACGTGAAGTCATCATCGGTAATTTGTAAAATATTTAATACTTAGCTCATCAATTAGAATAACGAAGAAAATCTACTTAGAATATAAATGAGAAAGAAAGTGAGCGAAGCGGTTTAATAACATAAAGAACCAAAAATAAAGTACTCATTGATCCTTTAATATTTTAGAATAAATTTTTATTTAAAAATTAAATTTTGTAATGTATTTGATAAAAGTGTAATTACAATTAATATTTTAGATTTGTGATAAGCGATTTCTCTTACACTTAGATTATATCAAAGTAAAAAAATTGCACCTAAAAATTCATATTCTATTTATTTACATTAACATATATTGCACTTTATTATAACTCAAGAACACATTTTAGTTAATCATTGTGACAAGGTAAACGGGTAACGCGCATACGCTAAAATTAGTACTATATTAAAAGCATGAAGGTTCTTAGCGAAATGTTGTTTGCCTTTTTGCCCTTTAAAAATAAAGTTCACACTAAATAAAATAGTTATATGACCATTTTCTTATTATTTAAAAATATTTATTTAGTCCTAACATTTAGGAATAGCCAATTAATTATTCTCCTTATATTTAGAGCTTTGATATTTGAGTTTCCTTCCATTCTAGGAGTTCAATGAATAGTCAAAATTTATGTGCACGCTATTTTAAAGTCATAATTCCATCATTTTAAGCAACCTGTTAAGAATAGATTTTTATTTGGAGTGAATGTCTATCTTGTGGAGAGTTTTACTTTGTGACTAAGTTATTTTTCTCCTATAAATAGATGGATCTTACCCCATTGTAATTCATCCCAAAATTCAATAAGAATTCCCTTTTTCTCTTTCTCTGCAATATTGTTCTCGTTCTTCTATTATTTTATAACACGTTATCAGCACGAGACTCTAACCAATTGAGTAGAAACTTTGAGATTGAGCACAATGATTATCAATTGTTCCATGAACTTCCTTCATGATTAAATTTTGGATTTAAGGTAAGTGTTTTACTTTATTTTTCTCTTTTATTCTATAATTTAATTTTATATACAAGCAAAGATCAAAGTTTGATTATAACTCTAATGGAGTTTGTAAGAAATTATAACCACCTGAAGTGGTAAAGTTTTTATGCCTTACCATGATTAAATTCATGTATAATTGTGGGCAAAGAATTGAAAACCCGTCCCATTGAATTTGCTCCATTCTCATTCCCTTTAGAGAATGTGATAGCAGTATGTAATAAGTCTGAAAGAAGATAAAATTATTACCATGAATAATCAGTGGATATGAACGTGGCAATAGACGAAATTATATCGTCATCATTGTGGTAATGAGAACAATAAAGAATCTCAAAATAATCCCACACTTTGTGAAAGTATTTGTCATCGATTTGACATGAGATTTTATAAAGTACATACAGATGACTATGGTCCATTCATGACGTGAATGAGAAAACATCTGATTTATGAATATATATTTATTTTTGGAAGAATATAAATGTGCTAGTGGTAGTGATTACACCACACTCACCTCTAAAAAGAGGCTTGAGATGATATAAGAAAATAATACATTATTATGGCATGAATGATCATTGGTCACGTACCTATTGTACGCCAAAATATTTTGGCATTATGATTATTAAAAGACAACGGTAATGCAAGAAACAGATCTTGCATATAATTTTGACGATACACATAATGGTATAACTTTCTCTTTAAAAGAGATATTCACCACATGGATGTTGATGAATATGTGGTAGTACAAAATTAATTGAGAGCTCTAGAAGAGCCAATTATTACTATTTTGGAGAAACACAATTAATTACCAATAAGGTATTGTGTTGTAGTAAGTCTCAAAGAAACTTATTTAGTTTCCAATTACGTGAAAGCGATTGATTATATTGAGACTATAAAAAAAGGAAAGATTTAATATCTTCTATTACTACATCTTGTAGCGGGGTAATATATATATGAAAAGTTACCCGCTTTATTCTCCAATTTGTACTACATAAATAAAAGAATACCACAATGAAGTGGATATTTTATTGATATAAAAACTCATATCATAATAAACTTGGAGTTTATTCATAATTGCACACATCATGGTGTAAACCTGAAGTTTATCAAAATTGATAATTTATTCAGTTAGCATAATTGATTTACCCATATCAATTTAAGTATGATGTGTAAAAATAAAGAGAATTCACATGGGTAAATATTAAAGAACTAGAAAGTTCTTTACGAATTCTTTTATGTGCTTGTTCTCATTAATTAGTAGACCAATTAAAATTGGGATTGAATCCCATGAATGCTGGAAATATCAAAGGTGAATATGGGCCCATTCACCTGCCATGTATACCACATAAGATGCATATATGAGATGGTTACATGTGCAATTATTATTAACCGCAACCTGGCCGGTGTGTGCGAGGTAACTTGCTCAATAATTTGATTTAGAGCATAATTTCTAGATTTTCTATTCAAGAAGTTCATCTTGATAAATTGGTCTACATCACAATTGGTTAGCGAAATGATTTATTGAATGCCTCCACTTAATAGCTAAATTATTGCTTATGAGAACAAAGTTATCTATATCAATTTGATATAGGTTATATACGAAAGTATATTACATTCTCCCCTCACAAGTGGTTCACGGTCAGGAACCAAATAATTCCATTTTATTATTTATTGATGTGTGGCGTATATTTTGATTAACACCATAACACACAAAGATGGGTTCTCAAAGTTGAGGAAACAAGTTAGGTTTTCTAACATGAGGGGGAGATAAGATACAACAGTTGAGAAAAGTTACATGGAATAAATTATCATTTATACATCGAGATCCTCGAATAAAATAATATGAACTTGAAGTTCATAAAAGGATAATTCACGTGAAGTTTATTGCAAAGCATGCGAGACGCATTTTCTTATCCAAATAAAGTAACTATATTCTCATTGCAAATGCTCATATTAAGTCCTAGAAGGACAAAGTCTATGGTAAGCTTAAAGCGTATAGACAATCGGTTTCAAAATAAACTTCTTGATAAAGAAGATGAGCAAATGATCTTAATAAAGGAGGCAAGTGATCTAGAAGATCACATGACATAACACTTCATAATATCTCATGAGAGATTCAGGTACCTGAATATATGAATGAAGAGATTTTATGTTACGTCATTATGAAAATACATTGAAACTGATTCGAAATCTTTGTCGACGTCAATCCTCAAGGAGCTAGTGGACAAGATTGGGATGCGAAGGCTTAAGGATGTGAATTGATGCTCTCATCAGGGGGAGTTAATGCGCGTTGCACTCTTTTTCCCTTACAAGGTTTTGTCCCACTGGGTTTTCCTTGCGAGGTTTTTAACGAGGCAACCAAAAGGCGTATTATTAGATATATGTACTCTTTTTCCTTTTCGAGATTTTTTTTCCCATTGGATTTTATTTTAGTTAAGGTTTTAATGAGGTACATTACTTATTGAGTAGACATTCAAGGGGGGTGTTAAGAATAGATTCTATTTGGAGTGAATGTCTATCTTGTGGAGAGTTTTACTTTGTGACTAAGTCATTTTTCTCCTATAAATAGAGGGATCTTACCCCATTGTAATTCATCCCAAAATTCAATAAGAATTCCCTCTTTCTCTTTCTCTGCAATATTGTTCTCGTTCTTCTATTATTTTATAACACAACCTTAAATCTTGGAGAATTCATTTAATTTTTCAATTCCTTCGTTAGAAAAGTTTAGTTCTTTTCAATTTCTTCCTAACAAAGTTTCAGTTGATTTTTGGTTCCCTCGCGTGGAAAGTTTCGTTTTTTTTTTCAAACTCTTAAAAATATATTATATTATACAAAATAGAAATTTAGTTATTTAATTTCTTAATTTTAAGGATTTTAAAATTACCTAAAATTTTGATTATAAAATTTTGATTATTTGGAATATGTATCTCTTTTTACAATATGATATTAAATGCATTAAATCTCCTTTTATAAATAAACTACTTATATTTAGGAGTCTGAGATCATTAATGAATTTATCACTTTTATTCTCAAACAAAATTTAACCTTAAAGTCTTTATGAATCAAGTTTAAAGTCTACGACCATCAAATTATGGCGTCTAAAAATCTTACCAATTCTGATGTCTTTGTGCTCATCTACATACAAAAATCACCAAACAAAAACTTTTTCTTTTTTCATTGATTCCACCAAATGATCAATGCAATTTTCCATATATTAAGTTATTTGTATTAACTCATAAATCTTTGAGAATTTATGAGAAAAGCATATGGAGTAACAAAATATTCATAATATCTGTTTAATATTAGGTCACACAAATAATAATATTTTTCAAAAGATATAGTTAAAGGATATTCTTTTCAAATTCACGAAAGATCGATAGATCAAATCCTTGTGAAAAATTCTAACGATCTTTTAACCACAAGCACTCATTCTTTATCATTTATGTACAAGAAAATAAGTACATAGTATACTCTTTAATTCAATATCAAACTCTAGAAATACTTCATTAATAAAAGGATACTTAACATTTGCACTTCAAGTTCAAATGATACATCAAATTTTAGAGGAGACAAAGATATTATTATTACTTCCTTATCATTTAATTTATGTATATCAAGTATATTCTTTTAATTAATTCAGTAGCGTAATCAGAGGCACCAAAACTGGAAATCCAAAATCAACACCATTTAGTTTTGAACTATAAAATAATAAATGGAACTATAAATTGTGAGTCTATTGGTAATTGTATCCTCATTGTAATTATTTAACTTTTTCCTTATATTTCGAAGTTTTTCCTTAATGAAATTTTATGCAATAAATACTTCACTATTTGAATCGTATATAAATTTTTAATATTTCACATATTATAGAAATTTTTTTCTTATTTAAATTATGTAAAATTTTATTTTATAACTCAATAATTTAATATAATTATTTTAAATATATTTACACATCGAGATGGGTACACGCACAACGCGCGAACCCTAAAATTAATTTGCTAAAAGATGTAAGTAGCACACGTAGAAGAGAAATAATAGAGTGTAGCTTGAGATGGTTTGGTTAGGTATGAAACTATAGCAAATGAAGATATTAAAATGTGATGGGTAAATTTAAGATAACATAAAAGAAAATTGTTTTGAAAGACTTAAAAATCTCTTAAACCAATGCAAATTTTGCTAAAGTTAGAACATAATAGAAAAAGAAGATTCATGTAGGCGATATGCACTAATTGGAAAAAATTTAAACTTGTTAGAGAACTTTTATCATCATTATTATTACTTTTATTATATAACCTATATTTTACTCCTTTTTTTCAATGACGTGAGTTGAATTTATATGAAACAATAAAAATTTATATAATCATCTCAACTTATTTGAAATTAAAATAACAATAGAAATTATTTTTCATTAGATGCAAGAATAAGAATGATGTCTCAATCATTGAACTTTTATAAAAATGTTGTCTTGTTAATTTGAACATAACGGAACGGCGAGACACCTTCAACATGGCTTTTGCGGAAAAAAATATTATATATACATATTTTTCAATAACATTTCTTAAAGAAATATTATGTGTGTAAACACCACTTAAAAATCTTAGAATCTCACTGCCCAAGATGTATGTACAAACTAAAGGCCGAACTCATTAAATTTTTAGATCTTAACTAATATTTATATTAGTTATATATTATACTTGACATGTTCAAGTAATACATATAAAATTATCGCATTAATAATATCAAGGCTATTAATTCATGTATTAGTATGGTTAAAGATAAAATTATCCTTAAAGTCTTTTAAAGCTAGAATATGCATGGAGGACATTTTTATAAACAATTATTTTTCTTAAAAATTATGCAATGCATTATAATTTTAATACATCATGCCATAAAGTAGATAAGAAATAATATCTCCATAAATAAAGATCGCGCTTCTAACACATGCATTATTAATACACCTTACTCCGTAATATTCTCATGGGCGAATTTACATGGTGGTAAGTGGTGTCACGGGACACCATTTCGTTAAAAAAATTTTATTATTTATATATATAAAAATAATATGTATAACAAAAATACAAGATAAAATAAAAATAATACCACCTACAACAAAATATGTTAGTAATTTAGTGATTGTTAGCTTTAAGTACTAAAAATGAGAGTTTTTGGGTTCACCAGTGTAGGAAAGAACAAGAAAAAGAATTTGATGGAAAATTATTTTTTATTCTACAAAAGACAAAATACATTCCAAATTTGTTGAAATAATAAAAGAAGGAGAACAATATTGCAGAGAAAGAGAAAGCGAATTCTTATTGAATTTTGGGATGATTTACAATGGGGTAAGATCCCTCTATTTATAGGAGAAAAATGACTTAGTCACAAAGTAAAACTCTCCACAAGATAGACATTCACTCCAAATAGAATTCTATTCTTAACACTCCCCCTTGAATGTCTATTCAATGATAATGTGCCTCGTTAAAACCTTAACTAAAAGAAAACCCTGTGGGAAAAAATTATAGAAAAGGAAAAAGAGTACACATATCTAACAATACGCCTTTTGGTTGCCTCGTTAAAAACCTTGCAAGGAAAATCTAGTGGGACAAAACCTTGTAAGGGAAAAAGAGTGCAACGTGCATTAACTCCCACTAATGAGAGCATCAATTCACATCCTTAAGCCTTCGTATCCCAATCTTGTACTCTAGCTTTTTGAAGGTTGACGTCGACAAAGATTTTATATTAGTTTCAATGTATTTTCATAATGATATAACATAGAGATCTCTTCATTCATATATTCAGGTACCTGAATCTCTCATGAGATATTATGAAGTGTTATGTCATGTGATCTTCTAGATCACTTGCCTCCCTTATTATGATCATTTGCTCATCTTCTTTGTAAGAAGTTTATTTGAAATTGATTTATCTATACGCTTTAAGCTTACCATAGACTTTGTCCTTCTATGACTTATTATAATATGAGCATTTGCAGTGAGAATATAGTTACTTTCTTTGAGTCAGCAAATGCGTCTGGCATACTTTTCAATATATTGCACAGGAATTATCCTTTTATGAACTTCAAGTTCATATTATTTTATTCGAGGATCTCGATGTATAAATGATAATTTATTCCATATAGCTTTTCTCAACTGTTGTATCTTGTCTCCCCCTCATGTTAGAAAAACTAACTTGTTTCCTCAACTTTGAGAACTCATCTTTGTGTGTTATGGTGTTAATCAAAGTATACACCGCACATCAATAATAATAAGATGGAATTATTTGGTTCCTGACCCTGAACCACTTGTGAGGAGAGAAAATAAAATACTTTCGTATATAATGTAATCAAACTGATATATATAACTTTGTTCTCATAAGTAATAGTTTAGCTATTAAGTGGAGGCACTCAATAAATCATTTTGTTAAACCAGTTGTGATGTAAACCAACTTATCAAGATGAACTTCTTGAATAGAAAATCTGGAATATGCTCTAAATTAAATTATTGAGCAAGTTACCTCGCACACACCGGCCAGGTTGCGGGTTAATAATAATTGCACATGTAACCATTTCATAGATGCATCTTATATGGTATAAATGGCAAGTGAATGGGTCCATATTCACCTTTGATATTTCCAGCATTCATGGGATTCAATCCCAATTTCAATTGGTCTATTAATTAATAAGAACAAGCAATGTAAGAGAATTCGTAAAGAACTTTCTAGTTCTTTAATATTTACCCATGTAAATTCTCTTTTATTTTTGCACATCATACTTAAATTGATATGGCTAAACCAATTATGGCAACTGAATAAATTATCAATATTGATAAATTTCAGATTTACACCATGATGTCTGCAATTATGAATAAACCCCAAGTTTATTATGATATGGATTTTATATCAATAAAATATCCACTTCATTGTGGTATTTTTTTGTTTATGTAGTACAAATTGGAGAATAAAGCGGGTATCTTTTCACATACATATTACCCCGCTACAAGATGTAGTAATAGAAGATATTAAATCTTTCCTTTATTTATAGTCTCAATATAATCAATTGTTTTCACGTATTTGGAAACTAAATAAGTTCCTTTGAGACTTACTACAACACAATATCTTATTGGTAATTAATTGTGTTTCTCCAAAATAGTAATAATTGGCTCTTCTAGAGCTCTCAATTAATTTTGTACTACCACAGATTCATTATCATCCATATGGTGAATTATCTCTTTTAAAGAGAAAGTTATACCATTATGTGTATGGTCAAAATTATATGCAAGATTTGTTTCTTGCATTACCGTTGTCTTTTAATTATCACAATGCCAAAATATTTTGGCGTACAATAGGTACGTGACCAATGACCATTCATGCCATAATAATGTATTATTTTCTTATATCATCTCAAGCCTCTTTTTAGAGGTGAGTGGTATAATCACTACCACTAGCACATTTATATTCTTCCAAAAACAAATATATATTCATAAATCAGATGTTTTCTCATTCACGTCATGAATGGACTATAGTCATCTGTATGTGCTTTATAAAATCTCATGTCAAATCGATGACAAATACTTTCACAAAGTGTGGGATTATTTTGAGAATCTTTATTGTTCTCATTGCCACAATGATGATGATATAATTTCGTCTATTGCCACATCCATATCCATTGATTATTCATGGTAATAATTTTGTCTTCTTTCAGACTTATTACATACTGCTATCATATTCTCTAAAAGGAATGAGAATGGAACAAATTCAATGGGACGGGTTTTCAATTCTTTGCCCACAATTATACATGAATTTAATCATGGCAAGGCATAGAAATTTTACCACTTCATGTGGGTGTAATTTCTTAAAAACTCCATTAGAGTTATAATCAAACTTTGTTGTCTTTGCTTGTATATAAAATCAAATTATAGAATTTCAAGAATTTGAAAGAGAAAAGTAAAATACTTACCTTAAATCTAGAATTTTAATCATGAAGGAAGTTCATGAAACAATTGACAATCATTATGCTCAATCCCAAAGTTTCTACTCAATTAGTTAGAGTCTCGTGCTGATAACGTATTATGAAATAATAAAAGAAGAAGAACAATATTGCAGAGAAAGAGAAAGAGGGAATTCTTATTGAATTTTGGGATGATTTATAATAAGGTTAGAGTCTCGTGCTGATAACGTATTATGAAATAATAAAAGAAGAAGAACAATATTGCAGAGAAAGAGAAAGAGGGAATTCTTATTGAATTTTGGGATGATTTATAATAGTGTAAGATCCCTCTATTTATAGGAGAAAAATGACTTAGTCACAAAGTAAAACTCTCCACAAAATAGACAATCGCTCCAAATAGAATTCTATTTTTAACAAGTTACTACTTCATCTTAAAAAATATGTATTGTCAGTTATTTCTTGAAAGGCTGAAATCTTTTAAAAGTACTGTTTTCTTACGTACAAATAACTGCATGGAAAATGCAATTCCACTGTTTCAACTTTCACGTGGCAGAAGCTTAGCCTTAGAGAAAGTTTATTAAATTACATATTGGTCCCACTTACAAGTCTTCTTTTCCGAATCCCCCACTACATTTTTACTTTATTCTATTTTCAATCCCTCCAGATCTTTCCTCATAGTAATAGTATAGTAATAGTAATAATAAAAATATAACAAATCTTCTCCTTCACGCTTTCATTGCCACCATCGTTTTTACAGTTCTCTTGTTTTGATTCCACGCAAAAACCCATTCAAAATAATTCCATAAGAAAACCCAAATCACAATTATATACAAATTTCCCAAAAAAGGCAAGAATATTTTCAAGTTCTTTTTTTGGGGGATTCTTGATTTTGATTCAAAAACCTATTTTTAAGCCCTTTAACACAGACCCAAATAATTGGATTTATAAAGAGTGTATGAATTTTTACAAAGTTGAGAACTTTAATAAAAGAGAAGAAGCGAGAGAAAATTGAAGAAAGGGTGTTTGGTTTGATGTTTTGTTGAAATTTTCGTTGATCAAAATTCAATTCAGACTTATGTGAATTTACAAAGTTTCCCCAAAAAGAATTGAAGAAAGAGTAGATAAAAGGAGGTTTTTTTTTTTTTGTGTGTGGGATTATTGGTTGATCAGAGAACTTACCCTTTTTATCGAAATGGAGTTTGATGGGAAGGGCTTTGTTCTGTTGTTTTCACCACTGTTCCATTTATTCTTCAAACAGTGACAAGTAAGGTTCTTTAACCCCTCTCTTTCTTTACTTGACAATTGTTAGTTGGTATAAAATGACGGGTCCTGAGTTTGTTCATCCTTTATTTTATTCTTCTAATTATTGCTTAATAGTTAGTTCCTCTTTGAATCTTTTTAGTTATTGGTTCTTTAAACTTTCATCATTATTGTGTTGTTTGGAGTCCTGTTTTGTGAATATGATGGTGATAAATTTTTTTTTAAATGCTTAATGTTTGCGCACCTCGACTGTTTCCCCTGGAAATTACTATCTATCACCACCACCTGTAACGGGCAGGGGCAGAGTTACTGTGTCGGTTGCGGTTCGTTCGAACCTAGTAACTTTGGTTCAAACCATCTTTATGTGTTAAGAGATCTATTGATTAAGTACAACTGATAAATCTAGAACCTAGTAACTTAAAAGGACTAGAATCCCGAATCATAAGTTTCAAATCCTAGTTCCGCCTCTGGTATGGCTAACTTTGCCCACAAAGGCTTAGGCTGAAAAGAATTCGTTAAATGATGGTGGTAATATCAAAAGTAGGACCGAACCCAACTAGTTAATATATTGGATGTTGAAAAGCTAGTTTTCGTTTTTTCTTTTCCTCTCTAATGTTATTGATTGTTAGAACATTAAGGGACAGAGAAAGAGTATGAGTAGGGGATGATATAGAGCTAATATAGAATTGTGTGTCATTGTGGGTTTAAGCTTTACTATTTTTGGTAATGTGGAGTGTTGTAAATAATGATGTTCTTGATATGAACTTTGTTATCCTTTTAGATCAATTATCCATTATTGTGAACCATATGAAATGCCACAATTCAAGAGAACTTAAAGCTTTTGTGTTTTTTTGGACAAACGAGTTATATTCATTATTGTTAGTGTTGCTGATTGTTAAAGCATTCTAAGAGTGCTCGTTATATGAAGAATAATAATAATCCGGTGAAGGCTCGCACAAGTTTGAAGTTGAAGAAGATAATGAAGTGCTTCTGCTCGGGGGAACAATTACAGATAGATGATAGGGATGAATCCCTTGCGACTAAGGATTACACAGCAAGTCTCCATTCATCAAGAACGAGAGAAGCTGAACAAAAGCCAGATATTGGCGACATTGAAGAAGCTGAATCATCTTTGCGCGAGAGTGGTGCTTTAAATTATGAGGTACCAATCACAAAAGTTCTGTTGTTATCTCTCTCTCTCTCTCTCTCTCTCTCTCTCTACAACATTGCCATGTTAAGTTTGCCTGTTGTGTAAGCATCTCATCCTAAACCATTTCAAGTTTCCATTGTATGCCCAGTCAAACTTCTCTATTGCAGCCATCCTCTATAACAACACTTTAATATAACGGTTAAGTTTTCTTTGGAACTAATTTTTCATGTTATGTTATTATATATTCTCTATAACAGCATGTTGCTACACCAGCCAAAAATACTCAGAAAAAATGAGACTACTATAGAGAGCTTTGACTGTATTAGAATTATCCATCTGTGACAGTTAAACTGTATCTACTTTCTAGGAAGCAAGAGCATTGCTTGGAAGATATGAGTACCAAAAGGGAAATATAGAGGCTGCTCTACATGTGTTTGAAGGAATAGATATCGTGTCAGTGACTACTAAAATCAAAGTCACCCTTGCCGTAAGAGCTCGAACTAAAAAGAGACGTTCACAGAAGTATGATAAACCACCAATGTCAATACATGCTGTGTGTTTGCTCCTGGAAGCAGTCTTTCTTAAAGCAAAATCATTGCAGGTTCTCGGGAGGTGTAAAGGTTAGACTGTACGTAGTAGTCTTTCAGTTCATTTTCTGTAATCGATATATTTGCTTACATAGGTCCAAATAGAGCGAAATGAATTATGACAATTCATATAGCCGACCCCAACAAGCTTCCCATTGTTGCATAGTGGTTGTTATAATATCATCGTTTATGTGTTCCAATTTGACAGTCATTTTCAGTTATGACAAATGTGATCAGTATGCTGAAATTAGTGTGTTATATTATTCATCAGGTGTCTTTGCAAACATTTTTATGTTTACGAGTTCTGTTCAACTCTGTTAAAATTTGCACTACCTCTTTTGCAGTATTATATCCATCCTCTGGGCCTTCCATTGAAGAATGCAAATTATTTTCTGTTTTTGTTGATTGCTAGTGCTTGTTAAGTTCATTGTTTGGTCGGTCTTATTTATTTAAATCACGAGTGTTAACTTTCAAGATAAACTAGTTAAACTCATAATTTGGCTTTTTTGTTAGATTTCTCACTTTTAGGGTAGTATGAGAAAAGCTTTTCCTTGCTTCTGAGCCCTACATGCGCACACCTCTATCTGCCTCCTGAGGCAGCTTTTGTACATTTTTATTCTGCCATGTCTGCATGTGATTGTGCAACAGCATGATAAGATTATGTGAACCTGAAAGCCTAGAAACTACGGGTTTTATCTTTATCTGATGTATTCCCCAAATATTTTTGCAGAAGCTGCTCAATCGTGCACTGTTATTCTGGACATTGTTGAATCTTCATTACCAGAAGGCTTGCCTGAACACTTTGGTGCTGACTGTAAATTACAGGAAACTCTCAGCAACGCTGTTGAGCTGCTTCCCAAATTATGGATACTCGCAGATTCTCCACGGGAAGCAATTATATCATATCGCCGAGCTCTTCTTCATCAATGGAATCTTGATGTCCAAACTAATGCAAAGATTCAAAAAGAGTTTGCCATTTTTCTTCTATATAGTGGAAGTGAATACATTCCCCCTAGTCTCAGATTCCAAATGGGCAGTTCATTTGTTCCCAGAACTAATATTGAAGAGGCCATTCTTCTCTTAATGATTTTATTGAGAAAGGTTACTCTACAAAGTATAGAGTGGGATCCTTCGATTCTTGACCATCTCTCATATGCATTATCTATCTCAGATGGCCTAACGGCTCTGGCTAACCAAGTAGAAGAGTTGCTTCCTAGGAATATAGATCAGCGTGAACGGTATCATATCTTGGCTCTCTGTTATTACGGAGGAGGAGATAACTTTACCGCCTTGAACTTGTTGCGGAAACTATTGAGTAGTGCCGAGGATCTCACTTGTGTTCCAGGTTTATTGCTGGCTTCAAGAATGTGTGCTGAAAGCTTAGAGTATGCAGGAGATGGCATAAATTTTGCTCGCCGAGCTATCGAAAGATTGCAAGGAAGATGTGATCGGCTGATTGGTGTTGCAAACTATGTCTTAGGTCTTTCACTTTCAACACAGTCTAGAGCGGTTTTGAAAGATTCTGAGAGGGTTAAGATGCAATCAGAGGCACTTCAATCCTTGGAATCCGGTGCAAAACTGACAACGATGAATGACTCCAACATAATTTACCATCTTTGTGTAGAAAATGCGGAACAAAGGAAATTGGATACTGCACTCCATTATGCTAAGTGCTTGCTTAAATTGGAAGGTGGGTCTACTCTGAAAGGGTGGATGCTATTGGCTCGGGTGTTATCAGCTCAAAAGCAGTTTCCTGAAGCCGAAACTATCATTGATGCAGCTCTAGATCAGAGCGGAAAGTGGGATCAGGGAGAACTGTTGAGAACCAAAGCTAAGCTCGAAATTGCACAAGGCCAAGTGAAAAATGCAATAGAAACGTATCGTCAGCTTCTTGCTGTTCTTCAGGTCCAGAGAAAAAGCTTGAGATTGGCGGAAAATCTCAAGGTAAGTCGATTGCTCTTATGAGGTGGACTATCTTCTAGAAAGCTTCATCAGCCTCTATGTTGGTTGCAAATGAAATTACTATACAGTCTATGTTAACTGAGTAGAGTTTGAACTGCTTCTTATGGAGCAGCTTTATAAGTTTCTTTGGGTCTTTTACAAGTAGGAGGCATTTTTATATATTTTGGCTATATTCTCCACGTGTCACTGACAATATTTCATGATTATGGAAGGAGTAAAATTAAGTCTTTAGTTTCTTAGAGAGATGGTAGTAGGAGAAATTATCGTAAGTGGCGTAGATTCTTTCCCTCGAATAGAGTTTTGTTTCAAGGTAAAAAAAATTATACTATGAAGTTTCATTGAAGTTGGTTCATTAACTTGAACATTCGAGTTATTAGCTCTGGCTTGCAAGTTATTTCATCCACTGTCATGAAGTTTTATAGAATGTATTAACCCGATCATTGACGATGAGATTTGCGACAGTGATTGATAAGAGAAGAGACCATGCTTACCTGAAAAGCCAAACTTCCCATTTTACCCGTAATGAGATGATTTATACCCACACAAATATCTGGATTGTTTTGGACCACAAGTTTCAAAAATTTCTGTTCTTTCTTAAACTCCGTGCCCAGTCAAACATGAGTTTTATTTTTAATTAAGCAGATCTTAATCCTCTGCTTTCATCTTCATCTTTTTTGGCTCTTTTAATGTGCAACCAAGGCTTGCAGCTTTGACTCAACTACCTTCTTTCTTACGAATCCCTTTCTGCTGTCTTGCTTGCTGCCCCGTTCCACCCCCTTAGGAAATTATTATTACTATGATTTTTTTTAAAGGAAGAAGTTATAATGTTTGATGTTCATTTATGTAACAGGAAGAAGGAGACCGCTATAGAACTATGGAGCAGGAAATGTGGCATGATCTTGCTTCCATCTACATTAAATCATCTCAGTGGCAAGATGCAGAGATCTGTCTTTCCAAATCCGAGGCCCTTAGTTGTTATTCCGCTTCTCGATTGTATATTTTTGGTAGATGTATTTCACTCATTATCTCTTCATGCTTTGCTTAGTGCTTACTATGCTAAATCATTTTCATGTATCTCAGATGTTACATTTTTATTGGTCTTGTATTCGTGAGAAAGCAAAGCAAAAAGGTTATTGATTATGAAATATATTATACAGGTTTGCTTCAGCAGTCGAAAGGCCTTTATAAAGCTGCATTAAGAGATTACACGAATGCTCTAGCTATTGATCCATGCCACATTCCAAGTCTAATATCAACGGCGGTGGTACTTAGGCAGATAGGTGACCATTCTCCTGGGATTGTTAAAAGTTTTCTGATGGAAGCACTACGACTTGATCGGACGAGTGCTTCTGCATGGCATAATCTTGGCCTGGTTTACAAAGAGGAAGGTGCATCAATGGAAGCAGCCGAGTGCTTTCAAGCAGCTATACTTCTGCAAGAGACTGAGCCAATTGAACCGTTCAGATGACTACCCTTTTGTACATACTTTCTAACAGATTGTTCAAGTCGCAACCTTTTTGCAACGATCATATTCATCTCTTGAAGCTAAGATCTTGTAGTTCAATGACACGAGGGAAAGATTTAGCGTTTTTGAAGCTTAAACCGGGGTGCTTCCAAATGATTCATAATGGAGAATTTTTTTGCCAAAAGAGGTAGTTTTATTCTTTAGATCTGATAAGAGAGGAGTATAGAGTTCGAAATGGTAGGCTCTTACTTCCTATAGTACATGGTAATCTACAAAACTTTCTTGAATTTGGATGTACAGGTGGCTCTGAAAATCACAAGTATGATACATATTATATTACATAAACAAGTTTATCCATACAACATCATGCAATACTCAGCTTAAGGAATCTTTTAACCTTGTCTCATCTTATGTTTTGATAATTTTTATGAGGTGTATATTGGAGTAACTAATGCGGTTTTGTTTTTTGTTTTTGTTTGCCTTTTTCCATACGCCGAGGGTCGATTGGAAGCAGCCTCTCTGCCCTCTTGGGTAGAGGTAAGGCCTGTCTACATATTACCCTCCCCAGACCTCACCTGGTGGGAATATACTGGGTTGTTGTTGTTGTTGTTGTTGTTATGTATCCATCTTGTGTAATGTATTTTGTAAGACCTATCAACAAATACACTGGTTATGTTATCTGGCTTTTATGTGTAGCTAAAAGTTTCAAGGAGGAAGGGTATGAAGGTCCAAGTAAGACCAGCTTGCGTGTATCTGACTATTCTACCTGCAAATATCTAATATCACAACTATTGGCTTATTCTGCACATTAGCAATTGAGATATAACCTTTTTTTTTTCCTTGTGTGTGTGTGGGTGTGGTGGGGGGCTGAATATGAACATTGATCTTTCATGGTTCTCACCAGTTTTCGGACTGATAATTGAAAAATAAACGGCATTTTTAAAATTATTGAAAAAATAACCACTATTTTGCTGCAACACGAAAAGTTGCAGCATAACATATTGGAGATTGGTGCACATGTGTATGAACTTCCAGCATATTATACTAGACCTCCAACACGTGAAAATTTCAGCATAATATACCGGCGATTTGAGCACATGTGATGTGTATGAATGTTACACCTTGTGTATTCGGTGTTATCATGCTTGTAAAAGGGCTAATTCGATAGGAATATAATTTCTACGAGATATTTAAATTATTTGATAGTTATACGCTAAGATTGGAAGTCATTTGAGTTGTGATTAAAAATTCGACAAAGATCGTCGCAAGTTATGGGTTTTAAATTTTACTGGAATTTGGATCAAATGTTGATGAGCTTTTCTCTCAATATACTGGGAGTTATGGTGTGTTCTACCTATCGAATCGAAGGTCTATGAGTCTAGTTTCCAACGCAATAAACCGTTCGTTAATATGACTTCAGAGTAGAGAGATATTAACATTTTCGTACAGGGGTGCACACTGTTACGGGAATAGTGTGCAAACCGGGTTTTGTCCAAATTTTTTTATTTAAGTCATCCAAAACAGAACCCTTCGTTTATTTCTCTCCCAAACAGAATCAAAACCCTTGGTATTTCCTCTCAAACTCCTCCCATCCATCTAGCCAAGCATAACAACAATTTAATCATCTTCAACCATGGCAACTTCGGAATCGTGAATTTCTTCGGTGATTCACTTCTCATAGCAAGACTCCGCCTTGAAATTTTTTTTCGAATTTTGAGTAATTCTAGTCACATAAGGTATGATTTAACTTCCTCCTTGTTTCTTGTAAACATCTACCATAAGAATTCTTAAGAAATAGTTGAAATCTATAGAAATATTCTTTGATTTTTGTTAAGAAACCCCTCTTAGTAGGACTTGGTTGTTTGGGCTGTTTTATATAGTTTTATTGTGTTGATTGAATCTGTGAAGATATGGCTGGAATCATGTCGATGAGGAGATGTAGTTAAGTAAAATTTTGATGGTGTGTTGGGTAAAATTTAAACTACAAAAAATGGTCTACAATTCATGCCCGCAAGTTGTTCGCTTAATTGTCTAAATGAGGAATTATATAGGATATGAGCTTGAATTTGATATTGGATAGTTCGTGTTATGTAGGAAATCATTCCTAAGGCTTTCGAGTTCTCGGAAATCGTATATAACTCCATCGACAAGGTATGTAGGGCTTTCGCTATACTTTTCGGCATGACTAGAATTCGAATAAACGTTTATTGAATTGTTTCGTCGGATGAGAGTTATTTCAGCTTCAACTTATAAAGATGCTTAGAACTAATTCTTTCTCATAGAGTGCGTACTTCAGAGAATATCCATGAATTCTCGGTTTTCCTTGTTCCGTGCTTAAAAAGAACTAGAGCCTTTTTACTCGTTGTCATTTCGACATTAATATAACTCTTGAATAAGTAGCACTTACTTTAAAGGTATTCATAATACATTGATCTCATGTTCTTAGTACTTGTTGACTCATAGTTAAGAAAATCAGATATTTTAGCGACAATTATGATAGTCGGGGAATAATGATGATATGCCATTTTGACTATTCGTAAAAGTCTTCGAAGTTTGGTTCGCATTGCACTTATACAATTCATGATTTAGCGTATGTATGTATTTACTTTTATTACCGAGCCGCACTATAGACGGCCGGGTATGACACATATTGTGTAACCACTGATCAGTTGGGATTACCGAGCTCCACGTGGCCGGGTACGATTCTACCGAGCCTTTATTATGGCCGGGTACGTTATGGATATTATAGCCCCACAGAAGGATTTATTATTATATAATGTGATATATTATAACTAGCGATAGTGAGCAACGATTCCACGAGCATACATTTATATCCAGGTTGAACTTTTAATTTACTATCGAGGCTAGTTTTATAAATTCAAATTTTCTATATATATTTTCTCTTGTTAGTTACATTTTTCATGTTACATTTGTCGCCCTACATATTCAGTACATATTTCGTACTGACGCATTTTTATGCGCTGTGTTCATGCCCACAGGTTCGGATAGACAGAGCGGTGTGCCTCCTCAGTAGGACCCCCAGGATCAGCGTTGGTTTCGCGCTCCACTTTTTCGGAGTTGCTCACTTTGAGTCCATAGGTACTATTACATATGTATATGTGTAGTTTTGGGTATGTCGGGGGGTTTTGTCCCACCCTGTTGATAGTGTCTTACACTCTTAGAGGCTTGCAGACTAGCGGTCATTGTATATATATATATATTTCGTATAGCCCTATCGGCATTCTGGATAGCTGTTACACTGTTGTTGCAGCCTTGTTGGCTTAGGTTATATGTATATATGTCGTGTTGGTCTTTTCTGCTTGCAGGTTATTATATTTCAGATCATATTTCATGGTTGGTTCGCTCGGGCCTTCGTGCATCGGGTGCCAGTCACACCTCCCAAGATTGGGGTGTGACAAACTTGGTATCAGAGCCGGTTAGTCCTAGGGAGTCTGCAATCCGTGTCTAGTAGAGTCTTGTTTATGGTGTGTTGTGCACCACACTGATAAACATTAGGCTATTGGGCATTTAGGATTATTACTTTCTTCTTGATCTAGATCGTGCAATAGAGCCTAATCATAAGTGTTCATTCCTAATTTTTTTTTTTTTTTTGTTTACCTTCTCAGTCATGCCTAATACTACGAGACGACAAGTGGCTATGAAATTTATTCGGAGGATAGATGAGGAGGCGGGAGAGGGTACAAGTCAGGTGCCACCTGCTAATGTAGATCAACATGAGCTACAGAATGAGGCTGATTCTCAGGCTTCCGGGGCAGCACTTCCACCGCCCCCGGAAGGGCGTAGAGGAGCTAACATACCTCCAGTCCATCTCCCAGTTGCTCCTGATCAGGACCTAGACATGCGGAGTGCTGTACAATTGCTGACTCGAATAGTGGCCTCCCAGGCCCAACACCAGACCCACAGTATTACTGATAGGTCCGTGAGTGCGAGAGTTCGGGACTTTATCAACTTGGATCCTCCAGTATTTACAGGGGTTGATCCTAATGCTGACCCACAGGATTTTCTAGATCTTATGCAACGGACCTTACAGATTATACATGCCACAGATGTTCAGTGGAGTTTACTTCTTATAGACTACGTGATATTGCAGTGACATGGTATGAGACTTGGAAGCAGACTCGGGGGCCTAATGCACCACCAGTGACATGGAAAGAGTTCTCCGAGGCATTTTTACAGCAATATTTGCCAATCGAACTTCGAAGAGCCCGACGAGACAGGTTCTTACACTTAGAACAAGGTAATATGAGCGTTCGGGAATATAGCATGCAATTCAACTCTCTGGCTAGGTATGCTCCTACGATTGTTGCTGATATGAGTGATCGAGTACACCAGTTTGTTAGTGGTTTGGGGGCACACTTGATAAATGAGTGCACTACAACTTCTCTAAACCAAGGAATGGATATTGCCCGTATTCAAGCATATGCACAGGGTCTAGAGGATCGCAAGAGGCAACAACGAGCCAATCGAGAGCATGATAGAGGTCAACAGAAGAGGGCGTGGTTCGCAAGTAACACAGGAGAGACTCGAGGTGGATCTAGGCCACAGTTTCCTAGGCGTCCATCTTATCCGGTAGCCAGTGCGCCACCACATTTTCAAGGGCAGCGACATGATCGACCCACTTATTCTGGTCCAGTTCAGAGTTCACGGACCCCAAGTCCATAGTTTAGAGGCGAGTTCAGTCAGACGAGGCCTCAGTTTCCCAGATGTGATCGATGTGGCCGAAATCATTTTGGACCATGTCGCCAGGGTTCTGATGCATGTTATGCATGTGGACAGCCAGGTCATTTTATGAGACATTGTCCGATGGCAGGCGGAGGGGGTATAGTGTAATGCCCCGTAAAATATTTGTGCATAAAACCTAGTAGCTATGGTGTCATGGTCCGAATAATGTGTTAGGAATGCGTAGAATTCTTCGCGGCGAGCTTGCGAGCCGCGGTTCGGACCCTTGGTAGTGATTTAAGTTTAAAAAAATGTAGAGAATTAATTTTTCCGAAAAATGTCAAATATGCGGTCAAGAATGCGATCGCAAACCTGTTATGCGGACCGCATTCTTGCCGCAAAGTTTAACAGAAGCTTTCCAAAATCCATGTCAATAATGCGGTCGAAATTGCGATCGCATAGTGAATCTGCGGTCCACTTTGCGACCGCAGATCAGGAATGCGGACCGCATAATGGTCGCATTCCGTAACAGAGCTTGAGTCATTTTGAGGCCATTCTGCGGTCACTATGCGGACCGCATGTTGATTCTGCGGTCGCAAAGTGCACCGCAGATTCGCCCCGGCCCAGATTTTTGTAACATTTTTACCCGATCTCTTCTTTAATATAACACCTTTCTTCTTCATTTTATCATATCATCTTACCAAAATTAGAGAGAGAAGGGAGGGTTTTTAGAGAGAGAAATCTTTCATCTTCAAAGATTGTTCCAACCATCTTATTCCAAGGGATCCTAGGGCAAGGATTCAACTTCCCCAATCTTTTCAAGGTAAAAACCCTAACTATTTTCTTTGATTTTCAGTTTTAAATTGGGTAAAGAGAGGTTTGCATATAATAGCTTTTGAAAATAGAATTTTACACTCATGCATGATTATTGAACTTGATTTCTAGTAAAAAGAAGTGAGTAGAAGTAAGAGTCTTCAAGAACAAGGTTGGCAAGAGTAGGATATCTTGGGTAAGCATAAAGTAGGAAGTTAATGGAAGAAAACTCATCACCAGGTATGTATGGCTAATTTTGATTCTTGTGAAATTGCCTATATGTGTGAAATTTGTTTGGTTAGTGTTAATTTGACAAATTGTGTGAAATTCTTGATGTTGTTGTTGGATATTCAAAGTTGTTGTTGAAATATGAGTGATGTGGTATGGAATATGAATCGAAGTTAAATGAGAGTTGAATTGGGTAAAGAATGGTGAATAATACTTATGATGGCCTATATGGCACTTTGTGGAAAGGAAACGAAACACTCGAGAATTGGTTTATTGTGGAAAGAGATGAAACACTTGAATTGTGGAAAAATTGTTGAACATACTTGTGTGAATATTCTTGATTGTGGAAATATTGTAACATGGTTGTGATATTGATTTGAAAAATAATTGAGAACATGAAACAATGTGCAAGTTGCTTATTTGAACTTGTTGAAACTGTGTGTAGTACCTTATCTGCTGTTTGAAATTGTTGTGTTTTAAACCGTAAGGCGGGGTCGTGTTGCGCGCCGCAACGTGAGGAAATAAGGTGTGGGTTGGGGTGATAAGGGTGGCCGAGGTAATAAGGGTGGTCAGGGGCAATAAAGATGGAAAGCGATCGAAATCGCTATTGAAAATTGATACAAAAATCAATAATGTGAAATTGTGAAAGGAGACAGCGAGTTTGCAACCTGTGGGGCACTGATTGCCCCTTTGTTTGACTACTTGTGCTTTACATGATTGATTGGTTATTGTTAAATTGGTTGATCGTAGAAAGTGCTTTGTGTTGAGAATTATTTGAAATGAGGAAAATGTGGAAACATGGTTGGCTGGCTTAATTAATTGTTGATGTAATTCAATGGCTTGAGTTTACTTGGGACAAAGTTTGTCCATACATGCCAGTACAATTCAAGTGTACTGACGTCCCTTTTGCCGGGGACGCTACATTCGTGTTATGATTGTAGGTGGATCAGTAGCAGGCACTTCAGCTCATCGGCAGTAGTATCCTTCTCCTTCCACTGCCCGTTTCGGTGAGCCCCTTTTCTTCCTTGGGGCCCTGTGTGGTTCATGGCACTTTTGTTTAGATTTCATTTTGGTTTTGTAAGGTATAGCCGGAGCCTTGTTACCGGCAAGTATTGTATTCCCCCTTTATGTATCCTAGAGGCTCTGTAGACATGTAAACTGTGGGACTCCAGTATTATGTATACATTATGTTATGTCGGGCGTTGTAAAAACTGCAAACTTGTTAATGAATCACTCGTATGGTTTTATTTGTTTAATGTGAAATCATTCATGGTTAGTAAGATATTTGGTTAATGAGAAACAATCAACACAGGGGTAACGCGTGGGAATGAAAGGCACCTAGGTCCGCTTGACTGGGGCAACCCGGTCAGGCGCCGGTCATGTTTCCCCGATTTGGGGCGTGACATATAGCTCAGCCAACGGCATCTGCAGGGGCTTCTTCATCTTCGGTACGTCCTCCTAGGCAGAGTATGCAGACATCAGCTGGCAGGGGTAGGGGAAGGTTTGGAGCTTCTGGTTCAGGAGGTCAGCAGAATCGCATATATGCTTTATCGAGTCGTCAGGATTTGGAGTCATCTCCGGACGTGGTTACAGGTATACTATCCGTCTTTTCTACCGATATGTATGCCTTGATAGATCCTGGTTCTACATTGTCGTATATTTCCCCTTTCGTTGCTAGTAAATGGTATAGAGAGCCTGAACTGTTGCATAAGTCGTTTGAGGTATCTACGCCAATGGGTGAGTCTGTTGTAGTTAGACGGGTATATCGAAGTTGTGAGGTGAAGATTCATGACCGTCATACGTTAGCTGATTTGCATGAGCTAGAAATGGTTGATTTTGATATCATTATGGGTATGGATTGGTTGGCTTCTTGTTATGCCAACGTAGATTGTTGGACAAAGATTGTTTGTTTTAATTTTCCAGGTGAACCTATTATTGAATGGAAAGGTGATACTGCAACACTTAAGGGGAAGTTTATTTCTTACCTTAAAGCTCGAAGGATGATTTTGAAGGGGTACATTTATCATTTGGTACGAGTGCAGGATATGGAGGTGAAATCTCCAACCCTTCAATCGGTTCCTATTGTGAATGAATTTTCAGATGTATTTCCTGATGAACTTCCTGGTCTTCCTCCCGAAAGAGAAATCGACTTTGCTATTGATGTGCTTCCAGATACTCAACCAATATCTATTCCTCCATACAGAATGGCTCCTGCTGAGTTAAAAGAGTTGAAAGTCCAGTTGAAGGATCTTCTGAATAAGGGCTTTATCAGGCCAAGTACTTCTCCCTGGGGTGCACCAGTATTGTTTGTTCGTAAGAAGGACGGTTCATTAAGAATGTGTATTGACTATCGTCAGCTCAACAAAGTGACTATCAAGAACATGTACCCCTTACCCATAATTGATGATTTGTTTGATCGGTTGCAAGGTGCCAAGTATTTCTCAAAGATTGACCTTCTATCCGGCTATCACCAGTTGCGAGTTAAAGAGAAGGATATTCCAAAAACGGCTTTCCGAACTAGATATGGCCATTATGAATTCCTTGTGATGTCTTTCGGTCTTACTAATGCACCAGCAGCTTTCATGGATTTGATGAATCGAGTTTTCCAGCCATTTCTAGATATATTTGTAATTGTTTTCATTGATGATATTTTGGTATATTCTCGATCAGAAGCAGAACATGAGGATCATTTGCGTATGGTGTTGCAGACTTTGAAAAATCAAAAATTATATGCTAAATTCTCCAAATGTGAATTCTGGTTGAATTCAGTGGCATTCCTTGGGCATATCGTTTCCGATGAAGGTATTAAGGTAGATGGTCAGAAAATTGAAGCAGTACAAAACTGGCCTCGACCCTCAACTCCCACGGAGGTTCGTAGTTTCTTGGGCTTAGCAGGTTACTATCGGAGATTTGTGGAGAACTTCTCTTCTATTGCTGCTCCTATGACAAAATTGACACACAAAGCCGTTAAGTTCCAATGGTCTGATGCATGTGAAAGGAGCTTTCGTGAGTTGAAGAAACGCTTAACATCAGCACCTGTTCTAGCACTTCCCGAGGGATCTGAAGGCTATGTGGTATATTGTGATGCATCTAGGGTTGGATTGGGATGTGTTCTAATGCAGCATGGCAAAGTTATTGCATATGCTTCAAGGCAGTTGCGGAAGCACGAACACAATTATCCGACTCATGACATTGAATTAGCAGCCGTTATATTTGCCTTGAAAATTTGGCGTCATTATCTTTATGGTGTTCATGTGGATATCTATACAGATCACAAAAGTTTACAATATATATTTAAGCAAAAAGAGCTGAACTTGAGACAAAGGAGGTGGCTTGAATTGTTGAAGGACTATGATGTGGATATTTTGTACCATCCGGGCAAAGCGAATGTGGTAGCTGATGCGTTGAGTCGCAAATCCATGGGCAGTTTGAAGCATGTAGAAGCTGGGAAATTAGAAATGACTAAGGATATATATCAATTGGCTAACCTGAGGGTACGACTACATGATACAGGTGACCAGGGTATAGTAGTCCAAAATATTGCGGGGTCGTCACTCGTAGATGAGGTAAAAATGCGTCAAATTGAGGATCCGGAGTTAGTCAAGATTAAAGAGAGCATCCCTTTTCAGAAGAATCGGTTGTTCGAACAATCTGATGATGGAATTCTAAAATATAAAGGCCGGTGGTGTGTACCTAACATTGGGGAGCTTCGTAAGAAAATTTTGACGGAGATGCACCAGTCTCGATACTCAGTTCATCCTGGTTCAACCAAAATGTATCATGATCTTCGTCAGCTATACTGGTGGAACGGCATGAAGAAAGATATAGCTACATATGTGGCTCAGTGACCCAACTGCCAGCAAGTTAAAGCTGAACACCAAAACCTGGAGGACTACTTCAAAATATTGAGATTCCAGCTTGGAAATGGGAATCGATTAATATGGATTTTATTACAGGATTGCCCAATTCTCGCCGGAAGTTCAATTCAATTTGGGTCATTGTGGATAGGCTGACGAAATCAGCTCACTTTCTCCCAGTTAGGACCACATATTCAGCTGAAGACTATGCAAGACTGTATATCAAGGAAATAGTTCGGCTACATGGAGTTCCGCTTTCTATTATATCTGACAGAGGTGCCCAATTTACAGCTAATTTTTGGAGGTCTTTTCAAGAAGGTTTGGGTACTCTTGTTAACCTCAGTACAACCTTTCACCCGCAGACCGACGGACAAGCCGAACGCACTATTCAGACGCTCGAAGATATGTTGCGAGCTTGTGTCTTAGACTTCAAGGGAAGTTGGGAAGATCATTTACCGCTTATTGAGTTTGCCTACAATAACAGTTATCACGCCAGTATTCATATGGCACCCTATGAGGCACTATATGGGAGGAAATGCAGATCTCCTATTGGCTGGTTTGATGTTGGCGAGACAAAGTTGCTAGGACCCAAATTGGTACAACAAGTTGTAGAAAAGGTAAAGTTGATGCAGAAAAGGTTGCGTACAACTCAAAGTCGACAGAAATCATATTCAGATAACCGACGTCGAGACTTGGAATTTGTTGTGGGAGACTGGGTATTCTTGAAAGTGTCGCCTATGAAAGGTGTAATGAGATTTGGAAAAAAGGGAAAACTTAGCCCTAGATATATCGGGCCATATCAGATTGTTCAGAGAATTGGGCGAGTAGCCTACAAACTTGACTTGCCACCGGAATTAAGCGCAATCCATCCGGTATTTCACATTTCCATGCTTCGCAAATTCTTAGGTGATCCTTCTAGCATCAGCCCTATTGAGGATATTCAAGTTACCGAGGATTTGTCATATGAAGAAATACCTGTTGCCATTCTTGACCGTCAAATCCGTAAGCTAAGGACTAAAGAGGTAGCCTCAGTAAAAGTACTGTGGAGGAGCAATAATGTAGAGGAAATGACATGGGAGGCCGAGGAGGACATGAAGTACAGGTACCCTCATTTATTTAAACCTTCAGGTGGTATGCTTGAGACAAATATGGCAGGTGTTGCACAGATATCAACCAGTAACAGCTGAGGTAATTAAGGTATGACTAACCTTCTTCTTATTATTATTATTATTAAATAAGTAAGCGATCGTGTGAGGCCAAATTAATGTTATTATGATGATGTGTGGCCTTGGATATGTATGTTTGGGCTGATGACAGGTATTGGATAGTCCTATATATAGGGGAAACTTTGGCGAAATTTTTATAAAAAAAAAAATAATTGAGAAGTTAAGTTAACCGTTAACATTCGGGGACGAATGTCCATAAGAAGGGGAGAATGTTACACCTTGTGTATTCGGTGTTATCATGCTGTAAAAGGGCTAATTCGATAGGAATATAATTTCTACGAGATATTTAAATTATTTGATAGTTATACGCTAAGATTGGAAGTCTTTTGAGTTGTGATTAAAAATTCGACAAAGATCGTCGCAAGTTATGGGTTTTAAATTTTACTGGAATTTGGATCAAATGTTGATGAGCTTTTCTCTCAATATACTGGGAGTTATGGTGTGTTCTACCTATCGAATCGAAGGTCTATGAGTCTAGTTTCCAACGCAATAAACCGTTCGTTAATACGACTTCAGAGTAGAGAGATATTAACATTTTCGTACAGGGGTGCACACTATTACGGGAATAGTGTGCAAACCGGGTTTTGTCCAAATTTTTTTTATTTAAGTCATCCAAAACAGAACCCTTCGTTTATTTCTCTCCCAAACAGAATCAAAACCCTTGGTATTTCCTCTCAAACTCCTCCCATCCATCTAGCCAAGTATAACAACAATTTAATCATCTTCAACCATGGCAACTTCGGAATCGTGAATTTCTTCGGTGATTCACTTCTCATAGCAAGACTCCGCCTTGAAATTTTTTTTCGAATTTTGAGTAATTCTAGTCACATAAGGTATGATTTAACTTCCTCCTTGTTTCTTGTAAACATCTACCATAAGAATTCTTAAGAAATAGTTGAAATCTATAGAAATATTCTTTGATTTTTGTTAAGAAACCCCTCTTAGTAGGACTTGGTTGTTTGGGCTGTTTTATATAGTTTTATTGTGTTGATTGAATCTGTGAAGATATGGCTGGAATCATGTCGATGAGGAGATGTAGTTAAGTAAAATTTTGATGGTGTGTTGGGTAAAATTTAAACTACAAAAAAGGGTCTACAATTCATGCCCGCAAGTTGTTCGCTTAATTGTCTAAATGAGGAATTATATAGGATATGAGCTTGAATTTGATATTGGATAGTTCGTGTTATGTAGGAAATCATTCCTAAGGCTTTCGAGTTCTCGGAAATCGTATATAACTCCATCGACAAGGTATGTAGGGCTTTCGCTATACTTTTCGGCATGACTAGAATTCGAATAAACGTTTATTGAATTGTTTCGTCGGATGAGAGTTATTTCAGCTTCAACTTATAAAGATGCTTAGAACTAATTCTTTCTCATAGAGTGCGTACTTCAGAGAATATCCATGAATTCTCGGTTTTCCTTGTTCCGTGCTTAAAAAGAACTAGAGCCTTTTTACTCGTTGTCATTTCGACATTAATATAACTCTTGAATAAGTAGCACTTACTTTAAAGGTATTCATAATACATTGATCTCATGTTCTTAGTACTTGTTGACTCGTAGTTAAGAAAATTAGATATTTTAGCGACAATTATGATAGTCGGGGAATAATGATGATATGCCATTTTGACTATTCGTAGAAGTCTTCGAAGTTTGGTTCGCATTGCACTTATACAATTCATGATTTAGTATATGTATGTATTTACTTTTATTACCGAGCCGCACTATAGACGGCCGGGTATGACACATATTGTGTAACCACTGATCAGTTGGGATTACCGAGCTCCACGTGGCCGGGTACGATTCTACCGAGCCTTTATTATGGCCGGGTACGTTATGGATATTATAGCCCCACAGAGGGATTTATTATTATATAATGTGATATATTATAACTAGCGATAGTGAGCAACGATTCCACGAGCATACATTTATATCCAGGTGGAACTTTTAATTTACTATCGAGGCTAGTTTTATAAATTCAAATTTTCTATATATATTTTCTCTTGTTAGTTACATTTTTCATGTTACATTTGTCGCCCTACATATTCAGTACATATTTCGTACTGACGCATTTTTATGCGCTGTGTTCATGCCCACAGGTTCGGATAGACAGAGCGGTGTGCCTCCTCAGTAGGACCCCCAGGATCAGCGTTGGTTTCGCGCTCCACTTTTTCGGAGTTGCTCACTTTGAGTCCATAGGTACTATTACATATGTATATGTGTAGTTTTGGGTATGTCGGGGGGTTTTGTCCCACCCTGTTGATAGTGTCTTACACTCTTAGAGGCTTGCAGACTAGCGGTCATTGTATATATATATATATATTTCGTATAGCCCTATCGGCATTCTGGATAGCTGTTACACTGTTGTTGCAGCCTTGTTGGCTTAGGTTATATGTATATATGTCGTGTTGGTCTTTTCTGCTTGCAGGTTATTATATTTCAGATCATATTTCATGGTTGGTTCGCTCGGGCCTTCGTGCATCGGGTGCCAGTCACACCTCCCAAGATTGGGGTGTGACAATGAATTTTCAGCATATTTATGCTGGAACTCCAATATATTATGTTGGAATATTTTTCGTATTTTGAACAGTGTTTTCGTTTAGATTAATATTTACATGAAAAGTGACTAAATTTCAATTTACTTTTGAAATTGTGGCTATTTTTCAATTATCACTTTTAAATCTGGCTATTTTTTAATTTCACCCGCTAAGAAGCCCCTGCAGATGCCGTTGGCTGAGCTATATGTCACGCCCCAAATCGGGGAAACATGACCGGCGCCTGACCTGCCAATGCATTGTGGATTTAGTTTGGCGTGCACAATCATCTCGACAACAGCCAAACTAAAAACACCTTCACCTGCCAATGCATTGTGGATTTAGAAGAGTAAGAATTGACAGGGCATGTACACTTTCTAAAAGTCCTGAATACAGCATATTACATTTTGTGCCACATTATCAAGAATTATTGCATAGACACTAACACACCAAGACTCATTAACTTTAGGGCTGCTTCTCATTCTTGCCATTTGGCCTCCAACAAAGATTGCCGTTTTAGATCCTTGAAAAATCCCTTTCCTTAAACCCTTATGCAGCCTGAGCCGTCTTGCTACCTCCACAAGATAGGAGTAGGGTTTAAGTCTACTCCTATGATTGTGCACGCCAAACTAAATCCACAATCATCTCGACAACAGCCAAACTAAAAACACCTTCACCTGCCAATGCATTGTGGATTTAGAAGAGTAAGAATTGACAGGGCATGTACACTTTCTAAAAGTCCTGAATACAGCATATTACATTTTGTGCCACATTATCAAGAATTATTGCGTAGACACTAACACACCAAGACTCATTAACTTTAGGGCTGCTTCTCATTCTTGCCATTTGGCCTCCAACAAAGAGTGCCGTTTTAGATCCTTGAAAAATCCCTTTCCTTAAACCCTTATGCATATGCAGCCTGAGCCGTCTTGCTACCTCCACAAGATAGGAGTAGGGTTTAAGTCTACACTATCCTCTTTAGACCCCGCTATGTAGGAATATACTAGATATGTTGTTATTGTTTAATACCCTTATGCTGGAGCTATTTTAACTTGGGGTTATCGTGCTATATCCTCATGGGGATGAGAAAACGAGTGGTTTATACTTTAATAGCTATATACTCATATGACCAAGGAGCATCATGTTGGCTTTGAAGCAGCTGTGTGACACTGGCATTCTGTAGACGTCGGCTATTCCCTTTTTCGACATATCCGACTGGACAGTTTGGCGCAGGAAGATTAGAGGAGAACATTTAAGATAAACTATATCAGAATGCAAACAAAGAAGACTAATGACTTTACAGATGAATGACATTTATGAGCCATACTGACTATTAAATGCCTATTTTAAGAGTTCCAACTAAGTCATCAAATGTTCCAATAGCTCAGACCAATAGAAAACAAGAACAACTAATACATTCTCTTTTCATGATATAATCCTTTTTTTGATAAAAAAGTTGGACTAATATCACACAGAGCCCCAACTTGCTTGGGATTGAGGCACAACAGTAGTAGTAGTTGTACAATCACACAGATGTCAATCTCACCGCATGTTGTCACGGCGCCTCACATAACGTGTTCGGTCATTATATCTGGGTCTGTCTTGAGCTCTCTGGGGCACTGGCTCCACTCTCCTTTGTCTTTCAGGTGACCTTTGAACTATCTCTCCATTCACAAATAGCTCAGCTGACAGTCGGCATATTAGAAAAAAATGTTAGGGATGCAAACCTCAGAACATATTATCACCATTTTCAAAGTCCTTGTTTCAATTTGCCATAAACCATGTCTAGTACTTCCTAGCACAGACAAGAAGATTGAGGCATAGTTGATTGATCGATTAATCATAGACAAAAGGATCTTCTAAACACAAAGATGTTACGAGGAGATAGAGACAGGTATGATTGCTAATATAATACCAAAAGAAGCTTGTTTCTTTTCAGCATTTTTATTCATAGATCAACAATTTAGCACAATCCAAAACTGGAAATGAAGAAAAACAAAGAAATGAGATGCAAGAATTTTATGTGCAAAGGTCAATGAAGATGTCATTGACGCTTGACAGTAGATTGTAATCAAAGAGAAGATCCAAGAAAAAACATGCTAAAGAAGTCTATGCGTGCAACACATGCAGGATGGGGATAAGCCAACCAGATCAAAGTGGTTCAAATTTCTTTCCTATTACCACTATAAAACACTGACAACCAAAATAGTTCTATCCTATAAAGGTTCATCATCATGATGCCTCTCGAGGGGAGTATATCTGTGGCCAAACAATTAATAACTACTCAAATGCTGAGGGATCTCTTCTCCTCACTGGGATCAAATCTGAGGCTTCTGAGCTAATTTTTAATTGCAATTTGCAAAAACACAGTATGTCAGTGAGCAGCCTAATAGTAATCGACGTTTCCCAAGAGAGCTTGGAGACAGAGTGTGAACCATCGGAATAGCTTAAAACAATGTCAAATAACTGTGCTCTAACAGTAACTCAGTCACGGGTTGGTTTCCACGATAGCAAACAGGGCAAAGGGCACGTCTAGCCAAGCAGGTGCTACCAGTTACCACTGTGGTAGAAAGAGTTACCACTGTGGTAGAAAGACCAGATACATATTATCTATATTATATTAAAAGCACGAAGGCCTTTAGCGAAATGTCGTTCGTCTTTTCTACCCTTTAAAAATAGATTTCATATTGGGTTGAATAGTCATTTCATAATTTCCTAATATTAAAAACTTTCAAATCAAACTAATATTTTCTTACCAAATTCTTACTTATTTAAACTAGATAAAATAACCATAATACATTCCAATTAAGTTACTTTTCCTTATTTGAAATTAATGAAAGTTTCATAATATAGTCCAAGTTACTTTTTCATGTTTGAAATTAAATTTTTACTATTAAATCAAAATAAAATCCTATTTAGGTTAGAAACATACATCTATAAAAGAACAATGAATGTAAAACTAAGTTAGCCATAACGTCCACAACTCTATTGCTTATCAAGTTATCATCTATATTGCTTTGTCTAACTTTAAAATGGTTTGATTATACTTGATATTAGACGTTGTAATTCTATAAATTTTATTATATATTCTTTAGTTTACTGTAATTCGTGTAATTTTTTAAGTTCTATACTATTTGTTGTTATACCTTGTATATTTGGTTTCGGCGAATATCATTTTTAATTTTTGCATCGTGTTTTTAATTTCTGATAATTCATGATATTTTATCTATACTTTTTATTTCGTGGTTTAGAGAATATTAACTTGAAAAAATTGGGAATGCCAATAAAGAAATTATTTTTCATGTGTAAACATGTATTCACCAGCGAACTCTATTTTCTAACATGGTAGGAGCTAAGATGGCTGTGTATCTTAAATTTTCCTTCGTTGAAGACCAAAAGTTTGCATTTTAAATTATAAGTATTAAATGCAGAATTAAGAAATAATATTTTTCCTACTCGTGAATTGTTATGGTTTAGTAATTTTATTAAGAAATAAATTTTCGTTGGTGTT
The DNA here is from genome assembly GCA_032618575.1 of Nicotiana noctiflora. Classification (NCBI taxonomy): domain Eukaryota; kingdom Viridiplantae; phylum Streptophyta; class Magnoliopsida; order Solanales; family Solanaceae; genus Nicotiana; species Nicotiana noctiflora. The sequence continues at coordinate 40,256 of JASVEL010001970.1, read as the reverse complement.
GCTTTAATTTTAGGGATTATGCACGGCTCCGCTTAGGTCTTGAAATTTTTTACTATTGTATCAAGTATGTCATGCTATAATAACGCTTCATACAGAATTACAATCTGTTTATGCTTGAATTAGTACTATTGTATTAGTTTGATAGTAATTTTAATGTGTCGCATTCATGAATTGTTTAATCATTAGAAAAAGAAATGAAGAAATCAACCTTAATTCTTCTCACATCAAAAAGTTTCTTCTCTAAGTACACAGATTGTAAAGATTAAAAAGAACGTCACAAGTTCAAATCTTTTGAAGGACCAATAAACAAAATGTTAAAAGAGTTTTAACTTATACGGAGTATTATATCAAATAGCAAATTTTTAAATATAATTAGGTCATGTAGGATACAAAATTTTACTTTTATGGAGTGTTACCTATAGTCTATAGATCTTTTGGACGACCTAATAATATAAAACTTTTTAAAACTATCGGCGCATTCAATTTAACTCGTGTGCAATTTAGTTCCAATGTTGTTGCCCGTGGTGTTTTAGTTTTTACAAATTTATGATTCTTTTTCTTATATATCCAGGGTAATTTTTTGAGATATCGACATTGCTTTACTACGAGAGACCAACTTTATTATTTGCATAATCTATTTGAAACTTTCATACATGGTTATTTAAGAAAATACATAACGTGCATAAAATAAAGTAGAAGTACCATACTTAATGTGCATAATATCTTCTAATATGTCTCTCATTATCCATCTAATAACCGATATAATTAAAGGTTAATGCTGCTAGAAGCCTATCTAGATACGGATATGAAAAATCATAATCTCTCTATTTTCAGTTTGATATGTTTATTATATTGCTTATATCAGATATATTTGTTATCCGGGCTTGATATTTTCGACTACTCTTATAAAGAAATTTATCGTCTTTTTTTTCCCAAATTATATTGTTCTGTACTTTTAATAGCTATAAGTTATCAATTTATTTCTATACAAATGTGCATTTTTTTACAAATCTAATAACAGTTGATTGCACATAATTAAGTAGCCTCATAATACCTGAATTTTAACATCTTAATAGATTTGTTGTGTTATGGCTTTTAAAATTTTGAATATGTTTAAAATTCCAATCACTTAGAGGATTTTTCTTTGTACGTTTATGATTAACTTTTTTTTCGCTTTGAATTTTACATTAATACATTTAAATTGTAGCGAATCGCTATTCTTCATTAATTATGTTGAAACTAGCCAACCTTAAACAAATAATCAAGTTTTTTTTCATTCTTCTTCTCCTAGACTTTTGGTACGCACATATATGAAGTATTTCATAAATATATAGAGTATTTTTCTTTACAGTTTTGTCAAGCAGAGAACATACTCTTAAGGAGTGTATGTATTTTTTAACCTAAATAATAATATACTTATTTGAATATGATTTACCAGTAATTAAGACGATATGTGATAGTTGGAGATTAGACGTCTAAATGAAACTGGCGGTTGCAAAAAAAGTTTTACGGCGCATTGAAAAATGTGGCTATGAGTATTGTCAATAGTTATATATCGTTATTAAAGCACCTACTTGTTAAATTTGTGAATAAAGAAAAGAAAGTCCCACGTATAGAAACTTGATGAAGAAAAATTGGTAGAATATTTATGGTCTATATTAGATGCACAAGATGCTTAGCGTAATTGTTTTAATGTCGGAATTAGTCTTATGAGGAGTGTGTTAAACAAATAATCTTCTAGGGCTAAAGTGTTTAGATTGGCTATGACTATTGTTGTGTATTATGTTTGGCACTACAGGAATTAAAGGGTAATCCAAAATATAAAGAATGGTTTTTGTATCATCCTAAAGCAAATTGTTCAAGAGATTGCATTGTAGAAATGTTTTGAAGTGAAAGTTTGTCACTTGGCTTAAAAAGCTCAATTTCTATCCTATTGAACTGTTCAGATTTTAGTGGCATGTAGTGTTGGGTGTTGTTGATGTTTTTGACTAATACTCGAGTTTGATGGCTACTAATTAGTCCTTTCTATGTACTTACTCCCAAATTTTATTAATAAAGTCTTTAATACAATGATACATCACATACCAAGAACATCATCTCATATACAACAATATGACATATTATTATCTCATATAACAAAATACTTATGATTAAAGTACTATAACTTCTACACCAAAACTTTCTATCTTTGTAGGTTCAAAAGATACTCGATTACTTGAAATTTAACTATTGTGCCAGTGTAATAACATTTTTTAAATGAATATTGCATCTGTCTTGACATCAATTCCTATACACATGATTCATTCTTATTCTATATTCTATATATTTTTTTATTAACAAACACAGAATACAGTTGCACGTACACTATAACTAGTAAAGAAAAAGTTCATGTTTTGATTCTTAACACAGGTAGATCAGCAGCAGCAGGAAATGATGTACCTCCATAATCCTTGTTCTCTGGATCGACATATGAATCTGGTAGGACAAAGAGAACACCAGGCAAACCTGTAAAGATTTCAATTCAAAGCACGCAAAGTTTGAGAAACATTGAGAGTTTGTGACTAGCATTGATTACTCAGTTTCAGAATCAATAAATTTATCCGAAGTTCCAAACACTAACCTTCGAGCTTATTCGATGTCTCTTCATCAATCTCACATCCAAAACCAAAGTATCTTTCGCATGAAACATTGTATATCTTCTTCTTGGCCTCTTCTTCACTAGTTATCATAGTTCAGAACAAAAGCTGGTAATTTAGCATTTGAAATGTCTACAAAACTACTTTTAATCTAAAAAAGCACAGCTAAAAGAAATACTACAAAGGATGGAGGTTTCCTATGAAACATGATGTCTCTTTTCCTTATTCCTGTAAAAGTTGAGAAAAGAGTGGATGCTTTAAGGAGGAAATTCATATGGCAAGGGAAAAAGGAGAACAAGTTGGTAAAATGGAGCACTTTGCTTAAAAGCAAGAGGATGGAGGTTTGGGAATCAGAAATTTGAAGAAGAGTTTACTTATGAAGTGGCCATGGAGATTTTCTCTGGAGGATCAAGCTTTATGGAGGAAGGTTATCTGTGAAAAATATGGGGCAAATGGAAAGTGGTGTACAGCATGAGCTTCTGGACCCTATGGTGTAAGTGTATGGAAGTCAATTAGAAATTTAAGGCCAGGATTTATCAGCAATGTTAGTATCAAAGCGGGGAATGGCAATAAAACTTCTTTCTGGAATGATGATTGGATTGGTAATGGACCTCTTAAAAAGGCTTTTCCAGATTTGTTCACTATAGTGCAGCAACCCCAAGCTACTGTGGCTGAGGTATCGAGTATGCAGGGGTGGAATGTTACGTTCAGAAGGTTCCTCAAGACTGGGAGGTTACGAGAGTGATTGAATTCTACAAATTGTTAGATGGCTTTAAAGGCATCATACAAGAAGAAGACAGACTTATATGGGAAAGAAACAGCGGAGGAATATATACTGTAAAGTCAGCATATGAAATCTTGAATAGCTCTGGTCACATGAACAATGGGACATGGCACTGGAAGCACATCTGGAAGGTGAAAATCCCATTTAAAGTGGCTTGCTTTTGTTGGCTTGTAGTCAAAGAGGCTGTTCTAACTTATGACTATTTAATGAGGAGAGGAATGCTTATGTGTTCCAAATGTTTCTTGTGTGGAAAAGATATTGAAACAAACGGCCAGCTCTTTTTACATTGCAAAGTAACTAGTAGGTTGTGGTATCTTTTCACGAGTATGAAAGGCGTGACATGGGCAATACCTAGGATAACTGCAGAAATATTAACTTGCTGGAATGACCCAGGTATTCTAATGTGGCAGAAGCATTGGTGGAGGTTGATCCCAGCATGTATTTGATGGAAATTTGGTTGGAGAGAAATTCAAGGTGCTTTGAAGATAGAGCTACCGCTGAACAGAAGATCAAGACGAATTGTATATTTTTGTTCCACCTTTTGGTGTAAAGAAGCCCCGGTAGAGGATGTAGAGTCTATAGTGGATATTATTGAGTCTTTGTAACTCCTACAAGTCTGGGTTTGTGTTTTTGCTCTTTTTTGAGGCTCTTGCAACTATCTTTAACTTTTAGCATAATCTTTATGTTAAAGGTTTTTCTACTTAATTTATGAAACTTGCTATCTTCTCAAAAAAAAAAAAAATACTACAACAAAGCCAATCCAACAGTTTAAGCCAGCAAGTGCCAGCAAGTGAAGTACCATTATCGTATTTACAACAGACAAATCCCGTAGGGTCAATGGTGCAGGGTTTGAAACTCAATGGATAATGGGTCCGCCCCTTTACCCTTCTCTCTTAAATACCAAGTCTTTGTTTGCCTAGCCCATACATTACGTGATGCGCTCTTATCACTTCACCAAAACCGTAGGGGCCTATTTATCTGTAGGCGTAAGTTTGAACTCAATAACAACACATATTCTTAAAAATTTGAAATATACAGCTCAAGCTATACGTGGCGGGCATCCCGACCTTGCCCTCTATACATCCTTTAACAAAATATAACGAAATAACTATGAAAAAACTTTCAACTATGTATAATTTGAATGCAATGCATGTGTGATGCATCCACTTTCCTCTGTGTGAAAATAATCTCTGGTAGAAATGTAAGCACGACGGCCTGCAATAGACCAGATGTGATCTTGCCCTTACTGGAAAATATGAAGAACACTAAAGACTTAGGCTTGAAACACGTAAGAAACGGTTTATTCAAAGCAATATTTGCTCTTTCTCCTTCCTGAGATTGCTATGGGCTTAATGTAAATAGCTATAGTGGATATGAAAAACCTTTGAATTTCTACACTAAGCAAGTAGTGCAGAAATTCTATTAGGAAAGTAAAAACTCACAGGTTGATCCTTTGTGCAGAAAGATTGGAGAAGAAAGAGAGTTTTTGGAGAAAGGTTGTGAAAGAAGAAAACTCTCTTCTACAAAATTAACGTTAGGATTTTCAAGAAGTTGAAGGCAAAGAATGCAATGGAACACCCTTTATTTAAAGGACACCTTTCTTTATATAAGCAAATTCTAACAATCCCCCACTTGTTTAAATATCAATTAAGATTTAAAGATCAAGTTATGTTTATGCATAGAGTAATGTATGAACATTACTTTAGTGTAATGTCACAAGACGAAATCGAAATCTCATTAGTAAAATAGTTTTGAACATGTTATTCCTTTTGATAAATTTGGTGACACTATACACATAAACATTTCATCCTGCTGTCCACTCAAACACACTTAGCATTTTTATCATGGCTATGGGCTATCCGACATTCATGAACATTTATGAGAGCAGCTCAACCTCAATCAAAGCAGAAATTTCTATGTTCATATAGGTGTTCTTCCAGTGTCTTTATCACAATCGAGGCACTTGTTCTTTGAATTGAACCTCATTATGAGTATTAGAACTAAAACCTCTTATATGTGACAACCGGTGTTTTAAAAGGCGGGGGCGTAAGGCGAGCAAATGCCTCGCCGGACGTAAGCCCTGAGGCGCGGAGCGTAAGACCCATGGGTATTTAATTTTTAATATTTTATAAAATAATATAATTATAAAAAATATTATTAAATAGATAAAATTGCATAAAATTTTGAAAAAAACCTTAAATAAGAAATATAAATATATATATATATATAGAGAGAGATATAAAATTATACAAAAGTCCCAAATAAAGTGAAATTACATATAAAGGCAAAATAATTATATATATAAGTGAAATCTCATATTATCTAATGAAATTATAAATCCCAAATAAATAGGTGAAATTATATATAAATCCAATCAATATATATACAAGCATGCATACATATAATCCCATATTATTTTTTGAAAGAGAGCAAGAGAAGCACTAAACTTAAAAAACTAATTACATACGTATTTACAAACTAACAGTGAAATATAAAAAGAGAGGAAAGTAATGAGTTCAAAATAATAAAGTTTTTACGTGGAGGAAGAAATAAACCTGTTGAATTTGACATATGGAGAAGAATGAAGTTTTCTATTGCAAAAAAAAATGATAAATCGTTGCGCTTGGTAGAGGTAGACTAGCGGAAAGAAATGGGAAAGACTTATAATTTAGGGCTTTTAGCAATATTAAAAAGTTTAAAAAATTTACTTTTAAATTTAATATTTTTAATTCCTTTTTTTAAAAAAAAAAAGATGTCTCTTGGGCTTACGCCTCAACCAAAAACTCGCCCGGGCGTACGCCTCGAACTTATGGGCGTACACCTTACGGGACTTTGGCCCCCCACCCCGGGGCGTTTTTGGTATGCCTCGCCCCAGGGCTCGCCCCAGGAACGCCTTTTAAAACACTGGTGACAACTAATGCATATGTCTCATGCTCACCTTTTAAAACACTGGTGACAACTAATGCATATGTCTCATGCTTAAGTACTGAAACATCCACTAATTAGTAACTTGTTTCTCTTTGAACCAAAAACTACTCATTTCATAGTGTTGGGTAGGGTTGTTTTTTTGGTACCTAATTAAGGTATTTAGCTTAATCAAAGATTCAAACTCGAAGTTGTTTTCACCAAGTTCCTTATAAGAGGTTTTTTTATTATTAGCCAAACAACTTTTTGAATTTGCAGTTGTGACAAAAATGATTGCATCTTAAATTGACTCTCTCGCATAATGAGAAACTTCCCAAAATAAGTTGATTTTAGAAGCTTGGCCAAACATGATATTAGCTTGACTTCACATTATATACATTTTATATGCTCGAGCTGGAGTGGCTTGATTATCACAAAATTGAGCTCACACTTCGCGAAATCAATAGAATTTCTAAAAGAAAATGTAGACCTAATTAAGGAATTTTGACTCAACCAAACTCAAAGTTGTTTTCACCAACTTCCTTATAAGAGGTTTTCTAATTATTAGTCAATCTACTTCGCAACTGTGAGCTAAATGATTGCCTCTTTAATTAACTTTCTCTCTCTCTCATAATCATGTAAAAGACTTAGTTTGACTTCACATTATATACATTTAATATGGTGGAGCTAGAGTGGCTTAATTATCATAAAATTGAGCTCACTCTTTGAGTAATCAATGGAATTATTAAAAGAAAATCCCTTCTTTGCTTGCTTCAGTACTAATGAAGCAAATTCTACTCTCGAGATAAACATCCAACGTTTGGTGAATTTATAATTTCACAAATTATCCAACTTGTGTGGTATAATTTTCTAAAATAACATGAAATTTTGGGTATTAAAGACTCAAATCTTTAGTTTTCTTCTTCACAAAGTTTAAAACAATATTAAATATTTTTTTTTAAAAAGGTGTCTTGTAAATGAAATGGTGTATACTTCCATTCTTTACCTATATACTACTACAAGTAGTTTTGTATTTGGATTTCAACTTCTTGAAAATCCTGGCATTACTTTAGTAGAAGAAAGTTTTCTTCTTTTCCAACCATTCTCCAAAAACTTTTCATATTTGCCAATATAATACTACAAGTAGTCAAAAGCTTTTCATATTTTCTACACAAAATCTTTTCAAGTAATCACAGACTTTTCTTCTCCAATCTTTGCCTATATTGTAATTGGACTTAATGTGATTCGGCTGTAAAATTTTCAACTGTAAATTTAGAACAAGGAGTAAAAATTACCTTCCAACAACTTTAGTCAAAGTTTGTATGTAACAATCAATCATCTGCTGTTTAGTAGCACCTTCACCTCCAGGTTTATCCATAACTATAAGCCAGTGCTCATAATCACACCCGGGGAAAAGCGGAGCCATTTCAGTAGGCGGGCGGTCGCCGGAGTAATTCGACCCGGAGTTCAACGGCGAGTATGCAGACCGGTTAGCTTTGCATGTTATATTGTTGACCCGACATGATTTTGGAGCCCCGACCTGGATGGAGGTCGGACGGCCGACGAGATTTGATGGTCGTAGTTTTGGTGTTGTGAATAAAAGTTCGCCGCCGGCCAGAGATACGGAGGTCGACGGAAAGGGAATGGCTGTCGTGCCGGCCATTGTTGGTGGGAGACAGAGGATAAAGGGAGGGTTTATAGTGGGTTTTAATAATAATAATGAAGTTAAACTAAAGTAAATACCTTTCATATAAGCTTTTATCTCATTATTCAACAATTTTTAAAAGTTTAGAAATTACTTCAATTGGTTTATATAAGCAAAGAATGCTATGTTTTGTTTGATTGCTATAAAAAAATAAATTGAGAAAAATATTTTTTCTTCGTATCAAATATATCCAAAATGTTGCTTGTAGTGTTTGTATACGGTGATATCGGAGTGTCCGATTTTTCGCCATTAATGCACTTTGGAAGATCACTTCGACGGCTCGAGGTCACAGCCAAGTATCCTCGCTCGAGGATTGTCGACACTCGGCCTTAGGGACAATGATGATTAAGGCAACGGTAGAAATAGGGAGTTCCCAAGGTACACGGCAAGGACTGAAGCCTAGTGAGGTACTCTAAACTCGAATCAGAATGTCATCTAGCTATCCTATTTGCGCTTCTTTGTCATTATTTTGTATTGTGTTAAGATTCTCCTCCTATATATGGGATCCTTGTCCTTTTGTAAATCTTTGTTGCTTCAATTACTCCACACGAAATATACAAAAATATTCTCTTTGCTCTCTAACATATTCTTTTAATATTATTGCTTTCATTTATTATTTTTATTTATTGCTTATCATTGGCCATAAAGAGCCTCTGTTAATTTTATTATAAATGTTAACCATACTTTGGCTCCGGTCGATAGCTCCCAGCCGAGCTCCGGAATCGATCTCGAGGCCCCCGAATCGACAAGCTCGAGACCCCGATTGTTAAACTATCAGTTTGGTTATTACCCTCTCACTTCGTTTCTAAGTCTCACATACATAACATCAAATGCTTAACTACTAGCATAAAAATAGATCACATATTTTTAGAGTCCCATAATCAAATTTAATTGTTATTACCATTTTCATGGTAAATATTTTGGCGCATACCATGGGGCTAAAAATAATAGTTATTATTTACTTATTGTTTTTACTATAATAACGCAAGTTATCTTTCACGATTTCTCTTGTCCAAGATCTTCGATTTTCAGGTCGAAATGTCTTACTCGGTGAATGGAGGTGAAAACAACAATCTTGAGGACCACAGAGAAAACGGTGTGGGTGTTCCAAGTGTTGATGTGCCACCACAAAACCCTGAGACTCTGCTAGAACCAATCCCCGTGAATGAGATCTCACGCGATGCTCAACGCATCGATGTAAGCTCCCATACTGATATGAGTGTTCGCCAAGGGGATCCACAAGAAGCTCGAAAAACCCCAATTAGGGAAGAACGAAAGGATAGCCTTCATGTTATTTTGAAATGTTGCAAGCACAACAATTGGCTATTGCTCAGCTGCAAAGTCACCAGAAAACTCCTAGCACGGTAACACCGGGGAGAGCTCCCCCGGCTGAACACGCATCAGAGAGATCGAGCAATAACGGGTCGATAACGGATCCTGTCATCGTAAAGATGTTCGACGACCTCACCAGAAGGATCGAATCGGACGAGAAAATAATAGAACGAGAAGAAGGCCGAGACCCACAACTCCGGGATCGACCAAATTTTGGGCGCACGCCTAGTCCTGAAAGGTGTGGATTTGAAGAAGTTCATACAAAGGTCGTTCCCAGAGGAACTGGGCACGAAACCCATTCCAAAAAAGTTCATAATGCCAGAACTCCCAAAATACAATGGGACCTCAGACCCCAATGAGCACGTTACTACTTACACTTTGCACAGTGAAGGTGTCACGACCCAAACCGATGGGTCGCGATGGGTGCCTAAGTCCTATTTGTCAAATATCCCTAAGCATGCATCTAAGATATGAATTTGAATAACATCTGATGAATTACAAAAATAACATACAAGAAGGAACCTGCCTTCAAGGCATATGTACGTATAGAGGCAGAATGCAGTGGGCAAGCCGGCAAGACTGCTATAGACAACTATACATCAAAAATTAAAAGTCGTCAAGGTCACATACAATCTAACTAGACATATTGTCTACATACCTCTAATAAAAATATAGTTATATAAAGATGGGATTGAGCCACGTCATTTCCATATACATATACATATATACAAATGTATCGTACAAAAACCAAAGCAGCTCTGGATTAAGTGGAGCACTCCAACTCTCCTTATCAGGGATCCTAAGTAGGGGGGTCATCAGCTTGCCTACCTGCACCTGCGGGCATGAAACGCATGCCCCGTGAAATAGGGCATCGGTACAAAAATTGTATTGAGTATGTAAGGAATGAAAATTAGTACTTTCACACCTCCTTTTGGCGCGCCCACTACCCTAGGGGTAAAGGAACGGGCGAGGGAGTTTTTTCCAATTTAAGTGACAATATTTGAAACGGGATTATTTCATTTATTTCAAAGTCGCCACTTGGAATAAATTATGGTGTCCTAAGTAACCATTTCATTTAAATCCCGAATCGAGGAAATTTCGCCTTTCCAAATGAAGTCTACGAACTAGAATTCTAAGTAAGGAATTATGTTGACCTGGGGGAAAGTGTTAGGCACCCCCGAATCCCGTGGTTCTAGCACGGTCGCTTCAATTATTATAAATGGCTAAAAATATCTCATTTTAAATACATGTTATGGCCTGTGTGCTTTCAATCTGTTTCAAACCACTTTATTCTGTTAAAACTTTTCATATTTAAACTAAAATAGGAACGGCCTATTGGGTAGCAGGGATATTCTAAATCATGCTTCAAAAGAGATTATTGGGAGCTTGATTATATGTGATTCTTTATTCATTTCAATTATGGCTTGTGTACCAACATGCGTCGTTCAAGCAAAACTAAACATGGTTATGGTTATAATACGTTTTTCGATTCATCAATCAGCTCAAATTGAATTACTTCTTGCGTTGTTTACCAAACATGATACGGGAATATTATGTTATTGAATTATTTTCTAGTCGAGTGCATGAGACATCGATTAAGGAAATAACTATTGTATTATTGCGAAACCATTTTAACGAATGCAACTGCGAGAATTTTCTACTCATAATGTTGAATATCAATAGCTAAATACATATCAAAGTTAGTGGATTAACTCCCGACTAAAAGTATACTTGAATTTTTATGCATCTGTTTGTAATCTAAAATGGTCCTAATTTAACTATAACAAACTAAACAAAACGGAATTCGTTCCAACTTCAATTCCAACAGCAGAACTTTAAAACATTGATCTTATTTAGATATAAATAGCTATTTGTCCCATTTAGATATAACTAGCTATAAACATTGATTCCAACAACTAAAGATATACTTGAATTTTATGCATCTGTTTAATAGTTAGTTAAAACAGTTGTGCTTCAATGTCCTAAATTAATAGTACAGAAATCCATTGTAATCTCCTAATTTAATTATAACAATCTAAACAAAACAGAATTCATTCCAGTTTCGATTCCAACAACAGAGCTTAAAATGTTGATCTCATTTCATTGTCAAACGAAGAAAAAACATGTCAAGCAACTTGAGAAATGTGTACCTGATTTTAACAAAAAAAATGAAAGAGGGAAATCAGTAAGCAATCCCCAGCAAAACATAACAAAAACAGCAGCCAGCGAAGATTCAGAAATCCAGGAGTAAACTCGAACCAACAGAGAACTCAATGAAGAACTCAGCAATTTCCAGAATATCCAAACATCAACAGACTCAAACCAAGTAAAACTCAAGAATACTTCAAAACTTGAAAACTTGAACGTGGGAATGATATACCCAAACATCAAAAGTGGTTTCAAACAGGACGAGGAGTTGAAAACAAACCAAACAGCCACTTTGGAGATCCAAAACAGCAGAAAATGAACCCCTTTTAACTGATGGTTAAAGAGTCCCAAAACTGATAATTTAAAGTTGTATTTTTAAGAGTGTGTATCATCCTCCCTGCTCTCTTTTCTTTTAAAATCAGTGTGTGTATCTAAAAATCTGTTTCAAAATGTGTATATGAAAAGAAACTTATTCTTTCAAGGGTGTGAGTATGTGTATGAAGAAGTTGTTCTTTCAAGAGTGTAACTGTGTGTTTTATGTATATGTAAGAAACTCCCTTCACAGATTCTCAAAAAAATGTGTCCTTAACTCTGTATTCAGGGCCCTTTTTATAGCCAAACTTAACAGCCCTGCAGTCTATTTTTAATTCTTCAACCCATGTTATTCCCTATTTTCCCACCTTTCTTTGTCTGAATATGGTTTTATTTCAAAATCTCAAAGTGCAGAAAGTATGTGGGATACCTGCTGTCCAGCAGGTTCCACTGAACTAAACATGTGCACTACACCTTTTCTTTTGAACTCTAGCTGTTAATTTCCTAAAACCTTATCAGAATTACAACTATATCCAATCCACACTTCCTAGTTTAAAATCAACAGAATTCAAAGCTTAATTCAACAGGGAATTACAAACAGATCAAAAAGAATCTTAGCCAAGGCTCAAACCAATAGGGAATTCAAAGCTCAATCTAATCAGTGATTCATTTGGTCGGACGAAATCAAAAGGGAATATGAAACCAACTAATTGACGACATTCGATTAAACGATTACGACATGTATAATTGATAACCAACTAATCGATAAAATAGTGATTCAAACACTCTCGACCAAACAGGTAAAAATGCAGAATTAATTCATTCGACGATATTAATCGAAGTGAATAACATCACATTTACACTCAAATGAACAGAAATAAAGCGACCACATAAAAGGTCTTCGAGAAGGATAGAACAGAAAGAATAAAATCCTAAAAATTAACAACAAATAAAAACAATAAAACAACTACACTAACCAACGAGTACAAATAAGTAAATAAGAACAAAAAAAAGAAAAGAAATACCTTGAGAGGAGAAACTCGGCTTGGAAACAAACGGATTTGACTTGAAATTTGGTGTTCGAGATCGAACATACCTTAATTGAAATGTTTTCAAATGAAAACAAATCAATTAAGGTCTATTAGACCCCAATTTCCTTTGAATTTAGATGAAAATCCCTAATTTGAATTCTAGGGTTCTTGAAACTCGGTTTTGGGGCTCGACAGTTTCTGGTGAGATTCGATGGAGACAAAGGTTGGTTTGGGTGTGAGGGAGATGAGGTGAGGGCTATGTGCGAGTTTGGGGTGGTTTGGCGGAGGTTTAGTTTAAACTCGAATATTCGATCTAAAATTCAAAAAGCTTAGGGATGTTTCGAGTTTGGTGGTTAGCACGGTTGGACCGAGGAGGTTGAGGGGAGTTTTGGTGTAAATTTGGGGTGTTTTGGTGGCTGACAGCCGCCGTGAGCGATTTCCGGCAGGCGGTCAGCGGTGGCGTGGGGCGGCGGCGTGAAGAGCTTCTGGTCTCTAGGGTTTTTGGAGAGAAGAGGATGAAAGGGGAAATGGGGTCTCATTTGGTTTGGGGGGATTTGGTATACTAAATTAGAGATTTTATTAGGACCGTTGTATGGATGGAAACCAACGGTCCAGATCAAATCACTGAAATAAAAACGGGTCGGTGGGTTTGACCCGGACGGGTGAGATGGGTAATGGACTGGGGTTATTTGGATTGGTTTTTTCGTTTGGGCTCTGGGTTTAAAGGCCCAATCCGAATTTTTCCTTAATTTTCAACTCTTTTCTTTTCCTTCTTATAATCAAACAAAAAATTAATTTGTAAAAAAATTAAAAATAAAAACTACACAGATATTAACAACAATTAACACGCCAATTAAATATCTATTATATAAAAATCACACAACTAGGCATTTAAACGTAAAAGATGCATTATTATTATTTTTGACTTTTATTTTATATATTTTGAAAAATAAACTTAATTACTCTAAGACTTAAATGCAAATGCAACATTATTTTGTATTTTATTTTATTTTTATTAGTTTAACAAATAAACATGCACAGATAAAAGTGCAGATAATAATTAAGAAAAAATGAAACAAAATTCAGAAAATCACGCACAATACAAAACTATTCTAATTTTGGATTTTGGGAGTAATTCTCATGCAGGGCAAAAATCACGTGCTCACAGCTACCCCTCTTTGCGTGTAAACTCAAAGAGTTTTCGTGCAATGATAATGAGCAAATACGAGCGATCTGTTGCCCTTTTTGAGCACTTCCTGTAAAGTATTTTGAAAAGATTTTGACCAAGCCTTTGCTTTGGGAGGCCTCCTACATATCCTGGGCTAAACAAAAATCAGATCAATGTAGTTCGGAAAGTTTTGGTAGCTGGGACTACCGTGGACTGACACTTTGCTGTTACTGTTGCTATCGTTGCTGTTGTTGCTGCTTACTGCTTAACTGACCCCCTTATTACACCAAAAGAGAAATTAAAGTTGAACTAGCTATGCTATCAACTATGAGTTACAAGATTCCTATCTATGATTATTTTGAAAACTTGATCTTGAGTCTTAGCTGATTTTGCTGTAGACCTTGATCTGAATCTTGATGCTTGCAAACTGTACATACTCGTTCATCTCTGTAACATTGAGTGAAAATGGAACTGGCGGAACTCGTGACTTCAATCAGATTTTGAGCAATCCGCGCTTCTATTTACTCTAACATATGAACTCATCTTCTTTTGGTTCTTTTCTTCTTTTCTTCATTCTAGATTGAGACTCACTCGCAGATTATCTCGATCCTTGCGTCCCGAGGTCCAACCTATTTAGACAACAAAATGAACAAACGAACGAAAATTTTCTACCCTAGTCTCACTAGGAAAATTTAGTGAGTTAGTTGTAACACAGAAGATGATTAAAAGACTCTTTGGTTTTGGTGAAGAGAATCTTAATTTTTTAAAACCTTAGTTTCGAAAATAAACGCTCCACGTTTTCTGGTAGGGAGACCCTCAGTTTTCTGGCCGGGGTTTTGAAGAAACGGCTCCACGGTTTTCTGGCCGGGAGATCCTTGATTTTCTGACCGGGATATCAAAGAAATGTTCCCTGGCTTTCTGGCCAAGAGATCCTTAGTTTTCTGGCCGGGGTTTTAAAAGAAACGGCTCCACAGTTTTCTGACTGGAAATCCTCGGTTTTCTGACTGGGATATCGAAAAGATGTTCCATGGCTTTCTGGACAAGAGGTCCTCGGTTTTCTGGCCGGGGTTTTAAAAGAAACGGCTCCACAGTTTTTTGACTAGGAGGTCCTCGGTTTTCTGACCGGGATTTTGAAAGAAAGTTTTCATGGCTTTCTTGCCAAAATTCAAAAGCAATGTTTCACGGCTTTCTGGCCGGAAGACTCTCGGTTTTCTGGCCGGGGTTGCTCAAGAAATGGCTCCACAGTTTTCTGACTGGTAGGTCCTCGATTTTCTGACCGGGATTTTGAAAGAAAGTTTTCACGGCTTTCTGGCTGGAATTCAAAAGCACTGTTTCACGACTTTCTGGCCGGAAGACCCTCGGTTTTCTGGATGGGGTTTAAAAGAAATGGCTCCACAGTTTTTTGACTGGGAGATCCTCGGTTTTCTGGCCGGGATTTAAAACAATGTTTCACTGTTTTCTGGCCGGAAGACCCTCGGTTCTCTGACCGGGGTTTAAAAGAAATGGCTCCACTGTTTTATGACTGGAGGTCCTCAGTTTTCTGACCGGGATTTTGAAAGAAATGTTACGTGGCTTTCTGGCCGGAATTCAAAAGCAATATTTAATGGCTTTCTGGCCGGAAAACCCTCGGTTTTCTGGTCGTGGTTTTAAGAGAAACGGCCCCACAGTTTTCTGACTGGAAGATCCTCGGTTTTCTGATCGGGGTATCGAAAGAAAGTTTTCACGGCTTTCTGGCCAGAATTCAATAGCAATGTTTCAACGGCTTTCTGGCTGGAAGACCCTCGGTTTTCTGGCCGGGGTTTAAAATAATATTTCACGGCTTTCTGGCGGGAAGACCCTCAATTTTCTGACCGGGGTTTAAACAGATATTGGACTGACATGATTTGATCCTCTTTTGGAGTTTTCATTTTCCTTTCCTTTCTTCTTCCTTTTGTGTCTTTTTAGGCGTTTTTCTTTTACCTAATCAACAAATGCGTAAAAATAAAACTTTTGAAAAGAAACTTTCCTTTTTAGGCGTTTTCCTTGTTACGAAGCCATTTCAATGCTCGCGTATTTCACTTGTTTAGATTGCACCTTCTTCTTGTACGATTAATAGACCTATTTTCAACAAAGAACATTTTGTTAGTTGAATAAGTGGTTGACTTTGTGGCTTTGATTATCTTCATTGCTTGATCTTGGCCCCATTTCCATTAAGAACTTTGCTGCCGATTGTCTTTGGGGGTGACTTCCTTTCAACCTAACCGGGTTCAGCCTCGGGATTCCATGAGGATTTTCCTGTGCGGGCTCTGTCTTTCTGCCTCGTTCGTTTCTTATAAGACCTTAGCCTTTGATTTCCATTTCTTTCCTAACATCCCTTCCTTTGAAAACAGTCGATCATCATGATCAATCGGGGGTTGGATCAATACACTACTGAGGCTAGGTCTTTCTTCTTTACCAGACAGAATTTTATATAAACGGTCCTGTCACCTTTTGTTTTGTAATAGTTTCGGAATTCAAAGTTAAGCCAAAAAAGGATTCAAAGAGAAATGAACAAAGAATGAAAAAATGAATCAAAATAAAAGCACCCCTTTCAGGGGAAAAAGAAGGGCTTATCTGGGGTGTATGCTGGCTTCAAAACAACATGACATGCTTCTCGAAACTGGATGCTCAATCGTCACGAACCCCCATTTTCATATGAACCAAAACAGGTCTATGTTTCCAAACTAGGAAACCTTGCCAGGACCTTTAGTGGTGAAATCCTATTTTCGGTAGATAGCGCCCTTTTGCGGGTTTTCGCTAATCGGCCTCTCTCATTTCTCTTCTTTGCATCGCCTGATAGCACTCTTTGCTAGTTTTTGCTAGCAGACTCTCTCATTTTGTATTTCTCTATTTTCATCGCCTTATGGTGCCCGAAGGTTTTCACCGACAAGACTCTCTCCTTTTATTTCTTTTAATTCCAGACGCTTTGGATCTCAACAATGGTGTTTTCTCAATTCCTATTCCTCCGCATCAATCTTGAAGGACTTGTACTCGGTTTGGGTAAAAATAATTATGGACAAAATTACAACTTTGGAACCATCTCGATGGATCTAAGCTGAACCGTCATATCATCTGCCCCAGTTTCATTTTTTGGGGAAATTGGGATTTTGGTTTGGTGTGACTGAACCTCAGGGAGAGATTGCCTACGTATCCTTTCGGAATCAAGTCAGAACGTAGTTCAGGATAACTTTGTTTTGTTTTGTTTTGTTTTTGGTTTTCTTTTCTCTTTTTTTTTTAATTTGGTTTTAGATTCCAAAGAGGGTAGCCAAGGAAATGTAACCGGCTCAAAGGGTTTACAAAAAGGGTTGGTAGTGTTTGGGTAGCGAGAATAAAAGCCTTCAATCATTTCGACTTGTAAGGACATCACCGAAGCAAACCCAGACATAATACCTTTTGACAGCATATGCATTCACATCTGTCTCAGGATCTTTTCCTTCCATATCTCCCAAGTATAATGCTCCTCTCGGCAGTATCTTCTTGATGATGTATGGCCCCTTCCAATTAGGAGCGAATTTTCCTTTCGCTTCCTGGTGATGTGGAAGAATGCGTCTTAAAACCAACTGGCCTACTTCAAAATTTCTTAGTCGTACTTTCTTGTTGTAAGCACGAGCCATCCTTTGTTGGTACAACTATCCGTGACAGACCACAGCCTTTCGCTTTTCGTCAATTAAAGTTAACTGCTCCAATCGAGTCTTAACCCATTCGCTATCTTTAGTCTCTGCTTCAACAATTGTCCGGAGTGAAGGAATTTCTACCTCTGCCGGTATCACAACCTCGGTTCCATAGACTAGCAGGTATGGGATTGCTCCTACCGATGTGCGCACTGTAGTACGATATCCCAGTAAGGTGAAAGGTAATTGTTCATGCCATTATCTAGAACTCTGGATTGTCTTCTTCAAAATCTTCTTGATGTTTTTGTTTGTTGCTTCAACAGCACCATTGACTTTGGGCCGATAAGGAGTGGAGTTCCTATGCGTTATTTTGAATTGCTCGCATATTTCTTCCATCAAATGACTATTCATATTCGTAGCATTGTCTGTGATGATAGTTGCAGGTATACCAAAATGACAGATAAGATTTGAGTGTACAAAATCCACCACGGCTTTCTTAGTGACCAATTTGAGAGTGACAGCTTCAACCCATTTCATGAAGTAATCGATAACAACCAATATGAATCGGTGCCCATTCGAATCTTTTGGCTTAATCGGGCCGATGACATCCATTCCCCAGGCGACAAATGGCCACGGCGCTGACATGGGATGTAGCTCAGTTGGAGGTGCATGAATCAGATCTCCATGTACCTGACACTGATCGCATTTTCAATAAAACTAAAACAGTCTTTCTCCATGGTTATCCAATAATACCCAGCTCGAAGGATTCTCTTGGCCAAGACATAACCATTCATATGAGGCCCTCCAACGTGCCCATTCGAAGCTTTTGGCTCAATCGGGCCGATGACATCCATTCCCCAGGCGATAAAAGGCCATGGCGCTGACATGGGATGTAGCTCAATTGGAGGTGCATGAATCAGATCTCCATGTACCTGACACTGATGGCATTTTCGGACAAAACTGAAACAGTCTCTCTCTCATGCGTGTACTTCGTGCATGATTCTTCCTGCTTCTTCGGCATCAACACACCTTAAAAGGTTAAGATCCGGGGTTCTTTTATACAAGACCTCGCCGCTCAAAAAGAAACCACCTGCATGTCGCCTAATGGTCCTTTTTTTTATCTCCAGTAGCATGTTCAGGGTATTCTTGTGTTTTCAAGATTCTCCTGATATCGTAGTACCACGGCTTGATGTTTGGTCCTTCTTCAATTGCATTGCAATAACCGTATCTTTCCCTGATTTGGATTTCTAAAGGATCGACGTGGGAGTTGCCTGGATAAGGTAGCATTGAAGCTAGAGTGGAAAGCGCGTCAGCCAGTTCATTGTGACATTGTGGGATGTACCTGAACTCTATCAATGCAAATCATTTGCCAAGAATATTCACATGTTGTCGGTAAGGGAGGAGCTTAACGTCCCGAGTCTCCCATTCACCCTGGGATTGTTTGATAATCAGATCTAAATCTCCCATGATCAGTAAATCTTCAACGCCTTGATCAATTGCCATGTTCATGCCCATGATGCAAGCTTCATACTCAGCAGTATTGTTTGTGCAAAAGAAACGGAGCCTAGCCATAGCTCGGTAATGCTGACCGGCAAGAGAGATCAAAATTGCCCCAATCCCTACACCTTTAGCGTTACCGCCCCATCGAAAAACATTTTCCAAGCATGAATGTCCTCTGAAGCAACTTCCGTCGTGTTTACCTCTTCGTCAGGAAAGTAGGTATTCAATGGTTGATACTCTTCGTCGATCAGGTTTTCGACCAAGTGATCCGCCAACGCCTGGGCTTTCATTGCTGTACGGGTGACATAAACTATGTCGAACTCAGTGAGCAAGATCTGCCATTTTGCCAGTCGTCCAGTGGGCATTGGTTTCTGAAATATGTACTTCAAAGGATCCAGCCTAGTAATGAGGTGAGTTGTATGAGCTTGGAGGTAGTGTCTCAATTTCTGAGCGACCCATGTTAGAGCACAACACGTTCTTTCCAGCAAATTGTATTTGACCTCATAACTAGTGAAATTCTTGCTCAGATAGTAGATTGCCTGCTCTTTCTTCCCTGTTTCATCACGCTGTCTGAGGATACAGCCAAAGGAGTTTTCCAAGACTGTTAGGTACAAGAAAATAGGTCTCCCTGGCTCTGGCGGGACTAAGACTGGAGGGTTCGACAGATATTCTTTAATTTTGTCAAAAGCCTCTTGACATTTAGTTGTCCACTTGATTGCAGCGTCTTTCTTCAGCAACTTGAATATGGGCTCACATGTAGAAGTCAATTGGGCGATGAACCTACTGATGTAGTTTAGTCGGCCTAGAAGACTCATTACGTCTTTCTTTGTTCTTGGAGGAGGTAAGTCCCGGATGGATTTTATCTTTGTGGGATCCAATTCAATACCTCTTCTACTGACTATGAAACCCAAGAGTTTACCTGATGGGACTCCAAAGGCGCATTTGGCTGGATTCAGCTTCAAATCGTATTTCTGCAACCTTTCGAACAATTTCCTCAAGTCTCGCACACGATCACCCTGAGTTCTGGTTTTGATAATCACATCGTCCACGTACACCTCTATTTCCTGATGCATCATGTCATGAAAAATAGCAGTCATAGCTCTCATGTATGTCTCTCCGACATTTTTCAAACCGAATGGCATGACTCGGTAGCAGTAAGTGCCCCAAGGTGTGGTAAAAGCAGTCTTCTCGGTGTTTTCTTCATCCATCAACACTTGATGATATCCCACATAACAATCCACAAATGATTGTATCTCGTGTTTGGCACAGTTATCAACGAGGATGTGGATATTCGGTAAAGGAAAGTTATCTTTAGGACTTACTTTATTCAGATCTCGGTAATCCACGCATACTCGAGTTTTTCCATCCTTATTTGGCACAGACACAACGTTAGCCAACCACGTGGTATATTGTACCACTCGAATTACCCCTGTTTTTAACTGCTTAGTAATTTCTTCTTTGATCTTATCACTAATGTCAGTTTTGAACTTCCTTTGCTTTTGTTGCACTGGGCGACAGTCAGGGTAGATTGGCAACTTATGCACCACTAGATCTCTAATCCTGGCGTGTCATCGTAAGACCAAGCAAACACATCTTTAAACTCAAAAAAGATCTGGATTATTGCATCTCGAGTTTTCTCATCTGTATGGATGCTTATCTTGGTCTCTCGGATCTCTTCAGAGGTTCCCAAATTAACCGGTTTGGTATCATTCAAGTTTGGCTTAGGTTTATTCTCAAAATGTTCTAATTCTCGATTTATTTCCCTAAAAGCCTCTTCTTCGTCGTATTCCGATTCTTGGTTCATTATTTCCAGATTAGGTGGAGTGTTCAGATTTGAGCATGAAGTCCGCAAGCATGTCAAGTTTTTTAAGCCGCATTATTATGAGTGAAAAAGAGAATGAATAACAAAAATTAGAAAGAGTGTAAAATGACGACGAAATATTTATTTCATTTTCTTGGAATTTTCTGAAGACAAACAAAGTTACATTTGGAAGACTGAAAATACAAGAAAACAAAGAAAAACATCCAAGTTACGTCCTGAAGTAACTTGTGATGAAGGAAAGGTGATAGGACAAATCTACCAGAACTCCCGCCTGACTGGGAATGGTGTGGCCTTCCAATTTTGCAATATGGCCTCTGGTCCCACATACAGCACCTCAGTGGTGCTTGTACCTTCTCCCAACTGAACCATATTAACATTGTAAAGCATTCCCCTCATAGCTCCACAGATGTCTTCGATTTCCTCCGCTATGAAGATATCATCATCTTCTTCTTCTTCACTGTATCTTGGTCGAACAAAGGTTTGGTACAAATGTGGCAATGGTCGCGGTAGAACCCATCCATTTTCTTTTCTTTTATTGGCCCATTTCTCATCTTCAGGGGTAGGGCGAAAGCCTACTCCAAAGAATTTCTCGGATGTGGGCAAAGTTATCAGCTTTGATATTACTTGTAAGTACTTTCCCAAACCTTTTCCTGGCTGGAAGCCGTGTTTGATCATTTCTTTCGCCACCATAATTGAGGCATTAGACAAAAAATGTTGGGGGCAATGGTTCCCCTCTTCATGTTGATCGGCTAATACAACCTCAAAAGATTGATAGAAGATGTGCTCACTTCCTTCTTCCGCTTCTAAGCATGGGATGGATGGATCCCGATAGATCGATTGCTCGTCCTCCCCGTGGACCACAATTTCTTGTTCCTTGTGCTCAAACTTTAGAATCTGATGGAGGGTAGAGGGTACAACCCCAGCTGCATGAATCCATGGCCTTCCCAGAATAAAGTTGTAAGAAATGTCCATATCCAGAACCTGAAATGTCACTTCGAAATCCACTGGGCCGATGGTCAGAATCAAATCAATCTCCCCGATCGTGTCCCTTTTTACTCCATCGAAGGCTCGCACGCATACATTGTTGGGCTGAATTCTTTCAGCTCCAATTCCTATGCGGTGCAGAGTGGAAAGTGGGCATATGTCTACTCTTGAGCCTCCATCCACCATGACCCTCTTCATGTAGTACCCTTCACATTTGACAGTCAAATGTAGAGCCTTGTTGTGGGCCGTCCCTTCCGGAGGCAAGTCAACCTTACTGAAAGAAATCTGATTGACTGCAAAGAACCTCTCCGTCATTCTTTCAAGTTGTTCAGACGAAATCTCGACAGGCACATATGCCTCATTCAATGTTTTTAACAAAACCTTCTGATGCTCAGCGAAATTCATCAACAGGGACAACATGGACACCTATTCCAGGTACTTACGCAATTGGTCTATTACCTCATAGTCAGTCATTTGCATCTTCTGGAAAAAGACATCTATTTCTTCAGCGCTTACAGGTTTTTTGGATGGGAAACGCTTTTGTGTGGCATTATTTATCTCCTGTGTGTTCAAATACTTCTGCACCAAGATGCTCCCAGGTGATTCTCCTGCGATCTCTTTTCCTTTGCATGTAACCAATGTTCATTGATAAGTCCAAGGTATAGCGGATGGATCTGTCATGGGTTTCTGTTGCACGCGTGCAATAACCATGGGTTCATTTGGTTGTAGTGGTTCAATTGGCTTTTGGGCCACATAGGTTCCTTTCGGTACATACATCGTTGTTTCCCTCTTCAAATGAAACCTTTTGGAAGCACCTATTGATAGGGGTCTTTCTGCTCGGCCTCGCGGGAGGTAAAGAACTCCATTCTTTTGAGACGATGCCTTCATTTCGATTTTCTTTTCAAATCCAGTTTTGGAAACCTCAATCTTTTTCCCCATTTTCTCTTGTTTTGGGGTGACATCAGTCCGCTTCTCCACGTCAGCGATGGCAATTATTGCTTTCAAGGCCGGGCTTCACAAATCATCCCGATTACTAGCCCGTTGTTGTGGGCTGGCAGTGGGTTATTTGTCATATTTGGAACGTCTTCATCTGCGAAAACTATCCTCCCTTGGTTGATTAGTTCTTGCAAAGCCTTCTTTAGGGTCCAGCAATTATCAGTGCTATGCCCCTCAACCCCCGAATGATAAACGCAGTATATCCCTTGTTGGTAAGCCGGAGAGTCCGAATTTTGCCTATTTTGTGGAACGAGCTGCAATAGGTTCTCTTGCCTGAGTTTTGGAAAGAGAGTGGAATATGGTTCCCCAATTGATGTAAAGTTTGACTTGGACGGCTCACGATGGCGAGTGTTATTTGGTCGGGAGTTGTATTGGTTTAGGTAGGGAGGTTGATTTCTTTGGAATGGAGGCGGATTTCTATTGGCTGGTGGCTGCGGTCGGCCAAAAGACTGAGCATTCATGACCGCATAGGGTGGAGGCGGAGGAGCATATGTCATGCCGTGGTGTGAATAATAATGATGGGGGCCCTTTCAGAGAATACCTGCCTTGGGGCTCGGTATCTTCTATCTTCCACTGCCGCCATGACAATTTCTTCTTTCTTTTGCCTCCTAGTATCCCTCCAGACCCGCCTTGGATGGCTTGGGAGGTTGCTCGAATGGCCGCTTGACTCAAAATTCTTCCAGTCTTTAAGACATTTTCCACCATTTCCCCAATCTTGATTGTCTCGGCAAAAGGTTTTCCCATTACTGACATCATGTTTTGGAAATAGTCCGGTTCCTGAGCCTGGAGGAAGGTAGTGACCATTTCGATTTCATCCATGGGGGGTTTCACCCTAGATGCTTGTTTGCGCCACTTGATAGCATATTCCCTGAAGCTCTCTGGAGGCTTCTTCTTCAAATTCGATAAAGAGTTCCTACCCGGCGCAATGTCGATGTTGTACTGGAATTGTTTAACAAAATCTCTAGCCAAAACGTCCCAAATGTGCCAACGAGATATGTCCTGGACCATGTACCATTTTGAGGCTATCCTAACCAAACTCTCACCGAAATATGCCATTAGAAATTCTTCCTTGCCACCGGCACCTCGCAACTGATTGCAATACTTCTTGAGGTGAGCAATAGGGTCGCCATGCCTGTCATACTTTTTGAACTTCAGCGTCTTAAAGCCTGGTGGCAAATGGACATGTGGGAATATACACAAATCTGCGTAAGAAACACTATTCTGTTAGCCTAGACCTTGCATATTTTTCTAACTCTGTTCCAAGCTGCCATTCTCTTTGCCATTTCATGCTGTTCGAGAGCTGTTGGATTTTGGCTTGGCATGAACTCATATTGGGGTGGCTGAGGATAAACATTGGCAGCAAACTGGGTTGGATCCCGCGAAAGAGGTGGCGCTGGGAATGTAAAAGAAGAGGAGTCAAAGAAAGGAGTATGTGCGACGGGTTGCGCCGTGATTGGAATAGGCAACCCGGTGGATGTTCTTGTGGCCGTATCTAATGTTTTTACCCGAGGATAGGAAGTGGAGGGTGATTCGGAGAGGGTTGTGATGTTAGAATACCCAAACATAGTAGGTGGGTAATTGGTGGGGGTATTAGAAATCCCACTTGGCATGAGGAATAGTTCGGGGAACCCAGGGATCAGACTTGGGGGCTCTTTCCCGTTATTCCAATCATCTAACATCTCCAGCATGCGACAGCGCAAAATTCTGTTTTCCTCCGCATCTAATGATTCAATAGCCGGAATGGCTGATATGGAGCTCTCTTCTAGGACGGGAATGGTTGGTAGAGGGATTTCTGAAGGCATGTTGACACTTCTTTTTGACCTCGTGAAGTAAGGATGGTACTTTTTTTTGATTTAGTAACGGGCTGCTGTACTTTTCCTTTGGACCTTGTGAAGTATGAATGTGAGGCCAGATTACCACAAAATCAACCACCCTTTTCTAAAACCTGGAGTTTGGCAAACAAACGGTTAGTCTGAAACAACATAATAGATAAGTAATCTCACGTTGGGGGTGATGCACTTATACAGTTGATCGTGTTGCTACATGTATTCGATTGTAATGCGTTATTCCGACTTATACTTTCCTTTGCTTTCATCTTCTTCCTCTCTTTATCAATTTTCTTTTACACTCTTTCTTTTTTTTTTCTTTTTTTTTTCTTTTAGTGATGGTCGAATCTTATGTGGATTGCCTACGTATCATGTCCCCGCATGAATCAGACCGGGCGTAGTTCGGATGATCGGGAATAGAGTAAATAAACTAACTTTTTTATTTTTTTTTATTTTTTTTAAATCTTGAAAGAAACGCTTTAAAAGAAGAAACAAAAATATATTTGTATTTTTGTTTATTTTTTTATTTTATTTTTTTGATTTTTTTTTTTGCTTTGGAGTAAAAGAGAAAAAAAAATATTTTTGTTTGAATTTTTACTTATTGTCTCTTTTTCTAAGGAAGAAAGAAAATATTTTTTTGGATTTTTGTTTCTTTTTTTTAGAAAAGTACTTCAAAAATGAAGGAAAGCCATATTTTTAATTTTGATTTTTATTGATTTTTCTTTTTATTTCATGAAAAACAGTACAAAGAACGAAACCATTATTTTTTAAGTTTTTAAAACTACTTTTACCCTTTTTTTTAAATTTTCTAAGGAAAGATTTTAAAGAATAAACTAAAGGAAAATATTTGTTTTTTTTTTGTTTTTTTTTTTGAAAATTGGGGTCGAAACCAATGAGGTTTTCCTACGTATCTCATATCCGGTGAGAATCAGACCCGCGTAGTACGGAAACAAATGAACTAAATCATTTTAACAAAAAGAAAACACACTATTTTTAACAAAATTTATTTGGAAATTTTTTGCAGCATTTTCAAAAATTATTTTCAAAGAAAACAAACTATTTTCTATAAAATTATTTTAACTCTATACCCGGACATTTTCTACTTCTTCCCCTCTTTTTTTTTTGAAAAATAATAAACCGGTCAGCATGTAAGATCGAAATGAATAAATGCACAGAAAAAGATGCATCAGGTTGGTCTTTTGTTTCAGGTACACCTGTCCTAGACAGGCCCAACTCCTGTGTTGAACCTCCTAAGTCAAATATGTACATGATGCAAATAGACGTTCCTATCGAGGATCCAGCATGAAGTTTTGTTATTCTAAGTCATCATCCTGTTGGAGAAGGTGTCTAGACTGGCTTTACTCGAGCGGACAACTCGAGCCGAGGAGTGTCAGTGCACCGGTAGCATGGCTTTCCGGCTTAATTGAAAAAAATCCCCGCCTAAACATGTGTGACTAAAAATCCTTCACCGGGTGCCAAGCACCACAACTATCTTGAGAAAACGGGCTATGTCCAGCAAATGCCCGATATTATATTTTAAAGAGACTCAGAAGAGAAAAATGGGTATCAGCATAATTTATATACAATTAACAAAATATCAAAGCGATAAAAGCAACATTTAGCATATTTAATACAAACATATAATAAAATCAGATAATAAATATGCCAAATACAATAATTATTCAAAGCTCGAATTCTTAAACTCTGAGGTTCTGGGTTTGTTTCCCCAGCAGAGTCGCCAGAGCTGTCACACCTCCTTTTGGCGCGCCCACTACCCCGGGGGTAAAGAAACGGGCGAGGGAGTTTTTTCCAATTTAAGTGACGATATTGAAACGAGATTATTTCATTTATTTCAAAGTCGCCACTTGGAATAAATTATGGTGTCCCAAGTCACCATTTCATTTAAATCCCGAATCGAGGAAATTTGGACTTTCCAAATGAAGTCTACGAACCAGAAATTCTAAGTAAGGAATTCAGTTGACTTGGGGGAAGGTGTTAGGCACCCCCGGATCCCGTGGTTCTAGCACGGTCGCTTCAATTATTATAAATGGCTAAAAATATCTGATTTTAAATACATGTTATGGACTGTGTGCTTTCAATCCATTTCAAACCGCTTTATTCTGTTAAAACTTTGCATATTTAAATTAAAATAGGAACGACCTATTGGGTAGCAGGGATATTCTAAATCATGCTTCAAAAGAGATTATTGGGAGCTTGATTATATGTGATTCTTTATTCATTTCAATTATGGCTTGTGTACCAACATGCGTCGTTCAAGCAAAACTAAATATGATTATGGTTATAATACATTTTTCGATTCATCAATCAGCTCAAATTGAATTACTTCTTGCGTTGTTTACCAAACATGATACAGAAATATTATGTTATTGAATTATTTTCTAGTCGAGTGCATGAGACAGCGATTAAGGAAATAACTATTGTATTATTGTGAAACCATTTTAACGAATGCAACTGCGAGAATTTTCTACTCCTAAAGTTGAATATCAATAGCTAAATACATATAAAACTTAGTGGATTAACTCCCGACTAAAAGTATACTTGAATTTTTATGCATCTGTTTGTAATCTAAAATGGTCCTAATTTAACTATAACAAACTAAACAAAACAGAATTCGTTCCAACTTCAATTCCAACAGTAGAACTTTAAAACATTGATCTTATTTAGATATAAACAACTATTTGTCCCATTTAGATATAACCATCTATAAACATTGATTACAACAACTAAAGGTATATTTGAATTTTATGCATCTGTTTAATAGTTCGTTAAAACAGTTGTGCTTCAATGTCCTAAATTAATAGTACAGAAATCCATTGTAATTTAAGACGGTCCTAATTTAATTATAACAATCTAAACAAAATAGAATTCATTCCAGTTTTGATTCCAATAACAGAGCTTAAAATGTTGATCTCATTTCATTGTCAAACGAAGAAAAACCATGTCAAGCAACCTGAGAAATGTGTACCTGCTTTTAACAGGAGGAAAATCAGTAAGCAATCCCCAGCAAAACACAACAAAAACAACAGCCAGCGAAGATTCAGAAATTCAGGAGTAAACTCGAACCAACAGAGAACTCAATGAAGAACTGAGCAATTTCAAGAATATCCAAACATCAACAGACTTAAACCAAGTAAAACTCAAGAATACTTCAAAACTTGAAAACTTGAACGTGGGAATGATATACCCAAACTTCAAAAGTGGTTTCAAACAGGACGAGGAGTTGAAAACAGACCAAACAGCCACTTTGGAGATCCAAAACAACAGAAAATGAACCCCTTTTAGCTGATCGTTAAAGAGTCCCAAAATTGATAATTTAAAGCTGTATTTTTAAGAGTGTGTATCAGCCTCCCTGCTCTCTTTTCTTTTAAAATCAGTGCGTGTATCTGAAAATCTGTTTCAAAATGTGTATATGAAAAGTAACTTGTTCTTTCAAGGGTGTATGTGTATGAAGAAGGTGTTCTTTCAAGAGTGTAACTATGTGTTTTATGTATATGTAAGAAACTCCCTTCACAGATTCTCAAAAAAATGTGTCCTTAACTCTGTTTTCAGGGCCCTTTTTATAGCCAAACTTAACAACCCTGTAGTCTATTTTTAATTCTTCAACCCATGTTATTCCCTCTTTTCCCACCTTTCTTTGTCTGAATATGGTTTTATTGATTTAAAAATTCCTAAGTGCAGAAAGTATGTGGGATACCTGCTGTCCAGCTGATTCCACTGAACTAAACATGTGCACTGCACCTTTTATTTTTAACTCTAGCTATTAATTTCCTAAAACCTTATCAAAATTACAGCTATATCCAATCCACACTTCCTAGTGTAAAATCAACAGAATTCAAAGCTCAATTCAATAAGGAATTACAAATAGATCAAAAAGAATCTTAGTCGAGGCTCAAACCAACATGGAATTCAAAGCTCAATCTAATCAGTGATTCATTTGGTCGGACGAAATCAAAAGGGAATATGTAACCAACTAATTGACGACATTTGATTAAACGATTACCACATGTATAATCGATAACCAACTAATCGATAAAACAGTGATTCAAACACTCTGGACCAAAACAGGTAAAAATGCAAAATTAATTCATTCGACGATATTAATCGAAGTGAATAACATCACATTTACACTCAAATGAACATAAATAAAGGGACCACATAAAAGGTCTTCGAGAAGGATATAACAGAAAGAATAAAATCCAAAAAATTTACAACAAATAAAAACAATAAAACAACTACACTAGCCAACAAGTACAAATAAATAAATAAGAACAAAAAAAAATACCTTGAGAGGAGAAACTCGGCTTTGAAATAAACGGATTTGACTTGAAATTTGGTGTTCGAGGTCGAACGGACCTTAATTGAAATGTTTTCAAATGAAAACAAATCAATTAAGGTCTATTAGACCCCAATTTCCTTTTAATTTAGATGAAAATCCCTAATTTGAATTCTAGGGTTCTTGAAACTCGGTTTTGGAGGGCTCGACAATTTCTGGTGAGATTCGATGAAGACAAAGGTTGGTTTGGGTGTGAGAGAGATGAGGTGATGGCTATGTGCGAGTTTGGGGTGGTTTGGCGGAGGTTTCGTTTAAACTCGAATATTCGATCTAAAATTCGAAAAGCTTAGGGATGTTTCGAGTTTGGTGGTTAGCACGGTTGGAACGAGGAGGTTGAGGGGAGTTTGGGGTGTAAATTTGGGGTGTTTTGGTGGCTGACCGCCGCCGTGGGCGATTTTCGGCGGGCGGTCAGCGGTGGCGTGGGGCAGCGACGTAAAGAGCTTATGGTCTCTAGGGTTTTTGGAGAGAAGAGGATGAAAGCAGAAATAGGGTCTGATTTGGTTTGGGGGGGGGGGGTTTGGTATACTAAATTAGAGATTTAATTAGGACCATTGGATGGATGGAAACCAACGGTCCAGATCAAATCACTTAAATAAAAATGGGTAGGTGGGTTTAACCCGGGCGGGTGAGATGGGTAATGGACTGGGGTTATTTGGATTGGTTTTTTCGTTTGGGCTCCGGGTTTAAAGGCCCAATCCAAATTTTCCCTTAATTTTCAACTCTTTTCTTTTCCTACTTTATAATCAAACAAAAAATTAATTTGTAAAAAAATTAAAAATTAAAACTACATAGATATTAACAACAATTAACACGCCAATTAAATATCTATTAAATAAAAATCACACAACTAGGCATTTAAACGTAAAAGATGCATTATTATTATTTTTTGACTTTTATTTTATATATTTTAAAAAATAAACTTAATTACTCTAAGACTTAAATGCAAATGCAACATTATTTTGTATTTTATTTTATTTTTATTAGTTTAACAAATAAACATGCACAGATAAAAATGCAGATAATAATTAAGAAAAAATCAAACAAAATTGAGAAAATCACGCACAACACAAAACTATTCTATTTTTGGATTTTGGAAGTAATTCATGCAGGGCAAAAATCACGTGCTCACAAGTACTTAACAGACATAGATGAAACAAGGAATGTAGAAACTCGTTTTTAAATCTGAATAACTCCGTAAATTCTAAAACATTTATAGCATCATGCATATGCGTATAGATGTCGTATCATGCGTAGTTATGGTATACATAATATTCCCATCATATCATCTCGGCTACTGTGTGCACATCATCAACATATACCAACTTATCAGGTGGCGGTGCGTATATAACGTTGTAACCTTTTCCTATATATATATATATATATATATATATATATATATATATATATATATATATATATATATATATATATATATATATATATATATATATATATATATATATATACGCAATTTGGCCATGGGTCAAATGCACATATATAAATGACTAAAATGCATGAAAAATACGTAATAATCTCAATATTTCTTCCAGATAAACTTTTTCAACTGTGTATTATTCTGAGACACATGAACAGAAGATAATAATATTTTTTATGGGGAATAAATAATATCAATACCCGAGTATATTTATGAATAGAGTAATTTATAGAAACTACACATTTGCTCGTTTCTTCAGTATAATTCGGATCATGCCAAAAGAAAGAAGGGATAGCTTAACATACCTATTTCTCTAATTATTTGAACGAATTTGCTTCTGCGAAATATGAATGAAACTATACTTGGATTTCCTTGAAATTGAAATGAACTTGCCTTCTGCTTCTAAAGCTTTGTGAACCAACGAATGGTTTTAAGCTAAAACTTGTTCCAACGTTTGCTTCGAGCTTCTGTTTCAAAGTACTTGGTTTCCAGCCAAGGACATGAAATGATTTTGGTTTCAAATTCTTGATTTCAAC
This sequence comes from Nicotiana noctiflora, assembly GCA_032618575.1. NCBI lineage: Eukaryota > Viridiplantae > Streptophyta > Magnoliopsida > Solanales > Solanaceae > Nicotiana > Nicotiana noctiflora. Next base: position 9,154 of record JASVEL010001970.1, on the reverse strand, counting down.
GTTTTTAAGACTTGGTTTCCAAGTTCTTATCTTAACTAGGTAAGACTTAAAATCAAGTCTACTTAATTAGGTCTTTAGTGGCCACATGGCATAGTGACTAAGATAAGAGTCATTTTCTTGTCATGGTGGCTTCGTGCCACGTGGGTAGGTGGTTAATTTATTAAATTTTTATTCACTTATTAATTAATTGGATAATGTTATGTTACCCGTTAATTAATCAATTAAATTATCAGAGATTACTTAAAATTATTTTTATTTTTAAAATACTTCATATATATTTTATATATAATACGACCATGGTCATATGGTATTGTAATGACCCGGCCGGTCGTTTTCGAAAATTACGTCCTAATCCCCAATTTAACTGTTTCCCTAAGTTCATTTCTGCTATTGTGGTTTGCCGGGAGAGTCGGTACTGAGATTTGGAGCATTTTGGGACACTTAGTCCCTAAACGAGAGCTTTAAAGTTAGAAAATGGTCCGTAGCCGGAACAGTGTTAAGACGACCTCAGAACGGAAATCCGATGGTTCCATTAGCTCCGTTAGGTGATTTCGGGGTTGGGAGCGCGTTCGGAAAGTATTTTGGAGGTCCGTAGCTCAATTAGGCTTGAAATGCCGAAGTTTGAAATTTTGACGAATCCGAACGATAGGTGAGATTTTGATCCGGGGGTCGGAATGGAATTCCGACAATTTTTATAGCTTCGTTATGTGATTTTGGATATGTCCGCAAATTTTCAGGTCATTCGGACGTCGTTTGGTCGGATTTTAGATCGAGTGTGCAATTGAGAAAGTTTTAAGAAATTTAGGCTTGAATTCGATGTGAATTATGGGTTTTGATGTTGTTAGACGTGTTTTTATGATTGGAATAAGTTCGTATCGTGTTTTGGGGTATGTTGGTGGTTTTCGTTGGGGTCCCGGGAGCCTCGGGATGAATTCGGGGGTCCAAACGGACCAATTTGTGCCAAAAGCCACTGCTCTTTCTGCTGCAATAATTGCAGAGCAATTTTGTTCTCCGCGATCGCGGAGATGGACATGCGATCGCGTAAGGGAAAAACCCTGAGCTCTGTGATCGCGAAGAAAGGCATGCAATCGCGTAAGTCTGGGGAGAGTAAGCATCGCGATCGCGTGAGGTAGTATGCGATCGCGTAGGGTAGTTTGGGGAGCCGAACGAGTTTGTTCTTCGCGATCGCGTTAGTGTCATTGCGATCGCGTAGGGTCGCTGAGTTGTTCACTGCGATCGCGTCCAGGACCACGCGATCGCGTAGAGGAAAAATAGGCCGCCCATATTTTGTGCATCGCGATCGCAAGCCCAGTGCTGCGATCGCGTAGGGTAAATTGGCCTGGTAGTGACTTTAAGTCCAGAACATTTCAGTCGCGGCCTAACACACCAAAACCGCCATTGTTGAGCTCCAAGAGAGGGAATTGAAGGGGAAATGCTGGAATATCATCGGGAAAACATCGGGGGTATGTGTATTGACCTTAATTCGTTAGTTTATCATGAAATCCTTGATTATTTCACTGAAAATGGGAGATTAAAGGTGGGTTTGAGCCCTAGGCCTAAAATTTAGGAAACCTTTGATTTGAATGGGCAAACGAAGTCCGATTTTGATAAATTTTATATGCATGGACTCGTATTGAGATAAGGAACCCGAATATATAACTTTCATGATTTTTCGATAAGTGTGCCGGAAGTCGGGTTTTGGCAACTTGTGAGTTTTGGTGTATTGTGAGTTATTTTGATTGGGTAATGCCCAATTGCCCTATTTTGATGTGATTCTATTGATTTTTATCAGATACTATACCTGTGGAGGCCGACATTCGCGGCAAGAGGTTTGTCTCTTAGCGGTTTTGTACCGGAGTCGAGGTAAGTGGCTTGTCTAACCTCGTGTGGGGGAATTTTCACCCCTAGGATATTATGTGATGGTTTAAATGCCATGTACGCGAGGTGACGGGCGTGTAAATGCACTGGTTGTTGAACACATACTTTATTTAAAATATTCGATGAGTGATATTCCTGTTTTTAGCTGTTAATTCGATATTTTTACCCGGTAGTAGTTAGAAAAGCATGATTAGGTAGTATTTAACTGTCTAGTTGCCTAATTGTCTTATTTGAGCTTCTTGATAATTATTGGTACTATTTTTCGGTGAAGTTATAGTTAAACATATTATATTCTCTCTGTGTATTCCTTTATTTATTGTGTTTGTGGACTGCGGGTTCAATTCCCGGAGAACCAGGGCTGTGGGTTCGATTCCCAGAGACCCAGAGTGATATTGGTAGGGACTGCGGGTTCGATTCCCGAGATCCTGAGTTATTTGTAGGGACTGCGGGTTCGATTCCCAAGATCCTAAGTTATTTGTAGGGACTGTGGGTTCGATTCCCGGAGATCCTGAGCTATTGATATATTATTGAGATGTGGACTGCGGGTTCGATTCCCGGAGGGACTGCGGGTTCGATTCCCGAGATCCTGAGTTATTTGTAGGGACTGCGGGTTCGATTCCCGAGATCCTGAGTTATTTGTAGGGGCTGCGGGTTTGATTTCCGGAGATCCTAAGTTATTGATTTATTATTGAGACATGGGCTGCGGGTTCGATTCCCGGAGACCCAGAGGTACTGTCAATGGGACTGTGGGTTCAATTCCCACAGGTCCTGGACTTGTCAATTGAGTTGTTACTTGTTGTTAGTTTACTTGTAGACGTTTGCATTAATCACTTTATTGTTGTTATTTAAAGATTATTGTCATTTAAACTGCTCATTATTGTTATTGTCATTTTATTATTGATGTCTCCCAGTAGGGCCCTGACCTTCCTCGTCACTACTCCATCGAGGTTAGGCTTGGCACTTACTGAGTACCGCCGTGGTGTACTCATGCTACTCTTCTACACACTTTTGTTGTGCAGATCCAGGTACATCAGGACAGGCTCACACCAGGTGATTCAGCAGCGCTTTGGGAGACCTCGAGGTATGATCTGCTACGTCCGCGGATCCGGAGGCCTTCCTTCTATTCTAGTGCTAGTAGATGTTTTTCCTTCATTCCGTTGTTAGATACTCCTTATACATAGAGCTACAGTTGTATGATCTCTTTTAGTCTGTGTTACCCGTGGGATTCCGGGTCTTGGTAGTGTTTCATACAGAGTATTTGACGGGTGTATGTGCCAAGCGGCACGGATTACATTCCTTTTTATCTCATTCCCGCTAATTCTTATTAAATGTGCATAAGCTTGTATATTTCGCAATGTGTTAGGCTTACCTAGTCGTGAAGACTGGGTGCCATCACGACATGTTCACGATTGGTGAACTAGGGTCGTGACAAGTTGGTATCAGAGCTCTAGGTTCGTAGGAGTTGTGAGCACGTGATTTTTGCCCTATATGAGAATTACTCCCATAAAATTCAAAATAAACAATTTTTCTTTATTATTTTTACAATTTGTGTGAATTTTGTTGAATTATGCATGTTATTTGCAAGTATTAATTCAAGTAAGTAAATAAATAAATAAATGCAAAATAGGGATGAGAATTTAGGAGTTAATTTGGGCATTTTCATTAATTAGTAATCAAGTTATTTTATAAAAAGGGAAAATCACAAAAAAAAAATAGTTTAAATTGCACTCTATAAGTTTTACTTTGATTTTTGATATGTTTTCTTTTAATTTTATTGTTAATTAACTATGATAATTGTCGTCTAGGTTTAATTAGTATTTTGATGTGTTAATTAGGTATTAATTTTGAAAAAAAAAAAAAACAAGAGGGAAAAGGATTTTTGGATAGCATGTCTTGAAATGAAAAGGGAGAAGAATAGATGTTGGGCCAACAACCCAAATTCCCTAGCCCAAATCGATAGAAAACACCCCTAGCCCAGTCCAAACTATCACACCCTTACCCGTCCAATTTCCCATTCAACCAAACGGTCCCGTTTCGTCCAGAACGGCACCGTATCTCTCCCCACAATCAATCTGGGCCGTTGAGATCATTTGATCTAACGGCCTGGATCAACTGAACCAATACAATACCCCGAAAAAAACCCAATACCCCAAAAACAGCCCATTTTCCCCTTCACCCTTCATCAATTTTCTCTCTAACACTAGAGACCCAGTAACGCCGCTGTAAGTCCACCGCCCCCCCGCCTGCCGGAATTCGCCTCACGGCGGTTCCGGTAGGCCAAACGTCACCAAAATTACACCCCAAAACCCTCATCCTCCCCTGAACACGAACCCCTCACCCTCTAACCTCGAATCACTCCCCATCGTTTCGAATCTTCATTTGAAGATTCGAGCAAAACTCGAATCCACTCCAACCAAGCCCAAACTCACACCCCGTTGTCCCCTGACCTCCCTCGCACCATAAACACCCTTGGTTTGGTTCGAATCAAGCTCGAACTGTTCAAGCCCCAAATTTCGGCCATGAACCCTAGATTTTGCATTTTTTTAATTGAGGTCTAATAGACCTTAATTGGGATGTTTTCATTGTTGAAAACATCTCAATTAAGGTCCATTAGACTCAAAAATGCAAGTCCAAGTCCGAACGACCCAAAGAGTGTTTTGATTCTCGTTTCTACTGTTCGAGGTATTTTCTTCTGTCTTTCTTCTCTGTTTTATTTTGTACTTGTTTTATTTGTGTTGATTTTTGTTTGTTCTATCCGTTATTACGATTTTCTGTTTTCATCTCTTCTCCAAGACCTTTATTTGGTCAAAATTATTTTGTTTAGTTGTTTCAAATGAATTCGCTGCGATTAGCGTCGTCAAATAAGTAGATTCGATCTGGTTTGTTTCTGGCCGTCCCTGTTTCATTTCTACTTTCTCAGAGACCCTTTGTTTGGTCAATTCTGATTCTGTGTTTCTTGTTTGATTACGTATGTTGTCGAATACGTGTTCGCGTCGATTAGCGTCGTCGAACAATTAGCTTCGTATTCTCCGGCACTTGGCCGAGAATTCTTGGTTCATTGCTTTTGCAATTGTTTGGATATCAAATGTACATGCCGTAATCGTTTAATCGAATGTTTGACGATTAGTTTTCTGAGTATGCTTGTTAGCACATTAAGACAGTAATTGAATCAAAAAATTTGGAGTTTGTTGTGACTTTGGATTAGGAGTGTTTGAAAGCTTTGTTTTTGTTGTTTGTTTGTTGTTGTGACTGTTTGTTGATGTTAAAATCAGACTTCACAGTGTATTAAATAACACAGGGATTCCAGGGGTAATTTAGAGTTCAAAATTTCTAAAAAGTGATTAGTTTAATTGTTTTGTCCAGTGGATACTGAGGAACACCTAAATTAATGCATTTTACTAATATTGTGAGTGCCCCTAAGAGTTGTAAAGAAAAGATAACATGGGATGATAATAAAAGTGGGCTGCCAGCATCAGTTTTATACTGATTTGAGTATTTTTTAGAAAAACATGCTGCTAGTATACTTTAGGATTAAACATAGAATTGGACATTAGTTAGTGGGCTGGGCAGAGAATATGGTGGGAGATTTGGGGTTTATTAAATCTGCCAGAATGTGTTTAAGAGGGGGAAATGATTAAAAGGGTAAGGGTATGCATGTGCAAAGGAGGAAGATGAGTTGTATTGTTTAAGGGGCTGTCCTGGTTCTTTTGGCTATAAAAAGAGGATAAAAAAAAACAGAAAAAGGGGGGATAGACACACACACAGCAGAGTATACAGAATACATATAGGAGAGTCTCCAGCTTTAGTTCAATTTTTCAGTTGATTCTAAAACTAAAAATAGCTGGCATTCTTTGTTTCTGTTACATACTCGAATCTAGATAATAGGCAGATTTTTTTGGACATTAGGATTGTTGTTTGAAGTTAACTGTGGTTCAATCAGTTGGGTATACAAGTCTCCTGGGGCATTTTCAGAAGTATACGGGTCTGTTTGATTTGAAATTCTTTGCTGTTGGTTTCCCTGAAGTAGTTGAGCCTTTTTGTCGTTTGTTTCCCTCTTTGGGGTCTGTTTGCTGGGACCTTTTTGTTGCTGTGGTTACTGTTATATTGATGATTGCCCTGCTGCCTGTCACTAATCACTCTTCTTCCCATTTCCATATTCCAGGTACACATCCCTATCATTGTAGCCTCTTGATTCGAAAAGGAAATGAAGCCTGAAGATCACTTTAAATCTGTTTAATACATATAGTTGTCCAATGTTTCTTATGTTATATTTGTATGAGTATATGTAATTAAATCTGTTTTACTGGTTTGGGTTGTGAAGAGTACATTCAGGGACAATTAAACTACTAGTGCTAAGACTGGAAATGCATTTAGATCTAAAATACACTGTCATTGGACATGTATAAAAATCTGAATTATTCCTACTGTATCTATGCTTAAATCTTCTCTATTCATGGTGTGTGATTTCCAAATCTGTCAATACTCGATCTTGTGTCAAAATTAAGATTAATCATCTTTCTAAGTTGAAAGTTTAATGTGATTTGAATACCCGTGATGAATGACATTTTGAATTTGCAAAATAAGTGTCAGTTGTTCTTTGAGGATTCTTTGAATTCAAAGTAAGTTTTTTTTTTGTTTTGGTATGCAACGATACAAGCTTTTCTATTTTTGATTTTAGAATTATGCACCAATTTTAGTTCATATAAGTTAAATGGTAGTAGAACAACATTTTCTGGTTACACTTGTTGGCAACGATCAAGGTAAGCCATAAGAAAATGAGATCAAATAGTTTACGGCCCTCACGAGTGAGTTCAATAACCGTTTTAAAATAATTATAATTTGGGACGAGTCGTTTAGCTAATTTCACGGCCCTTCGCAAAGTAGTAATACGTTAGTCATTTTAGGTGTGGTTTTAATCATTTTACCTTTCTTAAATACGAGTGTGCATTTCATGCAACTCAAATCCAAATCCAATAACGTGGAATAAGAATGTGTCGAGGATCCGGGTTCATTTCATGTGACGTGATCCGAAAACGTGTTCTTAGACAATGTTCATTTTCTTAAGCTCTAATAATTGACAAAAAGCGGTAAATAACATTAAAATTGCACTGTAGGATAATATGTTGTAAATCAAGTTAATAAGCCAAATATAACAGTTGAGCGACCGTGCTAGAACCACGGAATTCGGGAATGCCTAACACCTTCTCTCGGGTTAACAGAATTCCTTATTCGGATTTCTGGTTCGCGGACTGTTAAACAGAGTCATTTCTTTTCCTCGATTCGGGATTCAACCGGTGACTTGGGACACCACAAATCTCCCAAGTGGCGACTCTCAATTAATTAAATAATCCCATTTCGATTGTCCTTTAATTGGAAAAACTCCATCGCGCCCTCGCGGGTAGCGCCAAAAGGAGGTGTGACAGCTCTGGCGACTCTGCTGGGGACACAAACCCAGAACCAATAGTTCAGGGTTTAAGAATTCGAGCTTTGAATAATTATTATATTTGGCTTATTATTATCTGATTTTATTATATGTTTGTATTTAATGTGTTAAATGTTGCTTTTACCGCTTTGATATTTTGTGAATTGTACATATAAACTGTGCCGAAACCAATCTCCTCTCCGAGTCTTCTAAATCATGAAGAAGGGTGCACTTCGTGTGACTTCTTTTCTGTATAGTGTCAAATTCTCACTTTAGAACGAGGTTTGGATAAGTTGCAAAACCGGTGAAGCTTCTGTATTCCCGGGTTGCTGCCTCCTCCTCGGCTCGAGCTGTCCGCTCGGGTAAGCCAAGTCTAGAACAGATAAACCCAGGTTTTTGAACCTAGAATAACAAAGCTTCATGCCGGATCCCTAGTAGGAACGTTTATTTGCATCATGTTGCATTTGACTTAGGGGACTCAACACAGGGGTTGGGTCCGTCTAGGACAGGTGACCTGAAATGAAAAGACCATCCTGCCGCATCTTGTTTGTCTTATGCATTTATCTGCTTCAGACTTGCATGCTGACCGGTTTTAAATAAGGAAAATAAAAAAAATAAAAAAAAAATAAAAAAAAAAAGAGAAAGAAAGAAAAATAGTGTGTCTTATTCTTGAAATAGATTAAAAACAGTTTACTTGTTTTTTTAGTAAAATGAATAAATAAAAAAAATAATAATAATAATAATAAAAAAAAACAAATAGTTTTCATTTACAGATTGAAGTTTGTTTTATTAAAACCGAACTACGTGAGTTTGATTCTCATTGGATGTGAGATATGTAGGCAACCTTTATCAGGTCCAACTTCACCTTTTGCAAAAATAGCCAAAATATCGAAACTAACTTTTTTGTACTAAATAAGTCAGTGATGCTGTTTTCAAAAATAGCCAATGTTCCCGGAAGGGACGCCGGAAGGCTGATTTCGTATAAACGGCCACCTTTGGGTCAATTTTTTGATTTCGATCAATTTACCCCCACAGCCTTAAAATCTTTGTCCCCGAGACGCTGAAAGGCCGTGATTGAAAACTGAGTTTTTTATTTAGCAAAACAAAGTTGTTTTTCTTTATTTAAATCACCTTAATAAATGTGCAGGATGAGCACGAATCAGAATAGATCATTTTCAGTCTGTAGCGAGGTTCCTCAGCAGCTCCACGTATGGTGGAACGATTTGGAAGACAGTAGCAAAAAGATAGTGGAAAGAATTTTGGGAGGTTTTGTTAATCTGCTGAATATTAAGCCAAGGAAAGACATCATCGAGGCACTGATATCGTTCTGGGATCCGACCCGCAATGTGTTCCGTTTTGTCGACTTTGAACTTACACCCACGCTAGAGGAGATTGCAGGCTATGCAGGATTAAATGGGAAATTAAGAGGGCAATACCTGCTTTCACCAAGACCGGTGTCTCCGCATGGGTTTCTGGATTTGCTAAGCATTAGTCGGAAGGTGAAAAATGATAATTTATTAGGAGGATGTTGCGATCTCCAATTCTTATACCAACGGTACGGCACTCCTCGGGGTTTTGAAGAGTCAAACCTTGGACTAACTCACGCAGGGAATAGAACCAAGTGGGAGGCCAGACGAATTCTAGCATTCATAACGACGTTCTTGGGGATTGTGATTTGTCCACGCGAAGATAAGAAAATAGAGATAAATCTTGTAGGAATAGCCGATGTTGCAATCAAAAAGGCTACCAGCACGGTAGTCCCTTTGGTTTTGTCCGAAATCTATCGAGCCTTGACTGTATGCCGAGAAGGGGGCAATTTCTTTCAAGGATGCAATCTGTTACTCCAATTGTGGA